>WAAE01002231.1:0-48122 GCA_013400495.1 Nicator chloris | reverse complement strand
CATGAAGATAATTGTTTTTAAAATTCAAATTATAAACTTATTTTACTAGAGAATTTTTTACCAGAGAATATTTTTACCAGAATACACATTCTGCCACTAGTCTCCAGATACTGCTCATTATAATCTAAAAAAAGAGAAGAAACTCTCTGACAAGTTCAAAGCAGCTCCGGGTGTCAAGGCCAAGTAACCTGAAGGGTGCTTCCTTTTAAATGACAGCTGCTATGAATTTGGGATACCTCATTTCTGCCCTGCAGTAGGAAGGAGGGTGCCAAGATAAAGACAAGTATTTGTGGTTTTCTTCTGGTAGAAGGATTAAGGGTTTGCACTTCATATGCATAAGACTTCTAACAAGTGTGATCACATCCCCACCTCAACTTATTGAAAGAGAGAGTTAAATTCATTTTTTGTCATATTGAACACTAATAGGTTGCAATAATTTTGGAATTTGTGTGTACACTTTAAAAATTATTTTAATTGTGAATAATGTAGTTCCAGTATGGTTACAAACAGTTTGAATTTTGCCTTAAAAAGATAATGATTTTCATATTGAAACAAAAGGAAGGCAAAAGCAGTTTAGCAGGAATAACATTTTCATGTCATTTTCTTTTTATTTGTTATAGTTCTCTTAATTTGTGTACCTGCTAGTATTGGTTAAAAAAGTTTTTGTTGGAAGAGCTTTTTTGTCATAAAAATGCAGATAGATTGATATTTTCATAGAACCATGGAATGGTTTGAGTTGGAAGAGACCTTAAAGGTTATCAGGTTCCAACCCCTTGCCATGGGCAGGGGCACCTTCCAATAGACAAGTTTGCTCTAAGCTCCATCCAACCTGGCTTTGAGCAGTTCCAGGGATGGGGTAGCCACAAATTGCCTGTACAACCTTTTCCAGTGCCTCAACACCCTCACAGTCAAGAATTTCTTCTTGATGTCTAATCTAAACCTGTGCTCTTTCAATCTGAAACAATTTTCCTTTGTCCTGCCACTACATGCTCTTGTAAAAAGTCTCTCTCCGCCTTTCTTGTAGGCTCCCTTCAGGTCCTCAGGCCTCTGATTTGCCAGGTCTCTCTGCAGGGCCTCCCTGCCTTCCAGGGAGTTTTGTGTTGTCCATGAACCTGCTTAGTGTCCCTTCCAGTCCTGTGTCCCAGTAATTTTGGAAGATATTGAAGAGCACAGGGCCTAGGACAGAGCCCTGCAGAACCCCACTAGCAGTCTGGGGGCTAAACCAGGCTAGGATGTTTCCTGGTGAGTTTTGAAAAATATTGTAATTTTTCATACAGGTTTAATTTTCTGAAGAGGAAAATTAATTTAGGAATAATTATTTACATATTTATCTATTCCCCTTCTGATAACTTTAAAATTTAGGCAACCATGATAGGCAGAGATAGGAAGTAGTTGTGCTGTGACCCATTAAACAAAAGAAACACTTTGCCTTCAGCTGTCATTTAGGATGTTAGTCTTGACCATGAGACTCTGACAGGGCATCACACTGGGATACTGCTGGAGCTGCTAATTGCTTGCCTCTTTTCCTCTGTGCTTGATTGCCCTCAAGTGAGGAGGAATTAAAGAACAAATTACTGCCCAGTTTATACTCCCATAAAAGTTGTTTCACATGTCCTTTCTTATCTGCCACCTTCCTGAAGTTTGTGACCAGCAACAAAGAATTGAACCAAAGGTGCTGAAACTAATGCAGATGAAATTTCAGGTATAATTATAAATAAAATATTTTGAAAGAATTGCTATTGGTACTATTGCTATATTTACATTTAATAATTTCTTTGATGAGAGGGAAATCAGAAAGTAGATACAAATCACTAAAAAAGTGTATTTGATGAACATGGGTAACTCCTTCTGCAGGAGAAATAGTATACTGCTGCTGGAGCTGATATGAGAAGCAAAAAATTACTCTTCTCAAACTCTGTAGTCTTGCACACTTCTTTCATTGCTAAAATTTTGAAAATCAGAGTTCCATGCTCTGATATAAGCTACAGGCGCTTTAAGTTTGTTGCAAAACAAGGCTTTATTTCACGTTTGCTGCTTTTGCCAGGCTCAGAATACATTTTTGATCACTTGGCTTCTTTAGTTGATATTGCTGTGGGCTGTAAGCAAAGATGTACAGTCAATATTCACTTTAATAAGTAAATTTCCTAGGAGCAAGAAAATCATATTATAACCTCATCTGAACTAACGTCTGCTCTCAAAGCCCTTTCGGCAACAGTTGTGTATCCATAAATTCTTTGACCTTTCAGGACTGCACAAATATATGGATCACCTGTAAGTAAACTCAGATGTTGTGCTGAGATTTAACTAGCCCAAAATTTATGTTTGGAGTCTAGTGATTTGGATTTGTTTTAAAAATCATAAGAAGAATAATCGTCATCTATGAGATGTACACACTGCAGTGCAAATGATGAGACAGAATATTTTCAGCTGACATGAGCACTGTTGTTTTTGATGCCATTGCAGTGAGAGTGTGAGCTGTGAATTTTATTTATAGGGACACACATCAAATTACACAGAATTGTCCTCTATGCTGTGTAACTGTAATGCACATGCTGCATTCTGAATAACCTCTGTGATATTATCCAAGGGTTTTTGGATTTTTCTCTATTAAAAAAAAGAAAAGAAAAAATAAAAGTAAAAAACTCCATGTCAGCAGCAATGTTTTAAATTCTTGGAGTAAAACTGTGATAGCAATGAAAGGTATTACTATACTCAGTATTAAATAGAAAAAATTAAAAGATAGGTTCCCTCCTGCTCTGTTCTGTTTAACACAACAGAATATTCTAGCTTATAAACCTTGAAGATTTTATGTGCATAACATTATACTCAGTATAATATTGAGTATTCAGCAGTCATAAAGAAAAATAAGGACATAGAATATAGCATACTAAGACATTTTTTATAAGATTACTTACTGCTGAAGAATATTGTCATGTAACATGTAGTGTAGTATATTATGTTAAAATATATATGCCTTATGCTTATTTTAATACACAAAAGATATATACTATTGAAAATATAGAATAAATGCTTAAAGTGTAATCACTTTCAGCTAGTTTTTAACCTCATGGTTCTAAGTCCTGCTTTGTTATACTGCCTGTGCTAACTGATGTTCCTTCTGGAAAGCTCTGCTTACACATCTCTTAAAGCAATTTTATTTATCAGCTCAATATAGATTTTAGAGTACTGAGGACAAGAGATTTCTGAATCTGTATAAATGGACATGAATTGAAATCTGTGACAAGTCTGGTGATATTTAGAATGTATTCTTTACAAAGAATTATAATTTTGCAGATATTGTTCTAATTAGTGCAATGTCAGCATTGCAGATGAGAGAGTTATGCCATGTTTGGCCTATCCACATCTCATTAACTTTTACAAATATTTGACAATATTTTTTCAATATCCAGGAAATCAAATAAATGTTCAAGTTTATATTACTGAGAATGAAATGCCCCTCTCACTCGAGTCCTCCTTTACCTTGTAAGCATTTAGTTGCTCAAAAATCTCACATTGAAAGGTGATATGTATCCAAACATGACAAAGGCAAGCAAGGATGGAATATATGCTGGTGTTTCATACATATGGAAGATCTTCAAGCATAGAAAACATTTACTCTGCTGAAATTAGTACATTTTTTTGTCTCCAAAAAAGTAGAATTTGCACATATTCCAGGATTTCAACCTAACTTTTGACACATCACTTGAAGAGGCCAAATCAAGAGTCTAACTGATGCAGGACTATCTGCAGTCAAGGTGGAGAGCCAGCAAATTCCCAGTGTATTCCCAGAATTGGAAGAAAAACAGGCACATTATTTTACAAAAACAGTGGTTATATAACGACATTCTCAATGTTTATGTTTTTCTTTTTAGTAACACACACACACAAAAAAAAAGGAAAATACCATCAGACCCAAATTGTCCTTGGCATTTCCCCTTTCTCCCTACTTCAGCAATGTACAGCAAATAGATAGTCTGAACCCAGAGCTCAGGATCCATCCTCTGCCTCTAAAGAGACTGTTACAACTTTCATTCATTTTGACAGGAGTTTATGGGGCTCATTTACTTTATACAATTTATTCCAAATACTGCCAAGCTAGTCAATACATGAGTGAAATAGCATCAGAAAAATAACGACAGCTCAGTCTTCCAATTAAAAAGAAATGGTATTCTTTCTGTTGAATCACTGTGCTGACAGCTGACAAGTTATACAACTCTACACTTGTGCCTGGCTCCATTAAAAAAAAAACCAAAAACTAAAATCCAAACTCCAAATAAATTAAGAGTATAAAATGTTTACTTAAACTGTAAGAAAAAAAAACGAAGTAACTGCTGAGTTTATAGTCTTTCTTTGTGTTGTGGTAAAAGATTTGATTTTCAGCAAATTCTAATTACTCACCTCAACTTAAAGGTTTTTCTGAACCATCTGCTGAAACTGGCCCAATATATATATATATTTATTTAAATAAAACTTTTCCCACTCTCCTGTTTACACCTTTTCTAATTTTATCTCATTTTTTGTTTAGAATTTCTGTTTCCTTTCTAAAGCTTTCAATTTCAGACAGCTGTTCTCTTTCCTCAGTTCTTCTGTTCCTGCTCTCAGGCTGGCTATGGAAAACAAGCAGATCTTTGTGACTCTTTAGTCTCCAATCACTCAGTCCTCTGGCCAAAAACTTGTAGATCC
This sequence comes from Nicator chloris, assembly GCA_013400495.1. Classification (NCBI taxonomy): domain Eukaryota; kingdom Metazoa; phylum Chordata; class Aves; order Passeriformes; family Pycnonotidae; genus Nicator; species Nicator chloris. The sequence continues at coordinate 43,439 of WAAE01002231.1, read as the reverse complement.
GTTAATATCTTTTGCTCCAGCAATCACAGCATGTTTGTCCTTAGCTCTGATACAGTACATACTTGGGGCTATCGTGTCTCACTGAGAAAGAAATCCACTGGAAATCTGCTGACAAATGGAGAAATTTCAGAGGCTATCAATTCAGATACGGATTTATATTTTTGTTGGTTTAATTTGCAAGATCTGCAACAAGACTCGGATTTCTAGATTTTCTTGGGAACCTCATTTAGGCAATAATCACCTCAATTTTTACCTGGAGAAAGGTAATTAGAATACTATATTGTGCCTTTCTCCTGGATTATGGTGAGTGAAATAAATGAGTCCTATATCATACAGGAACATTATAAAACACAGTTTTATGTCATCTCCCATACCTTCCCAAACTGCTACTTAGTCATATACTTAAATCACGTGAGAGAACAGGCTTTCTAAGATCACTCTGTCTTGATATTTTCTCCCTAGTCCAGTCTAAATCAAGTAATATTTTTTTTTCTCATAATTTCTCTTGTTCCTTGCTTTACAAATCTTCCACCAGGCCTACTGCCAAGGTCATCATCTGTGTTACATCTTTTTATTCCTTCAGTCTTTCTTCATCTTTTGTGAAGTTCACGGTTCTTGACTATTTCCAGTGAAGGAGCCTCCATAACCTCTCTGGGGAGCTTGTTCCAGTGCACAATCACTGCATAGAAAAGGACTTCTTACTCATGCTCAGGTGGAACTTCCTGCGCATCAGTTCCTCACCCGTCCCTTGTCCTGTTGCTTAGCACCACCAAGAAGAGCCTGGATCCATCCTCTCTCATGCTCCCTTCAGACAATGACAGTGATGAGTTCTCCTCTCAGTCACCTCTTCTAAAGGCTGAACAGGCCCAGCTCCCTCAGCCTGTCCTTGTAAGAGAGATGCTCCAGCCCCTTAATCATCTTCGTTTCCTCCACTGGACCTGCACCGGGAGCTCCATGTACCTCTTACACTGCGAAGTCCAGAACTGGACACAGCACTCCTATCCCTATCCCTATCCCTATCCCTATCCCTATCCCTATCCCTATCCCTATCCCTATCCCTATCCCTATCCCTATCCCTATCCCTATCCCTATCCCTATCCCTATCCCTATCCCTATCCCTATCCCTATCCCTATCCCTATCCCTATCCCTGCTCAGATGTATTTGGTGAGCAAGCAGCTCTCTTGGCACCCAAATTCTCACTTTTTATTTAAGTATTGATGCATATCTTTAAATCTCTTTCTCTTTAATTTACATAATGATTAGGAAAAAGGCCAAGAACTTGTCTTGTATTATTGGTCACATTCTTCAGAGCCAGGACTCCAGAATAAATGCATTTTATCCCAGCCTTTGGAACCCTATCACAAGCCTGAGGAGTAGAAAGGGTTCTAGATCTGGGGACTGCTTTGCAAGATGGATAGAGTCTCTTTCTGCATCCAGTAAATGTTGTGAAAACTCTTTAAACAACTCAGGCACTTATTTTATTAAAGTAATTCTTTGGAAAGGAAGGGTAAAGCAATACTTACATATTGGGCTGTATTTTTTCACAATTAAATTAAAGCTTTATTTTGCTTCATGTTTTATAGCAATATCAGTAACAAAAGAGAGTGCATTTACTGCTGTTGTCCACTCTGAAAGCTTAACTTTAATTTTGAAATATGCTGTCTGTAGCAAGTAGAGACACTACCATAAAACTGGACAATTTGTATTCACTTGACTGATTCCACTGAAGCTACAGTAATTTAGATAGGAATGATCTATACTGATTTACTTGTGTGACTTAAGTATCCAATCTTATATGTGTTCTAAGTTAATTTAGACGGATCCTTTTAGATCTCTTTATCTGTATGTTTTGAATTAAATCACACTGCTTGCAAATCTTAAAAAAAGATTGAGTCTGTCCATTTTCTGTAAAATCAAGCCTTTTGGTTGAAGTGATACATGAGCTAGTGCAGTTTCCATCCGACCTGGTTTACCTTTTTCCAGAACTGACAAATAGATAACCAGAACCAAAACTGAATAAATGCAGACATAAAGAGAAAAGAAAACCTGCATTACTCTAAGAAACAAATATTTCTTTATTAGATATGACTTTAGATATTTTTGCCTAAAGAAAAAAAGAATCTTTTTATTTGTTTTTTTCTAGCTCAAAAAATACGGTTTATTTATGCAATAAATTACTTACTGTGCATCATGCATTGTCCACTTCTCTCTGCATGTTAGGTAGAGGGCTTTCACAGGCCTTGAAATCTACTTTTGACTTCATGAAGGTAGAACACACTTGCAGTGGTATCACTGTCTGATAATAAATTTCTTCGTATTCTTCTTCCTTCAGGTTGCACAGACATCTTTAATTTTCCTTAAGACATTTTTGAGCTATCTTTAATTGATCTAATTTTTAGACAGAATAAACAAAATAAACATTACCAACCCCTTGGAATTTTTACCTGGGGCTTTGAAAAAGACTGGGTGCAATGAGTTAATGAAAAGCAACACTTCCAAACCTTCTCAGTGTAACCCATGATACTGACGATTACAGGAAGTGTTTTTCCAAGAAAAGACTACTCTAACAAAGAAGAATCATGGAATTAAAGAATATTTTAAGTTGGAAAAGGCATCTAAGGTTATTGAGTCCAACCATTAACCCATCAGCACCAGGCTCACCACTTAAGTTTCTAAGTGCCATACCTACACAAGATTTTAATTACCTCTAGGGATGGTGACTCAACCACTTTCCTGGACAGTGTGTTCCAATGCTTGACAGCCCTTTCCGTGAAGAAAAGTTCCTAAAATCCAAAGTACACCTCCCCTTGACTTGAGGCCATTTTCTTTTGTCGTTTTGCTTTATACTTTTGAGAAGATAGTGACCCTCACCTAGCTGCACTCTCCTTTCAGGGAGTTGTAGAGAATGATAAGGTCCCCCCTGAGCCTCGTTTTCTCCAGGTTAAACAACCCCAGCTTCCTCAGCTGCTCCAGGCCCTTCACAAGCTCCGTTGCTCTTCCCTGGACTCGCTCCTCAATGTCTTTCTCATGGTGAGGGGCCCAGAACTGGACACAGAACTGCCTGTGTGTGGCCACTCTGGTGTGGCCTCACCAGTGCCCAGTACAGGGGGACCATCCCCGCCCTGGTCCTGCTGGCCACACTACTGCTGATACAGGCCAGGTGTCATTTGTGTTCTCAGCCACCTGGGCACACACTGGTTCGTGTTCAGCTACTGTCCACCAGCACTTGAGCCACAGATAAAGTTTTCAGGGTCTGACTGGTTGTTAGTAAACTTCAGACTACTGCAATTACCTAAACTGTAGTGTGTTTTACTCTTGACAAATGTGCTTAAACTGAAGGATGAAATGCTGCCTTTTTGGGCCCTGTGGCTATTTTAGAATAAAAGGTATCCCAGTCACAGGCATTTAATACCTGTTGCCACATTTAATACCCAAATGTACTATTGTTGAAGAAGAAAAAATGCTGTTCAGTCCCAGGTCCAGCAATGTTAATAATGCACTAAAACTATTAAAAAAAAAATAAACCAACTTTTAAAAAGGTTTTTTTTCCAGAGTGGTTATCAAACTAAACTGAAAAATAATGAGATATTGGTATCTAGTTATCTAAATAGATAACAAAGTTGACGTTAAGGTCACTTTGCCGTATTGTGTAGCTAAAAAACAAACAGATCATTTTAAAATAATAATCCATCACTTAAATAAGAATAAAAACACTGGGGTCTGGGTTTTATTTATCGGTTCAATTTTTTTATGGTCTAGAATTCAAATTTATGAGTAGTTAATACAGAACTTTTAGTTTAGGAAGAAAAGAAAGAGCAATTTTAAGGACATTTCTTCATATGCTGAGAAGTTGTGTTTTAATATAATTTCTCCTTTTATGTTCCTCAAGTAGGATGGGACTACGCAGCAAATGGACATGGCTCTGCTGTCTCTGAATGACCAAGATCATTTCAAAACCAAAAATGAATAAATTAACAATTCAAAGGTGAAAAAATAATATAAAAAGAACAGAGGACTATTTCATTTTTAATAACAGCAACAGTAAGACTACTCATGGCAATAATAATATGCAATTCAATATTTTTAATAAATGTTCTTTATTCAAATACTGTGAATGAGAAAAGGTCAATTTGTCCAAGACACAGAACATGTTATTGGAATATTGTGGAATTTAAGAGTATTTCGCAGAATGGAACTAGTGGTGGTTTTAATACTGCAGTGTTACAATCCTGTGACCTATAAATCCTGAACAGAATTTTTCTATAATGGAGAAATTGCACCCTCTTTCTTGGTCTCAACACCTTCCTTGATAACTCCCAGTGTTTTTATGCTGTCTTATCAGAGATGGAAGGCAGTTTCACTGTGCTGTAGTTCTCACTCTCCCCAACATCCTCTGTCCACATGGGAATTATACAGGAACTTCTCAGTAATCCACCTCAGCAATGACAAGTTACACACTTTGGCCAGAAGATTTGCAATTTCATATTTCAGTCATTAAGTAAATGACGTCTCATTAAAGGGATTTAAGACATTTTGCTTTGTTCAATAATTCCTGTAATTTTTTTTTTTTTGAGTTGCCTGGTCCCTTTTACCTATTTGCTATAAAAAAAAATAAAATTGATTGCATGGAGGAATCTGTCCAACAAATCAGTTAAAAAAGCCTTAAACAAATCAGTCCTAAAGCCTTATCACACCTAAACTAACCTTTGAAATGTCTGTAATCAGGCATTATGTTTAATAAGATTTTTGGGTTTGATGTATTTACAGACTTTTTTGTTTAGTTTTGATATTCTTTTCAATATGATAATCTATGTTTTAGTCTNAAGTTTCTAAGTGCCATACCTACACAAGATTTTAATTACCTCTAGGGATGGTGACTCAACCACTTTCCTGGACAGTGTGTTCCAATGCTTGACAGCCCTTTCCGTGAAGAAAAGTTCCTAAAATCCAAAGTACACCTCCCCTTGACTTGAGGCCATTTTCTTTTGTCGTTTTGCTTTATACTTTTGAGAAGATAGTGACCCTCACCTAGCTGCACTCTCCTTTCAGGGAGTTGTAGAGAATGATAAGGTCCCCCCTGAGCCTCGTTTTCTCCAGGTTAAACAACCCCAGCTTCCTCAGCTGCTCCAGGCCCTTCATGAGCTCCGTTGCTCTTCTCTGGACTCGCTCCTCAATGTCTTTCTCATGGTGAGGGGCCCAGAACTGGACACAGAACTGCCTGTGTGTGGCCACTCTGGTGTGGCCTCACCAGTGCCCAGTACAGGGGGACCATCCCCGCCCTGGTCCTGCTGGCCACACTACTGCTGATACAGGCCAGGTGTCATTTGTGTTCTCAGCCACCTGGGCACACACTGGTTCGTGTTCAGCTACTGTCCACCAGCACTTGAGCCACAGATAAAGTTTTCAGGGTCTGACTGGTTGTTAGTAAACTTCAGACTACTGCAATTACCTAAACTGTAGTGTGTTTTACTCTTGACAAATGTGCTTAAACTGAAGGATGAAATGCTGCCTTTTTGGGCCCTGTGGCTATTTTAGAATAAAAGGTATCCCAGTCACAGACATTTAATACCTGTTGCCACATTTAATACCCAAATGTACTATTGTTGAAGAAGAAAAAATGCTGTTCAGTCCCAGGTCCAGCAATGTTAATAATGCACTAAAACTATTAAAAAAAAAATAAACCAACTTTTAAAAAGGTTTTTTTTCCAGAGTGGTTATCAAACTAAACTGAAAAATAATGAGATATTGGTATCTAGTTATCTAAATAGATAACAAAGTTGACGTTAAGGTCACTTTGCCGTATTGTGTAGCTAAAAAACAAACAGATCATTTTAAAATAATAATCCATCACTTAAATAAGAATAAAAACACTGGGGTCTGGGTTTTATTTATCGGTTCAATTTTTTTATGGTCTAGAATTCAAATTTATGAGTAGTTAATACAGAACTTTTAGTTTAGGAAGAAAAGAAAGAGCAATTTTAAGGACATTTCTTCATATGCTGAGAAGTTGTGTTTTAATATAATTTCTCCTTTTATGTTCCTCAAGTAGGATGGGACTACGCAGCAAATNCTTAAACTGAAGGATGAAATGCTGCCTTTTTGGGCCCTGTGGCTATTTTAGAATAAAAGGTATCCCAGTCACAGGCATTTAATACCTGTTGCCACATTTAATACCCAAATGTACTATTGTTGAAGAAGAAAAAATGCTGTTCAGTCCCAGGTCCAGCAATGTTAATAATGCACTAAAACTATTAAAAAAAAAATAAACCAACTTTTAAAAAGGTTTTTTTTTCCAGAGTGGTTATCAGACTAAACTGAAAAATAATGAGATATTGCTATCTAGTTATCTAAATATTTAACAAAGTTGACGTTAAGGTCATGGAGGAATCTGTCCAACAAATCAGTTAAAAACCTATACAAAGGAATTCTGGAACCTCTGTCCTAAAGCCTTATCACACCTAAACTAACCTTTGAAATGTTTGTAATCAGGCATTATGTTTAATAAGATTTTTGGGTTTGATGTATTTACAGACTTTTTTGTTTAGTTTTGATATTCTTTCCAATATGATAATCTGTTTTTCAGTCTGCTTAACTTCATTCTTGCATTTTGACTAGCCATGTTTTTCAGACTTTGCTTTTCTCATTCTTAGCAATACGGTATGCTTTTTCTTTGTCTCGTATCTATTTAGTTATTAAAACACTTGTGTTCCTGTCCAGAGGTTGACTGGCATTGCTTTGTCTTTCTTCAGAGAATATACTGTCAGTTATTTGGGTTTTTATACCCAAATATTTTAATATTTGATCCAGGATCTTCTACAAACACAGAATCTAAATTTTGACTTCTACAGAACCATTTCCTCAGCCCTAAGTATTTACTGCTGAGTGTCCTTTGAAGCTTCTGGATTAGGGCCTCCAGATATCTGGGGTCAAGTCTGAATGTGAAGACGCTATACTGGATCTCATCACATTGTTTCTCATTTCATCACTTTAAACGCGCATTTAACACTTCTGCTGAAGGAAGCAGTTTCTGGGTTGTTAGTTCAGAGGCAAGTAAAAAATATGTTTGCAGGTTTTTGGCTTTCAAAAGCTCGAAAAAATTGTGTACAACATTTTAATTTTAATTCTTTTTTGACCATGGAGTTGACTATTGCAGATGCTCTTATCAACGCCGTGATGGAGATCTCATAGGTGGTGGAAGAGATAAGGAAACAACTGCCTCACCTGCTTTTTAACAGTTGGCCCATTAACAGAAGGCACCCACCCCCTCCCCCAAGAAATAGAGAAAAACATCTCCCCAACTGGTTTCAACAGATGAAAAATAGAATGTACATTTTTGGTTACATATTGCAACCCAAGACACACCCTCAAAATGTATGTTTTCAGATAAAGCTCTGCTGATTGATGTTAGTTTAGTAGGTGTGACGTATTGTTTAAGAGCAACATCCAAAGAATCAATAAATGAAGAAAAGCAATCTTTAATACTTTCCATATCTTAAATTATGGACCTTTCCGTGTGACTAGTGGGTTAATTGCCAAAAGTAGAGAAGGCAATGACTTCTATCACTGACTATTTTTGATGCTGCTTAAAGAGGCTGGACAGTATTCATAAGCTATACCTTGGGGGAAGAATTGGCAAGTGAATTATTAGTCTTTTATTTTCTGCATAAGCAGAAAGACAATTCTTAGTTTGAGGAGATCAATATTGATAAATGCTGATTTTACACTGAAGTAGTTTCAGAGCTTGGGTGGTTAAAGACAAAATAAAATATATTCATTAAAAGTATGTGTATTTCATACGAAATACTGAAATAGAAAACAGAACAATATACTAAATTCAGGAACAAGTAGGTAGTTATCCGTTTGAAATATAGCAGTTTATTTGTTTGTTCCCCCCATTATTACATTCTCAATGGTTTAGCTTTCTGCAAAGGTTAATGTGTGTAATATTTCTGTTTTGAAACTAAAATTGCTTTCCATCTCCCATTTGCAAACCAGGCTTATAAAATATAGGATGGAAAAAAGCAATGCTTCTTAATCATTCTTGTTAACGATTTGGATTGATTTTACACTCTGAAATTTGTTTACATACAGAGTAGACTTTATATAAAGTACCAAGTCTATGTTTTAAGCGTTTCAAACTTTATGGCTTATATTTTCTGGACCCTTGACTAAATTCTGTTTTTATTTATGTTCAAATTTCTTAATTTTTTTACTAGGGCCTCATCTAAGCCTAGTGGAATTAAATACTTAATAAAATATGACTAACTATGACTCTATCAATAACTGAAATATATTGATTCATTGTTCAATATATGGTATTAATTGAAAAGACTTGTGATTTCTGTTAATTTTGTTTCAATTTCCTGCCTACTGAAATGATAAAATTTGGGTAAAATTAGAACAGGAAAACCAACATTTATTTTGTAGATATCTGGAAAATTCTTTCTTAGGTTGACTGTTAATAAAACTGATGCAAACTAATTTTGATAGAAAAACACATTTAAATGATGTGCTACAGTACCAAAATTCTCCATCTTTATAGGAATTTGAATTTACAATTTTAGATTGAACCAATATCCAGTTTGGAGACATTATAAAATGTGTCTTTGTGGACTATGAAATAGTTTTGGTGTTTGTGGGATAGAGAGAGCAACAGATAGAAGGTACTGATTGCTTCTTCAGGAGCTCTATATTTTGTGGTACAGCAGAAGCCAATATAAATGCTGTATTTTAATGATGAGTTGAAAACTTATGTAGTAACATGAACAATAGCTGTCAGAAATAAGCTTAGGTAACTTAAATGGAAGCACTGGAAAAAGTATATTTTGACAAGATACATGAGAATGGTAAAACTAAAATGAGAGACAAGGTTCAATAGTTATTGAATGTGCAATCATTGGTTTTCAATTAATTTTAAAAAGCTTAACTACAAAAAAGGAATAAAATCTAGGCCAAAACTTGTATTAATCCTAAAATATCATATATTTTTAATGTACCAGAAATATAAAATAATTAAATTGGAATTTAATTATTACCCTACATCATAATGCAAGACCAGTCAGTCTGTGTGCAGCATCATTACAAAGGTATTTTTGAAACAACCGCATGTTTAATAACTATTGTATCTAGCTGAAAAATCAGATTCATTACATACATGAGTCTTTTCCTGCAGAGAGGGCACAATTCTTACATCTTATGATATAGTGATGTTGTCCCAAAGGGACATATTTCAAGTGTTTCTTGGCAGAGCGTCACATCACACAGTTGTGAACTATAAGTTGTGTAGACAACATTAACATGTTATCCCACACTAAGCAGCTCTCTTAAGATGAGTCTTCTGTCAATACATAGTGATTGCTGAAAACAAACACTTGTCTCCTCTCCCCCTCCTAAGAGGAGATTGACAAAAAAAGCCCAATATTATTATTTGGAAATTGTGTTTTATTTTTTTTTTCTCCACCCCCCCAGGGGAAGAGCTTTTCTGGGCCCTGATAAATAACATGCATATTTTCAAAAATAACCCAAAAAACAAAACCAAAAACCAAACCAAACCAAACCAAACCAAAACCACCCCACAAAACAGTAAAGAGAAGAGAATGATAAAATGTTTCAGTTTGGTAAATTTGTACCTGATAGGTCTTACTGTAGAGATTAATGGATGGGTAAAGTGTCTATTCTGTCTACTCATACATGACAATTCAAAATTATAAAAATGATTCAAATTATCACAAGCAGACTATATAAGGCAAAATGTTGGGTAAGTTGGCTTGGCAAAACACCTTTTTTCTCACCTTGATTTTTCAGTTCTCAATATGGCTGCCACAGGTCTTGGAGGCAATGCATCTGTACTGCATTGCTGTACAGCAAAAAGAGCTTGTTACAGGCCGCAAGTTACTCATCTGAACTTCTCTTATTTTCAGCGTTTTGAAAGATTTACTAGGAGAGCAGATTCTTGATTCAACCTATGGCAATGCCAGCTAAAAGACAATCTTGCTTTTTTACATGATCACACACCTTGGGAATGCATCACTTGTGGATATCAGCTTCCTTTCTTCCTTGGCCCTTGAGGATGACAAGTCAGCATTTTGGTGAGACAACAAAAAAGCTTTTGCTGATGATGCCTAATTTGTATATTCTGTAGTAAATTACACTCCTTTGACTTCTATTTTAGGTATCACCTATATGTCACCTTTGTTTTTAAAGGAAGGAGAAATTTTAAAAACCATCAGTATGGCTCATGACCTTTAAATGCCTCAACTAACTGCTGTACATGTATTAGAAAATTTTATTACTATTATTTCCCAAGAAAGAAATTTAAATACAATTAGATGTAACAAGGCATTTACTAATGCAAAACCCAATGTTCTAAATCATGATGAGCTCTATTTGCATATATTAGAAATATTTTTATTTAGAACCACAGGCTAATAAACAGAGAAACAAAAAAATTTTCATTATATGAAGGTCATTGAAAGGAGACTTACATAGTCTTGGAGCTGAATGGAGGATGAAATCTAAATGTAGTTGTCAAAAATATATATAATTTTTCCCATTATTTATCATTATGGTTATTTTCTGTTTACATAAACAAGCTGAAGATAACTAGATGGAATCCTTATAAAACTACAGTAGTTTAATCAGTGCCATATTTAATAAATATAGTTTAGCAATTTGCTGCATGTGAATTTAAAAGGACTTGTGCTCTGTAGAAGAACACATGGACTTAGCCATTAGTCATTAATATATCTGGAACATTCATCTTCTGAAGACAGTCTATAAAAGAGAAATGAAAAATAGTTTTTAATTTTAGTACTATCTGTCAATCTTCCCCTTTTAAGCTAATAGCCTTTTTGCCAGCTTCAAAGATGAAGAGATTTATTTCTGATTCTCCTCTTGAAATGCTATTACTAAAATTGTAGAATAATTATTCTCTTTTCGAAGGTACCAAGTCTTCTTTCCTAAAAAGTAGAACTTAGATCTGAGCTGGTTTGTATTTATCTGACTGAGTCTCTGACCTTAAACGAATACTGTATATGGAGAAACCTCTTTTCTTCTTAGGTGTGTCCTTTCTGTAGCTGCCTGCAGATCTGCTGCACTGTGGGTCGTCCTTTGAAGAGTTACCTGCATGGAAGGACCTTCACCATTTTGGCCCTGCAAGTCTTTTAACCAACTGATGTGCTTTCCTTTGGGTATTTTTAAGAACAGTACTGACACCAATATGAAGGACATCTGCTATCCATATATTCACATGGCCAACAGACCTGCAGTAAGGCTGCAAAGGATGCTGGCCTAGTGGTTAATTAATCAATGAAATAAGGGTCCCTCGCACTGCTCTTTGGTATCCCTCCAATGTATTTGGTAAAGATATCATGTACATGCTAAATGATTAAACTTTGTGATTCATCAAGATACAATATCCTTGAACAGTCCACATCTCAGCTGTCCGTGCTCCTGTATCTCCTGCAGATTGTACTGGATCACAGAGATCTTAGGTCATGTAGAGGATCTTTCTATATGGCTTCTTGCCAGATCCATCTTTGACGTCATCAATTTAGATTATTTTCCAGCCAGTATTTTAATTTTGCTATCTTGTCAAATAACATTGTTTGTAGTAATACTACCCACACTAGAAAATGATTTCTTTTCTGTTTTAAAGACATTTTAAATTACAGCAGAATCCCATGATGACATCTGCATTATTTGTTGGTCCCTTGACTCTTATGCAGAGGATTTCAACTGTGCCAGTTGTACCCCCCATACATTTGAACCCTTCTGTTACATACAGTGACAACCCCCAGCCTCTTCTGCCCTGCCTGTCTCTCCTGAAGAGCCTGTAACCATCCAACAGGGCAGTCCAGACACAGGATTCACCCCATCAGGTTTCACTTTTGCCAATGATCTCAAATCTCCAGGACTTGGCCAAAGCTTTGGGCTGCTCTTTGTTCCTCAAGTACCTTAGTTAAAACCGTTTTGGGTGGGATACATTGCAGCCAACACCTCCTGAAGCATATTGAGGGACCCCATTAGGGCATGTTTTTGGCACACAGTCCCATCACTTGTCACTGGCCAGCCTGGGTTCATCCTTTACTCCTTTCCAAACTACTTTAAAGCTCTATCAATGAGCCCCCTAGCCGCTGTGGTAGAGCTCCTTTTCCCCTCTGATAGGTGCACCCTGTCAGGTGTCAGTAGAGCAGGTGTTCTAGATCATCCCATGGTCAACAACCCCCAAATTTTTCCACTATATCCACCTCAGAGCCATGCATTGACCTGATGGATCTCCCTATTCCTGTTAATATTATTCCTTGTTACCAGAAGAATCGAGGAAATCACCTGTGCTCCTGATCCCTCTACCAATTGTCACAAGGCCCTGAAGTTTCTCTTGATTGCCCTCAGACTTTGTTATTTAATTAATGTCAGTTTGAACAACCAATAATGGCTAATAATCAGAGGGCCTGACTAGACTGGGGAGTTTTTAAGTAATGTCCCTTATCTGAGCCCTTGGGAGACAGCAGACTTCCCTGAGTCAGGTCTGGTCTGCATATCAGGGCCTCTGCTCTCTTTAGGAGGCAGTCTCCTACTACAATTGCTCATCTTTTCCTCTGAATTCACTAAGTGCTGATGACGGTATGAATTTGAATTAATGCTGTGCATGAGATCTGTGGGTGCCAAAACAGATATTATTACAGACATATACGCACAAAGTCTAATTCTTTTTTCCATTCTTCCTTCTCTTCCCCCCCACCCAATTATTCTTTAGTGCCTTGTCTCAGAATGAAAATTAAAAACATCTTAAGAAAGTTTAGCATAAAAAATACTCATGTGCAATTAATATAAGAAATACTTTCCATTATTGAGAAAATACAAAAAGAAGAGGGACTTTTATGATACAGGCAGATGTAAACAAATTATGTGTCTTTAACGCTGCCAATTGCTCAAATGAAGGAAAAGTGCTAAAATATCTTCCTGCTTCAGAATAGGTTTAATGGACATGTAAAAATCCTTCTAAATTTTCAGTACAGAAGTTACAGCTATCTTGGGGCACTAGTAAGTTTTGTAACTTCCTTTCACAATCTGCATGAACCTTTCGTAACAAATACATGTATGTGTCCTGTAAATCCCCTGCCCATATCATGCTCAGTTTGTTGGTCTCCCTTCCTTTTAGGTTTTGTTCTCCCACCCTTTCAAGGGAGAAAAATATTTGTGATGTACTTTAGAAATAACGTATATAGTCTTAAGAAAAAATGTTATGCCTGTTCTGTTTTTTATTTATCCTGATTACTCTCAATATAAATTTATTTACAGAGTTAGTTAGGTTCTTTTATCTTTAGAGTTGCATTTATTAGAATTAGACTATTGAAAAACATCAAGTGCAATGAAATAAGTCCCTAAATGAGCATAAACCCAGATGTAATCAATGGCTTCTTTAATATTTCAGGTTAGATTTTTAACCCATCTCTTTAAAAGAAATGTGAATTATTTTAAGTTGTTGCAAAGAAATATGTTACAGGCAATGTTATGAAATTGTTGATTTATTTTTAATGTCTCTTGAGAACTACTGAACTTCATAAGGAAACTTCATATAAAATCTTAGAGGTTCCACTGATAAGTAGCTAGACCATTTTCACACTTTCTTTTTTTTTATAAAACTGTTAAAGGTCTTCAAAGTGTATTTGATTAAATTGAAAATGCATGTATCTTAGATACATATATATTCTAGATTTCAGTAGTACATTGAAGAATGAGTTTTAAAAAAACCTTATATTCTAAAGTGGGGGTAGTAAAATAAGTCTTAAGATGTTGGGAGGCTGGAAACCATTAGAAAGCTGGTTCTGCCATTAGACTCATGGATAAATCCACCGTTATTTCTACATTTTTCTCTGATAAACAATGTGAGTGTCAGGACCTTCAGGTTAAATTAGTTTTATAGAGATTTAACTCCTTTGAATGATCAGTTACCTACCTTCAATTACAATGTCAAGTTTTCTCTTCCCTTGAACACTGAGAATCTGATGTAAGAAACCATGAAACAACAGCCAGGAGTAGGAATAAGTAAAGCAGCACTGTATATTTCCTCCTTCATTATTTCTTCCCTTTTCCTGCAAGTCTTCTATCTCATCTGTGTTGAAATAACTTTTCATTTCTTTCTCTGGTTCTTTTCCTGATACCAAACACTGAATTTGGGCTAGTTTTGTATAGTCATTGGCAACAACCCAGAGTCTGTGCAAACCTCTAAGGTTTGAAGGGAAGCAATTTTGTATAGAGACAAATGCTTTTCAGAGCATCATTTCATTCCTGATTAGTACTAAGAAAATTTTATTTCTTTATTTCAAACGTACTGCAATTTAAATAAAATTTAATGTCATATATTTGCACTGCAACAGCAGGTTGGAGCCCCACTCATGTTTAAATACATGTTCTATAAACTCAGAACAAAAGGAATGACTGTGTTACAGATGTGGAATTTTACAGAAATAATTTTGAACTTTTGAGCATACACACGTGAGGTTAATGTTTCCGTTTTCAAGTATAAATATACTATGTCTGGCTGGTATGGATTTAATTTTCTTCATAGCAGCCTGTATGACAGTGTGACAGGTATATTTGTGAGAAAAACAGCATTATAGCACATGAGTGTTGTGTCTGTTGTACTGCTTGCAGGGTGTCAAGGCTTTCTCTCTTTCCTCCCTGCACCACAGTGAGTATGCTGGGGGTGAGTAAGAGGATGGGAAGGGACACAGCCAGGACAGCAGACCTCCAGTGGTCAAAGGAATTTCCCATACCATATGATACTGTGTTCAGCAATAAAAATTCAGGGAAAGAAGAATAAAGCAAGGGCACTGAAGGATTGAGGTCTTTAATTTCCCAAGCAACAATTATGGATGTTGGAGCCCTTCTTTTTTGGAATTGGTCAAGCATGTAGCCTGATGATGGGAAGTAGTTAATGAATTCCTTAATTCCTTTTCTTGCGGACAAAGCTTCCCTTGACCTGCTAATCTGTCTTCATTTCAACCCGTGAGTTCTCTTGTTTTGCCCTTATGTTCTCTCTCAGTTTCTGCTGCAGAGAGTGAACAAGCAGTTTGGTGACGGTCTTAGCTACCAGTAAGAGTCAGCCCACAACAGCCTAATAAATTTTGGTCAATAAAGCTCTAATGCCTATATAACTAAATCAGATGATTTAATGGATTGTGGTAATTATCAACTTGGTCATGAACCAGGCAGAACTTACCTTCTTGTCTTCCCTGATGACACAAGACTACGTCACCACTGATTGATGGAGATAATCTGCAATGACAATTATGGTATCTGCTAGAAAGTTTGAGGAAGTCACTGTCATTTTCACATATTTAAATGTATTGCTTGTTGAATTTTATTTTTTTTCTTTGATGTTTACTAATTTTAGACAAGATTGTACTAGTTCTGAATAGAATTATAGTAAAGTAGGCAATAGAAAAGAAACTTCATTAAATAATCCTGCCAGCTAAAAACAAAGAAAAACAGCATTCAGCTGCCTAAAGCATTCTTGTGCAACTGTTTCTTATACAGCAGCTGGAATACAATTTCTGTTTGTTGATATTGCAGGGTTGGTTGAATTGTAATTACAAAGCTTTCTGTAACAGGCTTGCTGGAACTAATACATCCATAGATATCATAGAAACTAATACTGACGTGTTAGAAGGGATTTGAGAATCCCATCAAAAGAAATAGCCTTAATCATCCACAATAACATTGCATTATTTATTAATAGAGCTAATCAGTAGTCAAAATTGCTCATATTAATAATTAATCATAGGGGTAGATGAATTCTTATTATTTTTGACAGGCACAAAAACCCTATTTCTCAATATATTTATGGTGTTTTTATTTATTTGCCAAAAGAAATAGGAAACATTTCAACTGTTATTTGTTAAAAGATGCTGGAAAATATTAACTTCATAGGTTGTGTTTTACTTACAAACCCTACCTATCAGGAATAGGGCAATATTACAGGAAAGGCAGCAAACTATTGGGAGGATATAAAAATGTTCTTCTTTTAATATAAGGATTTGTGATACTCCAAATTCAGGCTTCATGCAAGCTGACAGACACAGCTACCTTCCTGACACTCAACATGGGTTTGACACAGATATCTTCTGTTCAGTAGAGGTTGGTCTTGGGTTACTTTGTGTGTGCATGGTACTTTTGCTTTATCTGACAAACTAGAAGTGTTCAGCTCTCTGGGCTGAAGTTTTCTAAGCTGGCAGCAGTTTTTTTGTAAGCCTGAGAAAAAAGCTCACCAACTTTCATGTGGCTGCCCATGTAATGCAGGACAACGCCGTGGTACCACCTTGAAGTCACACCTTTCCAAACTCCTTTCGGAGTTGTCACTGATGAGGCAAAGTCATGAGTACCAGAAAACACAAACAGAATTTTTTATTATTGCTTGTCTTTTTGTGAGAGGTAGGATTGGTGAAGGACTATATCTTGATATCTACATAAGAATTAGTAGAATTTTTTTCTCATTCTAATGAAATTTGAGAGAATTTGCTGAGGCTGAAACATAATAATATGCTAACGACAGAAGATAGCAATTTTTTCAGTGAGTATTAAACATACATAAACTTTAATATTTAAACATACAAAAAATATCCTTATGGGATGCCTGTAATAGCAATTTTAACAAGTATAATTCTATTTCTAAATTATAAATGTGGCATATATTAAATTGCAACTGACCATATGTATAATGAGCAACAGCTCTGGTTGTTGTTGCTTTGTAGCTTAATTCAACAGAAGATAAATATTACAATAATTACTGTGAGCATAACCTAGTGATTGCTAAAATGAATAGGAGTATTTGAATTATTTTCAGTGTCTTTTGGACCCTGTAGGAATTCTGCAACTAAATAAGCCTGTGCTGTGTTTGATGGTACTACACACCTCTGCAAGAATTTTAACTAGTGGATTTTAAATGCATGGACACACACAAAAAAGGTTGGAGAACAATTTTTAATGCAATAATTTTTCCAAAGTTTTTCAGACAGCTAAATGATTTAAGTGTTTTTGATCATTATTGTACACACTTGAAAAACTGGAGCAATTGAACACAGGTGAAAAGGTAGTAACACTGAAATTTACAAGTTTCTAAAAATAGATAATTTTGCTTGTTGTGTAATTCTACATGAAGAAAAAGCCATGAACAACTCATGTACAGTACTGGAGATCTAAATGTGTTCAGTTTTTCATCAATTCTATGATCTTTTAAAACCATGTGGCAGGCTTTATTTCAGAAATAAAATTATTAGTGTTGGCCTACTAAACCAAAAGTATGTAAGATTTGTGTTGAAACTAAATTTAAAATTTCAAGAGTATTAATATGAATCACATTTGAGTAACACAATTTTGTCAATAGTATGGTGCTTTATTATATATATTTTTAAAAGATCTGTTCATTGTAGTCCTGTCACTGAGTAGGTGACAGTACTTTTATTTTAAATTATATATATATATATGTACAAATATTAGAAAGTAAATTTTCCCAATTTAATTATGCTAATCTACCAGGAGAGAAAAACAGTCTTCAAATTAAGGAAATTCTTACCCCAAATACGAGAGTCTTGAATCTAAGGAGGTCTGAAGCACCAAGACGTGCTTTTTTGTGACCCCTGCATGGAGTGCTGTGTGGTTCCTGCATCAAGGGACAAAAGCTGAGGTGCAGCTGTTCAGAATTGGAAAGCAGCCATTGAAAACAACTGGAAAAAAAATCAGAAACTGAAAGAAATGGAGGAGTATCTTTTTATCTATTTCCACTGTTTTCCTCTGCTTTTGTTTACATGTGTGTTCCTAAATAAAGCACATCAGAGGCTGACATGAATAATTCATACAAGATGATCTGGGTACAAATGTATTTGTGTAGCAAGTAATCACAGAAAAATATGAATGAACATCTACAGTTGTTACCTCTCTGTTGTGTCTGTATAATCAAATTCCATAATCAGAGAAAAATTGAAACAATTACATAAAACATGCTGAGAAAAATGAGGGTAGAAATTAAAAAAAAAACAAAACACACTAGCAACACGGCTTCTGAGGTAGGAATAAGAAAGGAGTTGTCAATCACAGGAAACAATTGGATATGTTTTGTCAACTTTCAGACAACACTGAAACACAGCAAATAGAAGCTGCAACAATAACTTTCTCTCTAGAACTGCAAAAGCAAAAATTTTCATTTTTAAAGGCAGAGGCAGGAATTCAGATTAGCATAGAATGTATTTTCTAACTTGCCACCAGCTAGCAGAAAACGTCTTGCTGATTCGTCCTGTCATGGGAAATGTCAGTTCCATCACTGACTGGTCTGTTGGAACAGAACTGCTTGGAACAGTTCAAAGTCATAACTGAACAGAAAAGAAGGACTGGTACAGCCTGGGTCTAAACAGATGCTGCTCTGTAGCCACCATGGTAACAGCTGAGTGCCTTTCCTTCAGAGCATAGACCTACCACTGGTGCCTTTATTACACATCTGAAGAAGGACCCCCTACAGAAGAAGAGTAGAACATTTTCCATACAGTATTGAATCAGTTAGGCTCCTTACACATGCCAGGAGTTCTTATAGATGATTTAAATAAAAATTTAGAACCAAAGCTTAATATTTGAATTAATTCTTTTTATGTGAGCTTTATTAAAATACTAAATTTGAAACTGCAGATTTGTAAAATCTTCAAGTTACATCTTTAAAATGTGTACTTGAAAGCCTTAAACAAAATAAGAATATTATTTATCCCATGCAATAAGATTTTTTTCAAATGTTAGAAATTCAAATTAATTTTAAGTTGGTGAAATTCAACCCACAAACAAAGTTACTACTGAGTGCCTTGTGAATTTTCAGCTTGAACTCTGGAAAACCAGCAGATGTAGAGGAGCAGTATCTCAGTCCCAGAGGAGTTGCAAAGTTTGGAGTGAAATTTGACTCAAGTCCCAGTCCTGTTCCAATTCAAATAGAAAGTGACTGACAGATGCTTACTGGAAAAAAAGATATATACATTAAATAAAAGAAGAATTACTCAAAGAAATTTTCCTGTCTAATGCAAACATTTTAAATAGATGTTTTGTTTATCTATTTTTTTTCACTAAAAACAGTGATGTTGTCCTATTAGTTCTGGGTGCTTCTTATCAGCTTTCAATTTAAATAGATAGCACAACACTGCGTAACAGTGAAATAAGCAAAATACTTCCTATACTAAGTCTTCAATATGTCCTAGAGGAGCTCCAAATTGCCACAGCAGACAGTCTGCAACATGCTTGGTCTCCTTGCTGTTTAAGTGCCTGTCTACTGAACACAGGTGGTTGTAGAAGTTGGAAACCAGCTGTCTGAGCTGAACACAGCTCCCCAGTTTCATCACAAACTGAACACGGCTGTCCGATTCCATCACCTAGTCCCAGGCTGGATGTAAGCTTTTGTGGCATTCCAATAATTGTGTTGTTTCTAGGCTGCCCTCCTTTCCTTGCTGTTAGTTTCCCTGCTCCTGGCTCTGGAAGCTGTCCCACTTTCCAGGCTGGTCTGCAGCCCGTGGCAGGGAGCAGGCTCCAGCAGGGCAGGGCTCCGGGCAGGTGAGAGGTCCTCAGCTGTGTGTGATGTCTCTAGACTTAGCTCAGAGAGGACAAGTCTAGGCCTGCAAGACAGGCAACTAGAAGCTACAGGCAGATCTAAGTGCCTGCTCTGCATCTGGATTGTTCTCTGAAGATTTCTACTGACTAGCTGGATGGTTATACCTTGTAAATGATATCCCAAAAGAGGAAGAACTACCAAATTGGTGAAATATCTCCTCTGCACTCAATATGCAGAATATTTTCAATGATGAATTAGGACCAGGCATTCTACATGAATAGAGAGTACTCTAAACATCAGGCTGTAGAAATGTTTTTCCACTATTCCTCTGACCATAAGAAATATTTGTATAATTTACAGAAACTAGAAAAATCAGAAGGTCTGACTGAGAGATATCCTGCGTAAATATTCTGGATTCTGAAGGTAGAGTGTTATTCTGGGATTTGCAGTCTTTATTTTCTGCATCTTGTCTTTGGGTAAAAGCAAACAAAAAAAAAGGTGTCAAGAAAGCAAAGCAAACTAAACAAATCTACCTCCCTCCTCCCCACAACAAAAAAAACCCCAACAAACCCTGAACAATAGAAAAGATTTGATACCACAAGAGAGTGTTATAAACACTGCACAGTCATTAGTTCCTCTTGGCTTTCCTTTTGTAATTATCTTTTTTAGTGAGGAAAACAATGCTTTTATAACTCAGAATATCTTGGCTTTTAAAATTCTGACTAAATATTTTCATGTGGTGCAATAACAGAAGTTTAATAATGGCAAAGTGTTTTAGCTTCCCCAAATATTGGAGGATTTGCGTTTAATTTTTTTTTTTTAATTTGACAGTATAATAAAAAAATCAGTTCTTCCTAGATTTTCATCATCTCTGTGGCTTCAATGGTTTGTGTTACTAGAAATAAATCTCTTTTCCTTTCATAATCTGATATCTTTAACTTTCTGTGTTGGTAACTATATATTGTGTTCTCAGCCTATCACCCTTGCTCTCTGTTACACAATTCACAGGACTGAATACTCAATTAATTCAGAAATTATTCCTATCTGACTCATTGCATAACTTAATTAATTTTCTGCTAGGGTAATTAATCCATTCTTCAATGGCTTGTCTACTGATCAGAGTAATTGCTGGGTTAATTTTGAGTCAGTTTGCTCAATGGTCTAATTTCTTCCTATTAAAAACATTCTTGATTCATTTTATAACCATGTAATATTTGTAATTCATTCCTAAATTATTTCCGTGCTTTCCTGAGTTTTGCCCCACAAAACAGGGGCTTAAATTCATTGGAATATTAAGGGGGAAAAAAAAGGCCATTTTTGGATACTTCTCGTCACACAAAGAATTTAGAAATTGAGACAAGTAGGACAATGAAGAAACCTTGGTGGAGTGAAGAATATTTTTCTTTGTCAACAACCAAATGAAACTCCTGTGATCTCTTGGTGGGCTCTGTACAAGCACCACTGATCACTGTTCCATATGTGCTGCCCTGCAGATGTGGACTGCATGTACTGAAGTCACAAGCCTCATCCAGGTCTCAGGCTTTAGAGGTACCACCAGTCTACTTTAGCCTCCATGTGGAGGT
Source organism: Nicator chloris (assembly GCA_013400495.1). Lineage (NCBI taxonomy): Eukaryota > Metazoa > Chordata > Aves > Passeriformes > Pycnonotidae > Nicator > Nicator chloris. The sequence continues at coordinate 22,273 of WAAE01002231.1, read as the reverse complement.
AGGATCAAGTTTTCATAGTTAAATTCTGAGAGATCTAGTTCATTTCTAAATCCAAAAGGGAAAGAAAATTCATAACATTCTTACAAAGTCTGTCTCTGAATTTCAGCGGGCAGCATTTTGACATTTTTGCTCAATATCCAATCTACATTTTCTGCAGATTAGATTAGCTCATTGTTTTTTCAGCTTTATCAGTAGAGAAAAAATTTATCATCCTCTTTCCACTGGCGTTTTACATGGTCTACTGCTTCTCATATCTACACTCAACTGTCTCTTTCCTAAGACTAAAGAAAACCAGCAGCTTTAATCTTTCTTTGTAGGCAGGCAGGTCATACTTTCTAATATTTTAGCCCTTTCTTATTTCCTGTGGGTTTCTTCCAGCTCACCATTATCATTACTTCAGCCAAGGCCACAACATGCTAAATAAACCAGAAAAAGTCTTTCCAGAGTGAAAGCTATACTTTAGAAGGAAATGCATCATACTACTACATTTAGTTTGTGATCCAATGGAATCCCCTGAACATGCTACACTGCTGCCTAGCCATTTGTTTACCTCTTTTTTTTTTCTTTGTCCTTTTTTGTGCACCCTTCAACTGTGACTGACATATCAGTTAGCTGTACTTACATTTGCCTTTACTGAGTTTTGTTTGAGTTCAATTTAGCTCTTCAACTTATTAAGGTAATTTTGATCATATTTTCTGGATTCCTTGCACTCTGCCCCTGCAGAATTAACAACCCTCCTGCTCTTTCATCGTGCAAATCATTAATGAAAACACTGATGGGATGTGGTGGTTTGACGAGGTTTGGAGGGATGGTTCTCCCCACAGGAAGTTTTTTAATACGTCTGCGTGAACACCCCAGGGAGATAAAGGCAGGTTTTCAGGAGCTGACCTTCCCTTTCCGTTTCTGGCCGTGATCAGGTAACAGCGGGGCCGTGGCCTGGCCCGGGCAGGCTGGGCCTCTGCCCCGCGGGCCCTCTGCCTTTGGAGGGAGAGGTGGCAGGGCCGGACCGGGGTGGCAGAGGGTCCCCTCTCTCCCTTCCCCAGCTGGGGGAAAGGGCAGAGGGGGAACGGAGCTCGGCTGGGCTGACATCGGAGCCGGCCAGGACGGCAGAGGGCCGGGTTCCCCCCCTTCCTTTCTTCCCCCCTCTCTCCACTACCGGAGGAGATGGGAGGGCAGGGGGAGGAGAAGGAAGTGTTCCTAGTTTGAGGAGAAGAAGGTGTTCCTAGTTTGAGGAGACCATGCAGCTTTGAAATGTGACACCAGAGGCTGGAAGCTGCCAAGAAACTAAGACAAGTTAACCCTTTCCTTCCCATCGATGGACACTGATTGCAGAGAGATGACAGAAGGAATTGATACGAACATGGGAAGGAGGGATTGAGGAGGGGCCAATCTTTGGCTGGACTCTCTCTCCAAAGACTTCACCCCCTCATTCCATTCTTATGAGACACCATAGAGAAATGGACTAGTTTTTATAATATATTAAGTTTGTTTGGGGAAATTATTGTTCAGATTTGTAGATTTGAGCAAAGGTGTCTGTGACTGAGTGAGTGAATATTGAATTAGTATCCTGTGATCCTGTGATTCCATGAGATGTTTGAACAGAGAAAGAGATAAGAAGCCCTCTGTGCCAGTGAAGAAGTGACAAGAGATCTCTGTTCCATGAGATGAAGAAAAATCCTTTGTGGTTTGAACTGTTCATTTTTAAAATAGTACCCCAAACCAAGCTGAGAGTTACACAGTCTACAGCATTTTTCGGACACCTGTAAGTTTTGTGACATGAAGCTACTGGGAAGACTGGGGTTTTTCCTGGTAGTAGGTTTCTATGGTTGAGATTGGCACAAATCTGGAGATTTTGGGCAGCTCCAGATTCTGTGGCATTGGAAAAATAGAAGAAGTGGGGTCACAAGAGAGGTCTGTATTGTTTTGTGGAAAATAAGAATGAGATGTTGGGAGGAGGGAAAGTGATTTTTTTGTTTTGTTTGTTTTGTTTTGTTTTTTTTCTCTTTCTTTTTTTTCTTTCCTCTGAGTGTGTGTGAATAAATCTATTTTTGTAATTCATAGTTGAATTGCTTTGCCTTTGTTTCTGTTTTGGTAACGATCTCAAATGGAAAAAAATAGCTAACCTAAGAGAAATTAGTGGAGAGCATTTGGCATACCATGTCAAACCGCGACATGGGACAATGGCAGACCTCTATGGGATGCCATGTTCAGTTAATTCAGAGTTTGATGATGAATAATTAAAAAGCTTTCTTTGACTGTAGTTTTCAGATGTACACCTACTACATCTAATTCCAATGTCTTAGTTTTCTGATGAGATTATTGCACAGCAGGCATCAAAGTTCTAAATTTATTAAATCAACATCTTTTCCCTTTATTTACTGTGCAGTTATTTTGGTGCAAGGAAAAATAACCCAAACTTATTCATAAAGTTTTGAATAAGTCCAGGTTGTCTGTTTTACATGACTAAGTTTTCTTCAACCTATTTTCAAATTCATGACATTTACATGTTTTTCAATACCTTTCCACATGTTTTCTTGAATTGCTCAGGTTCCCATCCCATTATGTGATTCTTAAATGAAAGCTGTTACAATTTTTATTCTCTCAGTTCTAAAATCCTAGTGGTAGCAAAAGATTGGCTTTAGTATTTAAAACACTCAATCTAGTTTCATTAATAGTTCAGTTTGAAAGGTGCAAGCCAGATTTCACTTGCACAGAAACGTCACAGAGACGTAATTTAGATCAGAACAGGCCTACAGTTTTCCTGTCCGAATCCCCACTCAGGACAGTTCCATTGTTTGTATCTTGTTCCAAATTTTTTATATCTTGTTCATGGCCTTGTCCAGTTGACTGTTGTTTATCTCCAAGGTTGGCCTATTCTTATTCTGAATTACCCTGATAGTGAGAGTAGTTTTCTGATGGAGTTTCCCATACTGAAAGATGAACCTGTTGCCTCTCACCTTGTTGTGCCTCTCTTAAAGAGCCTGCCTCCATCTTTACTTCATTCTCCCATGAGGTAGTTGCAAGAATGGTCTCTTCTGCCTCTCCTCTTCTCTAGGTTAAACAGGTCCAAACATTTCTGCAGGGGTTACTGCATTTATCCTGTGTGTGGCAAATTCAAGCTTGCCTGCAGTGAAGCGGCTGTTGAGGGAAATTTCACCCAAAGACACCTCCTGCTCCCAGCAGAGAGAATTTCCATGTTAGATGAGGCAAAGCCTTCCAAGGAGAGTTTTGAGTATGAGAAAGAAACCGGATCTAGCTAAGTGGTCAGAGTCCAGTATTTATTGTGATGGAAGTAAAGCATCTGAACTGAGGTGACCCCCAAGCTAGAACACTTTGCCACACGGCTGGGAGATCCCTTTACTGGGGGGAGGAGAAGGGGGTAGGGGCAGGAGATCCCCTAACCGGGGCAAAGGGGGGAGTGAATCAGGGACAGAGGGACACCTGGGAGACCCAACTCCTGTCAGGTAGGGATGGACTTCCTTTGCCTAATCCAATCATTCGATGCCCCTAGAGGAATCTTTCAGGGGCAGGGGATGAGACCCCGTGTATAGCATAGGGGGAAGGGGTATTAGCATAAACTTGGGAGGGGAGATCTATGGCCAGGATTGTAAGAGATATGCAGGAGTGAATGCACTGCAACACCTTTCAACCTCGCACCATATGCCACATATTTCTGTCACCTAATCTTCCTCACTGAACTCACCTGCAATGTCAAAGTCTCTCTTGTAGTGGGGTGCCCCAAGATGGACTCAACCCTTCAGATGTGGTGCCACAGAACTGAGAGGAGGAGAAGAATGACTTGCCTTGAGCAGCTGGTTTTCATCTTGCTAATTCAAACCAGGATGCAGTTAGATGTGTTTTAGATGAAGAGCACACTGCTCCATTTCTACTTTGATCATTTTTTCCACACTAATAATATTTAGCTACCTGGACAAAGGATTTTTCAGTAATTTTTTTACCCCACAGTCATCCATTAATATTATGCAGCAATGAGTGACTGATTATGTCTCCTTAACAATGTTTAAGAGGAGATATTACAAAATCACTCTATCTACCATTGACCATTACAGCCTCACACTCAAAACCCTTTTCTGCTTCAAAACTCCATAAATAATAGACTTTGGTGCCCTGAAGGTCTTTCATATCTAAAGCCAGAAGAGGTGAATTTCAGGGATCGAAAGTCTCTTGGCTGTGAAGATACAGTTCAAATGTTCTTCATGCTTCAGTCCTAAGCACATGGGGAACCCTGAGAAAGGTTTGGCAAGTTCCAAACTCTTTACATATCTTCTTGTTTAATCAACCTTTTTGTCCTAAAAATCTCTGTAATATTTGTTGACTTCTACTTTAATAAGTAAATAATTTTATTCATTCATTTTTAATTAACATTGTCATTGACATTCATACCATCTGAAGTTTCATCCGTGGTGTGTAGCTTATAAAAATCTTTATTTCTCATTTTCATCTAATAAAGAGCTACTATGCATCTCTTCCTCTCTGTATCTCCTTTTTTCAGCAAATGTGTTTTATTTTTCACTTCTTTTTTTTATTTTTTTCCCTGCAAATATAACTTCTACCTCTTTATTCTTCTCCCAAAATTTGCTAAAATACAACCCATTATTGTTTTCTTCTCGTGCACTGTTTTTCACTATCATCATGCCGTGGTTAGTAGTCCTGTATTTCACACTTCTGTGTTGAACAAGACTCTCACCAAACAAGATTAAGTCCTTTCTTAGTACCATATGCTCCTTAAGTATCTTTCAAACAACTTCCTCCCTCTTCTGTAAATTTCTAGGCCTGTTAACAGTGAACCAGATTTTATTGCTCAGGCACTGTCACTGAGAACAAGCTATTAATTTCTGGTGGACTTTTCCATTGTGTTTTTGTTAGACATGAAAATAAACCCAATGCAACTGGTCTGTGTGGTCAAAATAAAAAGAATGATAGAATCTTGGCCTGTTCATGGCAATAAAACCTTTAGCAGGCAGAATAGCACCATAAAAACACTTTGACATCTGATTTGAAGACAGATTTGAGTGGAGAAAGCCTAAGACTTTGGATATTTTTTCCCTGGTGTGACAGGTTGTGCCTGACGTGCTGAAATCTCTGCTATCATCTCTTACTAATTAACTTGCTTTCAACTATCTAGAAGCTTCCCATCTACCTTCTTTTGTTTTACGTAGCACTAAAAGGAAGATATTTTGTTATGTGAAAATTTCTAGACATTATGCAATGAAGACATAAGTAAAAATGAATGGCTTTCTCCTTTCTGTAATGGTAATTGAAAGATGTGCATTCTTTATCATCTGTTATAAAAAATAAATATAAATTGAAAATGCATCCAGCAAGGCAATAAAATTTTTTTTGTATATTTTCTGAGAAAGATGTCAGACCTCAGGCTCTCTTCCATAAGCATTTTTAGATTACTTAGATTTAATTAACTTCAAAAACTCCAACTTCTGCATTTAGTAAACTAGTGTCTTGTGGAATTTGACATTTATAATACATAATGGTTTATATTTTAACATAGAGATCATCACAGAATGTCTCAAAATAATGAAATTATTTCTCCTTTCAATGCACTTAATTTTCCAAGGTAGGTAATTATAGTGTTTCTCTTCTAGGCCTGTAATGAAAAATTACCTGGACCTCATTTTCCACCCTATTAAATGCCTAAATGAATGGACAGCTCTCTGATTTTATCAAGCAGAATATATTTCATCTGCTTTCTGTGAAAAATGCTTGAGTTCTTTTACTGACTGACAGGTCTCAGCCAGTCTTTCTCAGTCTGTATTTTCATTCTGATCCTGTAATGAGTTATGACTGGGCAGATGTCATGTGCAGCCCATGCATTTGATTTGCAGGATCAAAGCTTAATGAGAGAAAAGTGGGAATGATTCTTCTGTCTAACACAAATTGCCAGTATTTCTCATGTTCCTCACATACTTTTCTGGGTAGATCATCAGAAATTGTTAGGGAGGAATACAAAGCAGAGAAAGATCAGAAAGATCAGAATAGATAAAATGACACTGTCAAGGCCACTCTCTTGGGGTCTGAGGGCACACATTTAAATCACAAATTGCTATGAAATGAAAAGAAAACTCCAAGCAAGAAAACCCCAGGCAGAAAACCCCAAACAATAACAAACCCCCTAAACAGCACACATATCCAATCCAAAAGCTAACCATTTCAAACCCCTTAATTTTTTGCACAATTTTCTATGAAATTATAAGTTCACTGGAGAGACACATAGATAATTAATCTTATTATACATTATTAACAGGTCAATAACTAGAACTTCCATAATGATTATAAGTAGAATGTTGCATAAACACAAGAATGCAACAGGAAGAAACTACAAGTGGTTTATATTAAAAATTATCTCCAAAATCTTTTTTTTTTAATTGTAATCAAAGACAGGTGTCTGAGCTGGCATAACTCCACAGGTTTGATTTCTGTGGACCAGCTGAACACAGGCACAGTTGAATTTCCTCTTTCAAAGTTCTCAAACATTTTCTGTATTTTCATGTTAAAACAGAGAATAGAACTACAAGTAATAGTTGCTGAATTTCTCCTGTCAGAAAAAAGTAACTCATATATAAATGTGAAAGTTTGCTGCGCTACTTGGATCTAATTACCTGTTGAGACTGAAATGTGAAACTGGCAAAGGTTATAAAGTAATGGTAATTACTGTGCAAGGCAGTTCTTTTTATGAGGAATCATTCAGCTTGCTTAAGATCATGAGACAGAGAAAGAGAGAAAGAGCCAAGAGAGACGGAGTGGAAAGATTTTGATAGATTAGAGAAGTAAAAACATAGACAAAAACTGAAGAAAGTCTTGAGATAATAATAAGACATTTGGAAATAAAAACCCTCATGAAAGCTGAATTGCTACATATAATAGCTTGATCCGAAATTAGAAATTATAATAGCCATTATTATGACATAGGAATTCAGAATCTTTAGCCAACCTGCTCAGTGATGATGACCTTCTCCTTCCCTAATGTTTGCCATCTAGTCTAAGGCTATAGATGTTCCCTGACCCTATAAGCCAATGAAGAGACACAACAATATCCAGAGGCTGATTTGCTCTACCAGTCTTCAAACTGAACCTTAGCATTAGATGAAGGTGATGAGCTTAGAACAGTTGCTTATGTTTTAGATTAATAAGAATGGAATGAGAATGAGAATGNAATGGAATGGAATGGAATAGAATGGAATGGAATGGAATAGAATAGAATAGAATAGAATAGAATAGAATAGAATAGAATAGAATAGAATAGAATAGAATAGAATAGAATAGAATAGAATAGAATAGAATAGAATAGAATAGAATAGAATAGAATAGAATAGTTCAGTTGGCAGGGACCTGCAGTGATCATCAGCTGCCTGGCTGACCAAAATCTATAAAAAAAAATAGTATTAAGGGCACTGTCCAAATGCTTTTTAAACACTTACAGGTTAGAAGATTTAACCACCTTTACAGGAAATCTGTTTGAGTGTTTGACCACCCTCTTGATAAAGAAATGTTTCCTAATGTCCAGTCTGAAAATCCCCTAAAGTTCAGAATGGTTCATCTTTGAACCATTCCTGCTCATCCTGGAGCATGTATCCACTGCACTGGATACCAGGGAGGATTGCTTAGCACTTCCTTCTTCATGACTGTTAGTCCCCTTTCCTGCAAATCAGATGAGCTCAAAGTCCTCAGCTGCTACTCACAAGACATTTCTTCCAGCCAACTCACTGGCTTTGTTGTCCTCCTCTGGATGCATTCGAGGACTTTCACATCGGTTTTAAATTGTGGAGCCCAGAACTGCACAACACTGATCAAGGTGAGGCTGCACCAACTGCAAATACAGAGGGATAATCCCCTCTTTAGCCCAGCTGGTCTTGCTGTGTTTGATGCACCCCAGGATGCAGTTTGCCCTCTGGGCTGCCAGAGCGCACTGCTGACTCCCACTGACATGCTGTCCCAGATCCAGCACCCACAGATTCCTTTCTGCAGGGCAGCTCTCCGACCACTCCTCTCTGACTTTATACTTGTGCTTTATGCCATTCCATGCTAGGTGCAGAATCCACCATTTTTTCTTGCAACTGACAATTGATAAATCCTGCTATCTGTCTAGATACCTCTGCAAGTCATCTTGTCCCAAGAAAAATCCCACTCCACCATAATATATAAAGAGATAGACAGCCTTACCCTTACGGGTCTGCAATCTAAATGAACAAGATAAATAACTAATGAATGTAGAAGCGAATGTTGTCCACCCTGCATTCACATTAGCAACTGATAGATAATGAGAATTCTGTCTGCTGGGGTTGGTGTTATGAGTCTTGTGTAACCACTTAGTAGACCCACTGGTATTGGCTTTGTGACATATATTCAATTTATTGAGGTATCTAATCTACCTCAAAACACAGTCAGGCATATATTTGAAAAACAATTTATTCTTGTATTAGAATTACTTTAAAAAGTATAAATTTACTGTATGAAAGACAATACTGCAAGCTAAACAAAGTGGCTAAGTGGATGTCTTTGAAAGAATTCGTTTGCCATTTCATGTCCATAATATTCAGAAGTTTTTTTCTGAGGGGTAAAAATATCCAGATTTTTAATAATCTCTAAGAAGAGAGTTAGTGAAATAGGTAGCTATAGTCAATGTCTTTATCTACATGCAAGAATGGGGTAATAATAGCACTTCAGAGAGGAAAAGATGTTGTTAAGATGTGTATAATGCAGATTGTGAGGGAGATCTTAACGGATTAGATTATACTGGTTTCTGAAGTACTTTCAAGGCTTAAGGGAGAAACAGGTAAAATAACCTTAGGGTCTTGTGTTATCAGTACTCTCCTGCTGGCTAATTTAAAGCTGTCCTTGTTCACGTCTGTGTGTCCCTACTGTGCCTGCAGGGAGGAATACCCTAAACAGGCTTGAGAGTGATGCCATGTTACAATATTCTTGTTGGCCAGGAGACAGGTATTATAAATGAGCATCTTTTGATTGAATTAAAGAATTGTATAGAATTGCATATGTTATTAAGTGAAATTAAATTAATAAGCCTAAAGGCTGAACCTGTTACACCTTAGTCCAGACTGCCAGGTACTACTACACTAGACTTGAGTGCACATAATGAGTAGATATATGAGCATTTTCTCCAGAATGGTGTTGTTGCCTGGGTTTTTTCAGCCTTCTGATGTTACCTTTTAGAAATTCTTTTCTCACAAACTTTTCTGTAAATAAGACACTGTTGACATTCTTTCTTGGAGGAGGAATTCTCTTGATGGATGCCTGTCTTGACCAATGTGATTGGAGAGGTGTTGACTTTGCCTGCTAATCACATTGCCTGTTTGATATACTATATAATAGAGTCAGTGATGTAATAAAGTAATTCTCTTGGTTGAACCCGAGTCAGAGTTCATGCAGTGTTTTTAGCATGACAAGTGTGACATGGTGTCTAGAAAAGTCTACTTGCAAAGTGACCAGGGAGTGATTTCTGTGATAGAGAGACAAATAACAGCTGAATGATGCAGCATGTTCTAAGAAATATGTATCTATTCAGTCTGTGCTATGTAAAGTTAATTCCTTCCTAAAGGCAAGATATGAGCTTAGTAATTCTGATGATTTTATACAGTTTCAGAGCAAGATGATTAAAGTATTACCTTTCAGAATAACTGAAAACCACCATTGCTATTTTTTTCAGTGGATTCTTGCATTAAGGGTTTCTTTTTAGACTGGGGGATTCATATAATTAGAAATATACCTAAGGTGCAAAGTTTTTTAGTTTGTCTTAGAGTACAGACTCAGAGCCTACAGGCTGTTAGTAAATAGGCTATGTTAAAAACTCAGTTTATCCTCCAAATGCCACTTATGACATGGTAGTGAGCTGTGTTATGGATTTGTGCTCCAAACAGCGTAACTGAAGTATAGATGTATTTTTGTTACTGCTGAGCAGCTCCTGCACAGCGCCAAGGCCTTTTCTGCTTCTTGTACTGCTGTGCTTGCAAGGAGGATGCATGGGAAACTGGGGGGAAACACAGCTGGGACAGCTGACCCTAAATGACCCAAGGGATGTTTCATACCATGCCAAGTCATGGTCAGCACATAAGACGGGGAAGAAGGAAGAAAGGGGTAACATTTCTGGTGATGCAGTTTATACTCCAAATAAAATAGAGTTTTATGAGGACTGCTATCAGCCAACTAATACTTCTAAATGGAAGGCCAATGATTCACATAAATGGGATGGAGAAATGAAATTTATTTGATTTTGTAGAGAATACTGTAGTGTTGTTCTATAACTTCATACACCTGTGACATTTTGTAAATTTTAAGCAAAATTTGAGCATTGTTTACATATAATATACCAACATAATTACGGGAAATGTACAAATTTGTATTTATGAAAACTTTAGCATGCATTATATTTTTTTCATGGTTAGTCATGACTATTCTATAAAAAATTTTGTCCTTTTTTGTGGCATCATTGTCCGTGCAAATCTAGGGACATGAAATTTGGCCCTTCTGCCTTCCAATCACTCAACAAGGGTCAGAATTCTACCCCTCACTTCTATTTCAAAGAGAGTTAATAAGGACAGAAGGTTTAGGCCTTAAAAAAAACTGAGCTGAAATGTTACCTCTAGAAAAATTCCAATTAAAGTGAATATATGATGGTCTTAAGTTTATTAAAACTATAACTCAGTTTGAGGGAATTGTGTGATGTATGTGAGAAAGAATGCTTCTAAATATCAAAATATTGACACATCTTTATTCCCCACTCACAAGTTTTGATTCTTCCTCACAATATCCATCTCCCCAGATCCTTACCCTTATATATTGTTACCTGCTCAAAGGACTCTATCTCACCAGGCACCATAAGAAAATGATAAATTAAAGGTTGTAGGGTCAGTTTGCTTCCTGTATAAAAGCTTGGTGAACAAAGGGTGGTGCTACAAAATGTGTATATTATTGTACACATTCTGGTATGTGGTGTGCTGGTATTCTCTGTATGTGCGTGGGTTGTTGAAGGTAAATGAAGCATTTTGCTGAAATTCAATAGCACAGAGGTAAGTCACTGACCTACCTGCACAGACAGTACTGGAGAAAATGGATATTTTTAAATGAAATTATTTGATTAGTGGAGCAGTAACCTGTAGATAAATGGGGTACAAGAAAGCTGTATAAGACTTCTCAATCTAGAAGTATTTTTCCTTACAAAGCCATCATGCTCCTCAATAATAAAAACAAAATTGTAAAAGCAATTTAAAAAAAAAATTTATAATATTTATTCTTTATCTTCTTTTTGGTACAGGAGTATAGTTTTTGTGAAATTATGGAGCCAGGTATTTAGTTTTAAAGGATTTAATGTGAAGAACTATGAAGAAACCTTCAAAAACATTTAATCTGAGTCACACTGTGACCTCCCTTCTAATCATCATTTCTGTTCACTGCAGTGTAAATGTTAACATACAATTCATGCACACAAGCAGCACACAGATTTTACTCACTCAACACTTCTGGTAACTGCTATTGATCCCAAACTCAATGACAACTGTGCAGTTACACTTACTTCAAGGGACACTTGGTCAGCTCCTGAGCTGCTGACTGCTGCATTCCAAGCAAGAAAGCTTTTTGGTGCTGATGGCAGCCCACCAGTTAGGACAAATTCCTGTACATTTAAAGAGGAGGTTATGCTCCAGCGTCCTGGACTGAAGTGTGTGATCAGGCCAGGAGAGGGTGTGATCTAGCTGGAACTTGTAAAGCAAAATTGTCTCTTCTCCTGATATGTTACCTGCCAGTTCCCTTACACCAGCCAGGATGTGTAGTGGTAAAGCACCCTGGTGACAGATTTCAGTCCAAATATTTTGTTCTTTCCACACCTTGGTCCCTGAGACAATACTTCTGCTCAAATGTCTGAAGCTTGACACATTTTATTTGGGATACCACACAGACTCCATAATTTCCGTATGCCATGACAAATACTGTGTGGTTTGGGCACCTGAGGACTTGCCTTTTCATTACCCCTTTATCCTCCTGACCTACCTTCTTCTACCTAGTGTCCAAGACAAGATAGTGCATCAGTCTGGGCTCCTGGGGAATGTAACTACTTGTGTCTTAAGATTCTGTGTGGAATAGTAAATCTTTGTGCCCTACTCAGAAAACTGAAACCATCCCCACAAAACCATGTAGATGTCCCACTCACACTGGTGTCAGAAGAATTTAAGCACTAATGCATCTTTGTTGACCAAGCCATAAATTGGAATGAACATTTCATTTCTCACTGAAATCAGAAAAGAGTACCATAAGAATTTAATTCTAATAAAAGTTTCAAGAAAATTTCATCTTCCCTGTGACATCACAGTAGTAAGGAGATAAAGCTAGTTTTCTATAGACATTCCACCCTGAAATGCCAGCAGGCTTAAATCTGGGTTCTTTATGGTGAGGTGTGAGTAATCACAGCAAGATATTATGTATGTACCATTCAGAACATTTCAGTAAATAACACATAAAGACTAAACTGTAAAACCAGAAAATATGACAGGCAATGAAACCAACTATGAAAGCTGATTCAGGTAAAAATGTTTCATTATCCTCTAGGATCTTTCTATTAGATCTTTCCTCCCACAGCTCTCAACCATGTCCAATTTAGAGTCCGCTGAGGGTGATTTTAGGCTTTTTGCTACATTTCAAAAATCAGCTTCAGACAAATCAGCCCCTTCTCAACAGGGGCCTTCATAGAGATCTGAATAAAATTCTAATCTGTTCAAACAAATGCTTGAAAAAAATAGCCTAACTTAAAAATGTAGTGGAAACAAAACAATATAGGCGAGACAAGGATCTGATTGTCCTCTAGGGTTAATTGATGTTTAGAACTGGCAGAAGAAAAATAAAAAGAATCCTAATGTCTTTTAAGTAGGACATTTCTGTCTGTGATGTGGTAAAATTTTTAACCTACTAGAGTCTTTATTGACATGGATACTAATTTTCTAGTTGTACTAATGCTGCTTTAGTGATAGGATTAGAGTCCTATGTTGGTAGAAAAGTGCCATTTATTATCTAAAGACTTAAAACAGTTTAATTGGAGGATTATTTTTTCTCACCCCTGAAATAGCTAGATAAAAACCCTGATAACTTCCGTTAAAAGAAAAAAAAAACCCAACTCACACTTTCAAAAATTTACATTGTGTTTAAAAGATAAAATTTATTTGCCATTTTAATTTAAAATATATAAGTAAGAAGCTTTTCAGTTAACTCTTCTTGGCTTACTTCCTCAGTGTTCCATGTTATATCCAATAAAGAAAGGGAAGGATGGGATTTTGCAGAGCCTTCGTCTTGTGTCTTCAGGAGAGAGAAATTATAGCCTCATCCCTCTTCCTCCCCTCTTAATGCCTTAAAGTGTTATTCCCCTGAACTCAGGGAGAACCGTTCTGCTGGCTCTCCTGCAGGCTACTAAAAATGGAGCCTGCACTGGCCTCCCAATGCTCATTCAAAGTCTGAAGAAGTAAAGATATAGTAGACAGAGCAAGTGAAAGGTGAGATTTGGACAGTGATGGCCCTACAGAAGAACAACATAGAATTTCACTGGGAAAATTATTTGAATTTTTTGTACAATGTGTTTATGAAAAACTCCAGCTATGTTAAGTTATATCTAAAGTTATGCCCTCTGTGTATCTGGAACTGTTTTCTGGCACGGAGGCCAAGTGGTGTGGAGCAGCTGGGTATGTGATATTTAATTTTCTAATAAAATTTTCTATAGTGTGCCTAATGAGAACTCTTCCTGCTTCATGCTGACTACCACACCTTGCCTGAGATCTTTCTTTGCAAGGTTGATAGTGAAGTTGGGTCAAAGTGTGTCAAGGATCATTCCAGCAGTTTAAGAGTACAGAGCAAAGTCCACTGTCTGAAAACATTCCTTGGCACCATTTAATGTAAGAAAATAGGCATATCCTGTTGGGCCTTGTTAAAATATTTTATTTCCCCTGTTTAATAAACATTATTAGGTGAAGCATTAACTTTTCATGTTTCTGTTAAGTAGAAAAGTGCCGTTGAATCCATAGGATTCTTTAATGACATTTTGGATAATTAGAATACTATGTGGAAAAATTCTGTATAATGTTTTTTAGAAACAGGGGAACTGAATATTTGTTACTGTGTTTTGGGTAATAAGAATATAGTGTTCTAATTACTTCTTAAAATTTCAAAATAAAGCTAATGATATGTCAGTATTTTACAGCATAGTAATGATACACTGCTGACATGTAAATATCCATGCTGCAGCACATAAAAAGGATGTCTTTGCAGGTATAATTTAGGCAAAAATAATCCCTTTCTATAAGCAATTACACAAAAGCTTAAGGAAGACAGATTAGTCGAACTGAAAATGTTGAAAATTGTTCTCTCAGACTAACTCCAGCGCTACGACTGGACAATTTGAACAGAAAGCCAATGAGACAGGGAATGAAACACAGGAACAGAGACCAGTAGTATCTTGAATTGAAGTTTCTTTTGTATAGAGACAGGAAGCCACTGAGTAAAAAGTAGGGGGGTAGAGGAATTCAGAGTTCTTATGGAAGTTAGACTGGGGTTGATAGCACAGCTGTCTCCACAGTATGGCTTCACAAGGGCATCTCACAGCAATTAGCCTGTAACAAGGAGTGATGGTGCAAGACAGAAAATGAGAAACAACCATATTCTTTGCAATTATTTTCTATGTTTTCTCACTGTAAGAACAGAAATTTCAGGTCCCTGTCAAATGAAACTGATGTATTTACAAAGATTTTAAACCTGATCCTTGTCTTTCATATTATTGTTCTATCTGTTTATGTGCTAACTTTAACAATGACCACTCAGACCAAGGCCATGCAGTTGAGTAGGAAAGGAAAAGTTTAAAAGTTTATTATTTTTAAAAGGAAATATCCTCTATTCATGCTGCTATAGCTCTGCTTGGTGCCTTCTGGTTCAGTGAATTAAAAAATCAAACCCCTTAGCCACATTTTCCACTTTTTAATTATAAATAAAACTTCTCACAGTTCTGCTCTCTGCATATCTGCACTGTTCAGTACCTGTAAAATTGCTTCCACTGCTTGGTTCTGGTTTTCAGCACTAGCTGAAAAATTAACATGATTTGGTCAACCTGCAGCAGGGAAAAATAAAATCTGAGTTTAATCATGTCACCCCAAAGACAGGTGACACAATGATGGTTATTAACTGGCCATGCTAGTTTCAATGTCACTGTAGATCAGCAATTAGGTAGTAAAAGCACTCTTGAGAGAGCTGAGTTTCCCTGATAGTCAACTTCTCTTCATGCTGAGGTTGCCTCTCTCAGGTGCTGTTTAAGGAGCAGTTCAGATTAGATGTCTCTCCAAAACTGTTAAATAAAAATCATAGAATTTACACATATGGGTTATTTTCTTTCTGTTAAATTTACATATACTACCGGAAGTACATTTGTCATTTATATGGCACTTAATTTTCTGAATGCATCTTCTGCCCTCTCATCTAGAATTTTCAGTTAGGTTTTTAGATCAGTGCATGGTTGGTTGGGGCAAAATTCTTATTCCACAGCTCAAAATTGTTGTAATGCTTATGGACATGATAAAAATGGGAATAAGTCTGCTTCTCAATACAAGTCTGTCTTGTTAGCATCCGACATAATATAGCGTGCTCTAGGCTGTTGTAATTTTTGCCAGTGCAGGGCCTGCTCTTCTAGCATCTCAAGGACAGTGGAAAGCAGAGTAATAACACAGCTGCTCTGCATAGGAGCTCTAGAAGTGCAGAGATCTTTCACATTCTGAATTCACATCCTAGGTGCTTAAGACAATTTTGTTTTTTACTACTCAAGCCTCAGAGCACACTCAGTGAAAACCCCAATCTAGCGGTGGAGATACTTTCCCATATTAATCACAGTCAAGAATTTCTTTCAGCTTGCATTAAAGAAAGTAGTTTTTCCTGTGAGTTAGAAAAGATTGTGCTCCGAGCCACCTACTTCAATTATAATCTAAGCGTTTGTAAGTGAAATTAGTCATCCATGGCACTGTAGTATTCCAGCACACAGATCGCTCAGGGATGTCTCAATGCCTAGGAAGAGTTGCTAAATTAATAAATTAATCATGTCTTCAGTTAGCTACTGCCTTATATCATTATGAATTTGTGAAGTTTGTAGTCCTCTTTTCCTTAATTTAAACACTTTAATTTTTCTCCATGGGCTTAAATATGAAAACAAATACCAAATCACAGAAACATAATTATGCTATAAATGAAGTACATGAAAGTTAATTGGAACTTGTTTTCACAAAATATAATGCAATATATTCTTAGAACACACATGATGAGATTCAGAATGCCTGCTGTGTTAGTTAAAATGGGACTTGAAGAAATCGGTACTGTTAGAGCAGAAAGTGATGAGAAAATCTACCTACATTCACTAAATGTTCTCCTTCCAGAGTGAAATTTCTCTTGACATCTGCATGCACAAAGGAAGTTTTTCAGAGTGGAAAGCTGAGCGCCAGCTTCTCAACTATGGTGTGGTAAGATTGCCAGATGAGGCAGAAGGATGCTTAAGATGTGCCAATGTCCTCTAGCTTCTGCTACGGCTTATCTTTTTTCCTTAGGTAAACAACTGTTTTATCTAAATTATAGTTATATAAAACATATAGAATCTCACTAGATCTTGCTTAATCTCTCTTCTGAAGGCTTAGGCGATTCAAACCTGGAACTTCCAACTCAAAAGACCATGGAATACAGAAGAAGGAGGACAGACTGGGAGAGAGTAGAGTAGAGGACTTATTAGCTTATGCCAGAGGAAAACTAGGCAAGCAAGAACTTGATTTTGCTATCCAGTGATCAGAATATTCATCTTAAAAGAGGAACCAGGCCCTAGAGTCTGTGGGTGATTCAGTTGGGTTTTTTGTTTGGTTGGTTTAATTTGGTTTTAATTTCTCTGGTCCATTTTTTTTTCTGAATTAAAATGCAGGCAGTCCTATCAGCCTCCTTGCTCATGGGGTGAAGTGAGAAGCAGAAATTCTCTTCATGCTGTGTAAGCACTGTTCAGCAATAATTAAAACATTGGTGGATTGTCATCACTATTTTCAGCATGGCATATGACAACAAAAGTTCTTTTTAAGATTGGTTACATTTATAATGTAATTTCTAATGATTTTTTAATTGTTTATTTGCTATTATTTCTATTTTTCCATTTTTTAAGATGAGCTAAGTTTTAGTGTCTCAAGCTCATCTATATTGGCTGTGTTTTCTATAATCTTTTTTAATGATCAAAGTTAATCAGTATATGCCCATTCTAAGCCAATTAACTTTGGTAAATTATTTATGTTTCTTTATTTATGATTTATCAGGGAATAAAATCATGCGGGCTTCTTTTTTTTAAGGCTTTGGTTGCTTGCTTGCTTTGGAGGGTCTTCTTCCCTACCACAAAACCCAGCGTCACTGAGACTGGGATCTGGACCATAAATCATAAAACACACCCCTAATGGATAATTAAAATATCCACATTACAAATATTTGTCAAGCTTTTGGCAGTTGTTCCAAGGGTTAAACAGTATTACTGTTAAAATGTTACAGCTTGTATTCAGTTATGAAATCTCTGGACAACTTCTATTTATAGTCTCTGATTAACAAATAAAACTTACATATATTTCAGAAAAAAAATTAATTTTAGATTGGCACTACAAAGGTCTTTACAGACTCTCTGTAAGAATTCTGAAATAGAAGTAAGAGATCAAGAAAGAATTTTTTTGTCACATAGCATTTTAATTTTGTCCTTTATTTGCCTCTGTATACTGACCATAACTTTGTATTTCTGTGAGTTTTATTAAACACTATTTGACATTGTCAATTTCCTGTAACTCTACAGAGAAAACTTCCTTTTTACTATGATTAAGTTTTTGTTGAAATGTTTATATGCTATGGAGTTGTGTAAGGTATCTTACATTTTTTCTGCTGTCTAAAAGAGTGTGACTTACACTTTGACAGTGGAATAAAACATACCCAAATGAATATTATCCATCTGGACAAAGTGACTTTAAATATTATAGACTTATAGGATGATTTGGTTTGGAAAGGATCTTAAAGATCCTCTAGTTCAACACCTCTGCCACAGACACTTATCCCTAGATCAGGTTTCTCAGAGCTTCATGCAACCTGGCCTTGAACACTTCCAGTGATTGAGCTTTCACAGGTTCTCTTTGCAACCTGTTCCAATGTCTCACCTACCTTGCAAAAAATTTCTTCCTTATTTCTAACTGTTGTGGAATTTTTTGGAATGGTACCCCCTAATTCAGTGTTTCCAAACCATGCTGCCACTTGCTTGCTCCCTCCCTCCTCTTCCCATTCCCCCTTGTAGAGGGCTGGAGAGGAGCATTGGAGGCACAAAAGGGGAAGATCACAAGTTGAGATAAGAACAATTTACTGAAAACAATAATGAGATAAGGAAGAAACAGTAACACCAGCAAAACTAATGAGAGATGGTACAAGAAGGAAGGAATAATTCTGCTCACCCCAGAACCCCCAACAACAGACAATACCTGACCACAGCCACGCCACTCTGAGCTGTCCCCCCAAGCTCCCAACCAGCATTACCCAAACCTCTGTCTGCCATGCTTGCTTGACAGGAAGGAACTTGTGTTCCCTGGAAGAGGGTCCCTTCCCTCTGCCCCAGCAATATTGTGAGGTGGTACAGAATAACCTCTGTGTCCTAGCTGTGCTCCCTCCCAGCTATGGCAAAAAATTAACCCCTGGAACCAGAACACTTGTCTAAACCTACCCTCTTTCAGTTTTAAACCATTTCCCCTTGCCCTCTCACTACAGGTTCTGGTAAAAAGTCTTTAATCTCTATTATAAGCACTCATTACACAAAAATTCTTTCTTCATCTTTCCTCTAAACCCCTTCTATAAGAAATAAGGTCTCCCCAGAGCCTCTCTTCTCCAAGATGAATAACCCCACCTCTCAACCTTTCTTCATAGGAGAGGCATTTCATCTCTCTGAATATTTCTGTGGCCCTGCTCTGGACCTACCCTAACAGGTTAATCTCCTTCTTGTGTTGAGGACCTCAGAGCTGGATGCAGTGCTCCAGGTGGAGGCTCACAGGAACAGAGCAGAGGGCGAGAATCTACTGGTCATTCTGCTTTTGATGCAATCCGGGATACAGCTGTATGGTTAGCTCTCAGGGCTGCAACTGCACATTGCTGTCTCATGTTCAAGTTTTCATCCATCAAGATCAGATTTAAAATTCATTATCTCAAATGTAATCTTATATTTGCCTTACTTATTTTTTTTATTTATTTGTCTTTCTTTTTTTAGAGGGGAAGCTAAAAATGCTTGTGGCCAAGGAAGACATCAAAAATTATGGTGAGTGGGAATTGCAGGACTGAATATTCTTACTTGAACTTCCTTTCAAATAATTACATTTTATATCAGAGAAGAAGGTTGACTTGGAGAGAACTGGAGAGAAGAAGCTGTGTGATGCCAGTGCCATTTTGGGGACTGTGTGACAGTATTCGTAAAAAAAATAATAGCAGAACACTTTCATTTTTGTACACATAAGGTGAAGCTGCATTTCAGGTCAATAATTTCGAGTCAAGAAGATTGTAACTCACAACTTGAAAGGGAACTTTTGTGTGTTTTTGTTATCCTTATTCTAAGCCAGGCCTATTAAATAAGAAACATATGAAATCAAAGACAGATGAGGATTTGATGCTAAATATAAATTAAAAAAAACATGCATCTATTTAACCATTTTCTTATCCATTTCTCTTTCTAGATTCCCCAGAAGATTGTGTATATGATGTACTTCTCATACTGAGAAGAGCTATTGGAGTGAGGATGCGTAATACTCAAGATTTTATGAGGTATCTCCAGATGTCTGAAACCCTTATCAGACACCACTTATGTATGTCTTAGGTTTTCATTTTTGATTGGTGTGTTTCTCTTGTGTGCTATAACCATGCACTCTTATGTGCTAATTATAATGGCATTAGCAGACTTGATTTTTTTCTTCTTGTTTAAATAGGCACATGTAGCATTTCAGTGGCTGTATCATTGTACTTAACAAAGATATAGCTAAGTCAAGACTCATTATGCTTCATTTAATGTAGAAAGGCATTTCACTGTTAAGTGCCATCAAAAAATAGCTCACTATGTTAATTTTCCTCCTGAACGGTAACAGTTGTGTATTTTATTTCAAGACCAGATATCCAGCATCCTTCTGTTCCCCACCACTTTCAGTTTCACCTTCAGGCACATTCTAACACCTCTGCCTTGGTGTATCCCTAAAGAACATGCACCAAAGCCCTTATTCGCCTCAGGCATCTTACATTCATCAGTGAGTACAACTGTGCAGCTTCTTGACTCCACATATGCCTTTCAACACTACCAACCATGGCTTATACACATCTACAGAAGCAAAACTAATCCTGTCATTGCTCTCATGTTAAGTCAGAAAGCTTTAAAGAGCATCTTCTGTTGCAATATCTCCTGGGTTAAATCAGAGAGATATTTTGGATTCACTTCTGTCCTTATAAGCACAATGCTGCTAAGTTATTTCAAATATGAAGTGATATCCCCCAGTTCAATGCAGTCTAGGGGAGGAAGTTGTTGGGAGCAGCCCTGAGGAAAAGGACTTGGGGGTACTGGTGGATAAAAGGCGGGACATGATCCAGCAGTGTACACTCACTTCTCGGAAAGCCAGCCATATCCTGGGTGATATCAAAGGCAGCGTGGCCAGCAGGACAAGGGAGGGGATTCTGCCAGTCTGCTCTGCCCTTGAGAGAGCCCACCTGGAGTGCTGTGTTCAGCTCTGAAGCCTTCAGCACAGAAAGAAATAGACTTGTTGGAGTGCATCCATAAGGGGGCCACAAAGATGATCGTCTCCAACAAGGAGAAGCTGAGAGAGATAGGGTTATTCTGTCTGGAGAAGAAAATGCTCTGTGGAGACTTTATATAGCCTTTGAATACTTAAAGGTATCTTAAAAGAAAGATGGGGACAAGCATTTTAGCAGGGCCTCTTGTGATAGCACAAGGAAGAATGGTTTTAGAAACAGTTTAGAAAAGAGGGTAGTTTTAGGCTAGATATAATGACAAAATTTTTACAATGAGACTGGTGAAACACTGTAACAAGTTGAACAGAATGGGAGTAGGTGTTCCATCCCTGGAAACATTCAAAGCTAGGTTGATTGGAGCAATTTGACCTAGCTGAAGATGCCACTCTCTTTGCTGGGGGTTTGGCCTAGATGATCTTCCAAACCAGACTATTGTATGGTTCTAACTATGTTAACACAGTTAAATGTAAATAACATTTACATAGTTAAATGTCAAATAAAGCTAATTCAGGATGTCCTTAGAGCAAGTATGATATTTTATCCAGACAGAACAATCTTTCTATGATATTTTGGCTCTAGAGTTTGAATGATCTGTGTTGATATCTTTTGTTTGGAAAAAAATCATTGACCGATTGTGAGGATGAAATTTTGTACGTTATCCATATTTATAGTGAACTATCTAGGCTGGGTTTTGATTATTTTAACTTCTACTGGTTAAAAAGTCCCTCTGGCATGCAACCAGTATCTGCTCAAAAATTTTAGATTAAACATGAATGATAATGGGAGAACTTGTCATTTTCCTACTTCCCTCCATTGAAGACATCTGGCAAATTGTTAATACAGTTTGCAACCCTAGCAGCACTGTTGATTCCTTGCCACTTCTTGTTACCTATTGGTGAAGAGCCAGAAACAAAGCAGACCATTTTGGAAATCAAATTACTTAATGAACTCATGTCAGATCTCTCCTTTAAATGGTATTTGTAATTTCTGCCTTGAACATGGTAATTTCCTTTGTGTCAATAAACTTCTGCTGAGTTTAATCCAACCGACATTCTTTAACTTTTGCTGAACTCACCAGCCTACCTGCTCTCCTAAAGTCCCTAAATTCAATGTATCCATTTCTTCCTTTAGTAACTTATTAAATAGTGAAAACAAATTTAAATGCTGCTTTCCTCATTTTTAAAGTCTCACAGTTGACTCTCTGAAGTAATTTAAATAAAAAACCATGGCTGTGGGACTGAGATCTTCTTTGGCTTTCTGTAACATTACTGTTGTCCATCTTCAGAAGAGTTGTTTTCTCAGTGTCTAGACAGACAGAGTTTGAGACATGGGTATTTCCCCAGGCTTTGTGGCTTGGTCATATAGACACAGAGGTCTGTGGTAGATGGCAGAACTGAATCTGTATTTTTCATTGTCTTTAGGTAGGGGTTTTAAATATTTTTTTTTTTTT
>WAAE01002230.1:0-211909 GCA_013400495.1 Nicator chloris | reverse complement strand
TGGAATTTTCTGTATTTCAATTTGTCTTTTTTGTCTTGCCCTTTTCACTGGGTGCCACTGGGAAGAATCTGGTTCAATATTCTTGTTTCCTCATCAGATAGTTATACATATGAGTAAGATTCCTTAGACCTCGTTTCCTCCAGGCTGAGTAGTCCCAACTCGCTCAACCTCTTCTTATCTCAAAGATAAGACCCTTCACCACCTTTATGGCCTTTTGCTGGACTCATTCCATTGTGTCCATGTCTTGTCTTGTACTGGAGATCCCAACACCAGGCCCAGCTCTTCATTTGTGCCTCACCAATGCTAACAGAGGGAAAGAATTACCGCCTTGGACCTGTTGGTGACCCTCTGCCTCATGCAGTCCAGGAGGCTGTTGGCCTGTTGCAAGGGGACATTACCTGTCCTACAGGTTCCCCATGCACTTTTCTGTGAAGCTGCTTTCCAGATATTATGGCTCAGCATGCACTGGTACTGGGGGTTATTCCTCCCGAGGGGCAGGACTTCACATCTTCCTTAGTTGAACTGCCTAAGGTTCCTGTCAGCCCATTTCTCCAGCCTGTCCAAGGCCCCCTGGATGGCAGAGCAACCTTTTGGTGTACCAGTCACTCCTCTCACTTTTGTATCTTCTGCAAACATGCTGAGGATGCACCCTGCCCCATCATCCAAGTCATTAATGAAGATTCTGAACAGTACTCACCCTAGTATCGATCATCACAAGGGACCAGTCAGCAGCCAGACTTTGTGCCACTGATCACAGCCTTCTAGGTCCAGCCAACTGGCCAATTTTCAGCCCAGTACATGCCCATAAATTGTGTTCTCAGCGTCCTTGGAAATCCTGTGCAACATTTCACACAGAGGCTCCAGGTTTCTCCTCATATCTAATGGTATCTAAAATCACAAAGAGGTTCGTCTGTTTTACCGCAGAGATTGTCCAGGGTCACGCAGTAAATTCTTGGAAGAGCTATGGAATAAAACCGTATTTCCTATATTTTAGCTACTAAAAACTTCCTGTCTTTGCTGCCTTACTGACTAGGCTTAGAATATAGGCCTGTATCTGCACAGAGACTTTTCTTTGTCACAGTCTCCTTTTCCCAACTGTACTTAAAAAACATCTAGACATTTTTAATAATACTTTATATTTTTCCATCATGGGTAACTGAAAAGGACAGAAAACGTAATGTGTGAGAACATCCTGCCTTTGGACAGCTGCATCATCACAAGTGTATTTTCATCCAAAACACCATTCTAACAGAAATAAACAGACATGCAGAAATTCTGCTTGTCTGCTGCAGACCATTCTTACTGCTTTTCTTAAAAGCTTGGCCCAAAGAGGACTTGTCTGAAACAGATTGAGCACTGTCTTGCTAAGAAATGCTGGGGGAAGAAAGCAGAAGTAGATACAGCTCCATGGGTAGCACAACTACACATGTCCGTGCCCGATAAAGATGTAACGGTCGCATTTCCAAGTTTCTGAATAAATGTATAATTGAATAGTCATAACATAGTCCGAATGCAGGGCTGCTCATTTGTATTTTAGATTGCCTTCAAAGTGGTGAAGCCTTTCTTCTTCAAAACCTAAGTGACACTCATTGCCTGTAGTGCTAACTTTTCATTCCAGTGTGACTTCCCATCATGTGACATACTTTGACTTAGGAAATTCTATCAAAATGCTGGGAGTCAGGATTCTCTTTGTAAGATTCAGTAAGTTCCATTTAAAAATAGATACTGTTTAATTTTTTTCTGCTTGGGTCTAAATTCCAGTGTCTCAGAGGACGGAAGGAATTTTCTTTTTACTATCAGGACTTTAAAGGGGAGGAGGAATACATCACAGTAATTTTTATATATATGTATATATGTGCCTGTATAAATGTGTGTGTATGTATACACCATTTACTTTTCAAGAAGAGTTTATTTAGCCTCACTCCCCCTCTCACACCTAAGAAAAGGAGCCCCTGCTTTGTGCAGTTCAGAGCCACGGCAGTAACCCCATCCATGCTGGTGCATGTTAGGACATCCTGTTCATCCAGTGGGCTGGCCATGCCACTGATGGATGTGATGGGAGCAGTAAAAAAGAAAGGTACATTTTGAAACAACACTGCTGTGAATGATTTTCTTAAGAGGCCTGTTCAGAGCTGCCATCACATATTAGTTGAGGCATTTTACTTTTACAGGTCATGTTAACATTTTCAGGTGAAGGGTGTGATGTTGAATGCCTCTGTCATGACTGATGTCCCCTGTACCAGAATTGTCGCAGGCAATAGTTATGGGAGGCACAGCAAAGAACCTGTTTTCCACATCTGAGTTAAAGGAGCTTCCAACTAAAACACTTTTTAACCAGTGAGTGCCTACGCCTTTCCTAGCAAGTGATTCTTGGAAGCAGCAAGCTTTAGAGAAAATAAATGAGAACTACAGTGTTATTTTTTTAGTCTGCAATTGTCTGAAGTTGTTGTCAATAGAAATAGTTGCATACATTTGTCTTCATTAATCATTTCAAGGTGTTGCTTTTTGATGCAGCCAGCCCTAGCAGTTCACAGGCACTTTAATTTTCCAATTATCGTACCTGTGGCTCAGAACAGATACTGATTAGTTTCACATTTTGGTCTGTGGGCAGCCTAATGTTCTTGTCACCTTACATTGAGTTTTAAATCTGCAGAGCGTAAGAGAATGTCAGATGTGCTCCCAAGTCTTCGGGTCAGGCTCAGCAAGTTATGATATTTCTAAGTACTGTACTTATGGGTTTCTGAAAGATGGATGAGAGAACAAAAATATGGGTTTAGAATCCTATCACAAAAGTAATGATTCCTTGTGTAAAGTGCATGTGAGTGATTTTGTGTTGTATTCTTTTTCACACAAATTTTCAGCTGGAGATGAAGGCGGTGCTGCTGGCTGCTATAACAGCAGTAGGAAAGGAAGTTACAATAGCAGCAAGGCAACAGCAATGCCTTTCAATATTTGCACACAATTACGAGACCTTTTCAAACTGTAGTTTGTGAAACAGAAAGAGAAATTAAATTTTGAAAAGCCTTAAATGCAAAGATTATTTTGTAAGAAATAGAAATGTTGCCTGTCTCCTCTTTATCAATTGTGTGATATGACTCATCCATGCATGCTTTTTTCTTTCCAAAAACTGACATGGAAGAAATCCCCTCCAAAACACAAAACCATGCTGAACATCTGCTGTCTAGGTATTCATTAGTTCTGTCTGCTCTGCTTTTGGCTAATTGCCTGGGAGTGAAGTTGAATCATTTATGGGGACTCAACCTGGTGGCAGTTACAGTGGTAAGGATCGTGTAACATTTGATGAAACCCAGGAAATGTCACACATGTAGCCTCCCAAACATAAAGTTTATTTACTGGTTTCCCATGCACTTTGTTTGCCACAATATTGCCTGCACAACTGATAACAGAAAATGTATTTAATAACTACTCAGTGCTAATATGCTGTAGTATGCATGACTGACTAATTTAATTTATCTCTGATTAAGCCTATTATGTTTGAGATCACTTTACAGAAGAGACTTTTTTTGCCAGCTGTAAGCTTATTTGAATTGTAATATAAGTTAATAATGTGTGAAATAACTACTGGTGCCTGCTTCTAAATGTTAATTTTACCAAATCACTTCCTGAGTTAGTGCGTACACAGCTCATCCATTGCGGTGTTGTTACTGGGCTGTTTGGATGTAAGACTGCACAGGTAAAAAGGCAAGTGCATGGCAAGGGGATCAAAGGCTGTTGTTTCTGCTGAGAAAAAGCAAAATAAATAAAATCACAGCCCAGCCAGGGATGGCAGACCATCCATGTAACGACAGCGTCGGCTCAGAAGGAGCCCTCAGGATGTTCTGCATCTTGAAGCGTGTGTTTCCTACCAGGTGCAAAGAGGAGTAGGGGCTCCTCGGGAAAACAGGGAGAGGGACACATTAAACAAAAAAGTTGTGAGAAAGGCAGTCATTAATATGTTTAAATAGGAAAGTAGCCATTTGGGTGGAATTCTAGATTTTTCTCAGACGGAGGGTAGACCTGGAAAAGAAGTAGGGGGGAAAAAAACAAACAAAACCAAAACAAACCCCAAACAATTAAAACCTGGGGAAATGTAAGGAGGGAAATGTTCTGCCAAGGAAAGCTAAACATTTTTTCTCTAGGGACAAGGCAGACTGTTTCCTGTTTCCCCTCCACTCTTTTCTGTGGTCTAGTTTTTAGAGTAGGCAGACCCCTAATGGAGAGGGAGCAAAGCTTTTTCTGTGCACAAGCTATATCCCAGAGCTATTGATCCCTGGCAGATGAAACTTTGCAGTGTCTGTGCTTTAGCCACTTGTTTCTCTGAGAGGCTGCAAAATGCTCTCAGTTGCTAATTTGGAAAAAGGTCTGTGTTCATCAGTTGTTGCTCTTATGAAAAAAAACCATGATTAGATATAGTCTTACTTTAATATATGTTTATTTTGAATCTGCTGAGAAAACTCAGGTGGAGAGAGTGAAGTCTTCTACCTTGTTTAGAGAAACAGGTATGATGGCCTGGGGTTTAGTCTGTGAGATTATTTACAAGCAGTTGCCTGAATTATGTGTACTTTACATTTAAATGTATGCAACTTCAACTGGAATAAAAGGAAGTCAAATGTTTTCTCTGTCAGATTAGTGTATCTCTTTAAAACAGAAAATATATAGGATACTGTACTCACTGCATCAGACAGAACTGCCAAAACAATGTCACTTAACTAGTGTGGAAGGAAAAGTATGCTGCACGTAATTTCTTTTTATGTCATTCTGTTCCACCCCCCAAACATTTCTGGCATGTGATAACATGTGGGACGTCAAGCATCACTGTTCACATTTTGTCATGCTATCTCATAAATCAGTTATCAGCAAGTAGAGCTGCACAGCAGCTCTGATTTCAAGGTCTCTTTTCACAGCATGTCAAATCCTAGCTGGCAGGATGGGACTTTGGCAGGCCCACGGTGACGGTGGGGATGCAGGAACACGTGCAGCTAGCCTGTTTGATGGCTGTGCTGTGCTGTGCAGAGTAAATTTCCAGCGTTATATAATCACAAAAAGAATGGTATTTCTATAAAAATATCTGATGCGGTAGTTTCAAGGTTTGAGATGGCATTGCCAAGATTCTTGCTCTTGTTTGCTCAGAGTAGTCAATCAGTGAGTGCTGGAGGGACAGACATGTCTGTTTTAGTAGACATGTCTGTATTAGTCCTGCCTCAGACAGAGATAGGACAGATACTGTTACAGGCTGCTGGCAAGGTGAAATGTTTGTGTAGTAACACGTGGAGGGTATGTGGTACACTGGCTTCCCATGCTTTGTGTAATCTTCCAGGTGTAATCCAGGGCTGAATGTGATACACAGAGATCTGGAAGTGTGGTGCTGTATGTAATTTAGAGCTAGCCCTGCGTGCTAGCACAGGCTGCAGAGGTGCCAGTTGCACTCTTGCTGGTCCTGGTTCTCAGGCCTGGAGACAAGGGGTTATTGGGGAGGATTTTCAGCTTTGAGAGTTGCATCTTCAGAGTCCTGAAAGCACTCAGGTCTGCCCCAGGTGTGAAGGCTTCTTCTATATCCTCTACTTCTTGCCTGAGCAGCTATGGGCAGAGAGATTATTTAGTTTACTGAGTCTTATAAGAAGCAGGATTCTTTTAAAAATTATAAATGAACACATTTTTTCCTTTTTTAAAAATTTCTTGCTAAGACTAGCAGACTGAGCTTCTTCATCTGACAAAGAGGATCACAGTAATTCAATTTGTAGATCAGTCGATGCTGAAACACTTTTTTTCTTTCTACAAATTACACATACTTAGGGATGGGAAAGTAGAATTTGATGCTTCATATTCCCTATCTGTAAGAGAGAAGTTCTGAAGAACAGTTAAAGAAAGAAGGTAAAATATTTGGTTATAAATAACTTTTTAGTAACTTTCACAGTCATGAGGCAGTTTCTTAGATGCTTTGAATGTATTAATTATAAATGTATTGCATTATTACCTGCAAGTGCCTGTGACGTACATGGTTAATCACACCCTGTTCAAACACTCCTCATGCAAGGCTTTTGGAATTACCTGTGGCCCAGTTCAACACAGAAACCACCAGTGGAACAGGAATTGTTGTGCTTTACAAAGGGCCAAGTGAAGACTAGGACTGCCTTCTCTCCATCCTCTGTCATCTTTCTTTTCCCCCCAATGCCTAAATTGAGATTGATCATTTAGCAGGAGAAAAAGACACTGTGAGCAGCGAAGCGTAACGCAGTGCAATACTGAAAGCTGCTTGGCTGTCGTATCAGACTCAACTTACTCTTAAGCAAAGATTAGAGAGGATAACATTTGTACAAGCCTGTAAATCTGCTTAGCGATCTGTGACTCTTATGGGCAAATAATACTTCCTAAACACAGCCTTTGGATGTGTCGAGAGACCCCTTTTTGAATGACTGATAAATAGAAGCCAGATTATTTCTTCTGGGAAAGAAAATATTCCTCAAGGAATATTCCTACGACATAGGAAGCCAAAAGTTAATTCATCCCTTAGCTAATTGAGTTACGGTCTATCTTAACCTACATTTTAACTATGAGTGACATCCCATAAATATTTGTTCTCAGGAAGTTTCCTTTCTTGCAACAGAGATTGTCTCACCTTTTCTTAAAAGAAATCACCAAAGACATATGACATTATAGACATCAAAATATTTGAAACGTCAAAACTTTTTGAAAGTTTACGATTTTTGTTTGTCTTCATTGCACTGGTATTTCTTTAGCTCCTTAGATGGATATGAACTATGTACAAAAAAATAAAAAAGCAATCCACAAGGAAACACCAATGTCATTTTCTGCATCTACACTTAAAGGCTCTGGACTTCATGAAGACTTAATGTTGAAAAAAGAGCATTTTTTTCCCACTTTTAAAAATTTTACTTCTTGATCTGGGGAAAAAAAAAAAGGCAACCCAAAGATGTATAAAGGATCCAGAAATGTTTTAAAAATAAAAACATTGTGTTCTAGAAGATATCCTAATACATCAAATGGGACTTTTATTTTATGCTATGTAATTATTAGACTTAACTCCTTTTCTGGTTTTGTCTACTTAAGTCTAAGTGAAAACAGCCCTGTAAAGTTGAGGAGACACACAAGGCAACTTGTAAGGATTAATACTATGTGGATTTTAAATTTTTTTAAAATATATATATGTTTTTTTATGACTGTTTTCTCCTTTTGTTCCGAATCGGTCCAAGTTCCAGGATGCTTTTTGCTTCAACCAAATCCATTAGGGTTTTTTGTGGTCTTGTTCAGGAAACCCCTGTCATCAGTGAAGCTTGTTTGGGCAAGATTAACAAAAGCTCTATGGCCTGAAATCTGATAACAAGAACTCTGGGTTTTTTTGTTTGGGATTGATGAAGGGCTTATAGGTCTCTTTAGACCTTGGTCATCCTATTTACCTTTTACAAACTGACATCGTTTTAACATTGTTCCACTGCTCTGGAATTTCTCTGTTTGTCTAAGATTAATTAAAAATCAATGCTGGTGGTTCAAAACCTCCTAATTTAACTTTTTATACAAAAGTGCTGATACAGCTGCTGTTTAATATGCTTCCAAGCTACTCTACAAGCAAAGGAAGTATAGCTGAGTGTGAATTAGAACATCAAAGTAGCTAAGTAAACTGCACCTATGTATCCTGGCAGGGGTGGGTCAAGGACAGTGATGAAGGAATTGCAGGCATCTCCTGAGAATGTCACAGGCTTTACTCCTTTGTAGAGTCATTTCAGGTTCACTTACCAAATGGTGACACAGAGAAGAAAAGTTCAATCTAAGGAAGCGCTGTGGAAGACAATAAAAAAGGAAACACTGACCATCAAAACACTTGAAAATCCAAATGAACCAGCATGAAACTAGAATAAAGAAGTGCATTTGGCAGAGAGGCACACTTAGTGTGGAAGAGTAAACTTCAGAGAAGCTTCTTCTCACCAAAAAAAGCAGAAGTGATCTATTTATTGAGCATATTTAACTTGCTGCATCTTTATTGGCATTACTATAATTTCTGTCCAGAAAAGCACTAATGTCATTGCTGAGAATCCTCCTTTGCTTGTCATATTTAGAAAGTTGATGATGTCCTTTAGAATACATAACATTGATTTTTTTTTCCTTCTTTCATTTTTTTTAATCACCTAATGTATATTAATTGCAATCCATTTCCCTATGTTCCCTGATGTGGATTATTTTTTATATCTATTTTTACTTCACTAGACCAGTGTGATGATTCAGGCAAGTATTCATGTTTTTTCTTTGTTAATGGCTTTTTTTCGTGTCTGATAAAATGTTCTTAAACAGGTCTCAGCTTTCATCTTTTTTCCAAATAAACTCTTTCTCCCAGCTGAATTTGCTCATAATTGTTCTCAGGATTGCAAAATGAATCCTTTTAACACATCAGGTATATTTGTTTTCATGTTATCCTGTTTGTGATTAAGAAACATAATGAGCAAAAGGTGACATTCATAAAGAAGCAACTGCTAATTTTTAGTTCTGTGGTAAATTTTATGTTGTCGTTCAAGATTAGGTGTAATATAAAATTCCTGCAAGCAAAATACAGTTCTTACTGAATTCAAAAAAGATCTTTATGTAGAATTTTTGAAATCTTTTTTATTTATTTCAAGGCAGCACAAAGCCTCCAGCATGTGCTGCTAAGTCCTCTGTGGAACTCAGATTTGTCTCCTACACAGTATAAACAGATGCTTGAGGAATCCCTCGTCAGCATTTCCCTCAGTGTATTTGTGGTCTGGAACAGATATCACCCTGCTTTCCTTGCGGAGTCTTACTTTCAAAAGCATTCCAGCCTCTGAATGCCTCCCTCCACCACACCAGGATGGGCTGTGGGAAGGTTCAGTTGTTTCTGCTCAGCAAACACTTCAGTATCCTGGGGGCCACAGCTGCAGCCTGTCTTCATTGCTCAGCCAGCCCGGGGAAGCCAAAGATTTCACTGGATTGTGGTCAGTGTGTAAAACCACTTAATTCAAGAGATTTGGTATTTTTCGTAGAACCATAGGTTCTTCTGAGTTGGAAGGGACAGCCAAGGATCATTGAGTCGGACTCCCAGCCCTGTGCAGCACATTCCAAGTGTCACACCCTGTGCCTGAGAGCATTGTCCAAATGCTCCTTGAGCTCTGTCAGGCTTGGGGTTGTGACCATTTCCCTGGGGAGCTTGTTCCAGTGCCCAACCACCCTCTAGGTGAAGAACCTTTTCCTGATATCCAACCTGAACCTCCCCTGACACAGCTTCAGGCTGTTCCCTGGGGTCCTGTCACTGGCACCGCAGAGAAGAGATCAGTGCCTGCCCCTCCTCTTCCCCTCACGAGGAAGTTGAAGACCACAATGAGGTCTCCACAGTCTCCTCCAGGCTGAACAATTCAGACTTACCAGAAGTGCCAGTCTTACAGAAAATGTTAGGCTGATAAAGCTCTGGCCTTTATCAAGGTGGCAGTGCTGGGTATGTGTTTAGTGGTGGAACTCTTGAAGATCTTTTCCAACCCAAATGATTCTGTGATTCTATTAAAAAAGAGTAGAGCACCTTTCTAAGAAATGAGGGGTACATGGGATAATATGGGAAATACGGGATGTCTCCACACATCCCTGTGTCAGGGCTGCTTCCAAGGGCCAGGAAAGCTCTGAGGGTGGCAGTGTAGGAGCAGGAGCAGTGGCCTTCCTGGCCAGGGCTGGGAGCAGGAAGACACGGGCGAGACACCACAGCTACAACACAGTGTAGGCAGGGAGCGAGGACCAGGCCTGAGCACAAACAGCTGCTGAGCTGCGGGGGAAGAGGGTCCCGGCAAGGCATCTCACAGCTCCATCCCACACTGCAGCTGAGCTACACCACATTCAGCTGGCATTGATCAAGCAGGACTAAAATGGCTGCTGATCATTCCCAAAGGGTTATTGCTTCTCATGACATCAATGAAATGAGCAACGCTTCAGGTTACATGGGTGGTGCTTGCTGATGTGAAACATGGCATCAACTTTCCCTACCCATGGTGAGTTTTAAAAGACTGTAATCTGAATTAAGCATGCTTTTCACTTGACTTTCACACCAGACCTAAATACAAATTCTACAAGAATGTTTTTAAATGTTATTTCTGAAGTGGTAAAAGACCCTCAGTACAGCCCTTCAGATCCCAAAGTAGAGAAAGCTATTAGGTATGTTATTGTTTTAAATTTTAATCTGTTCTGATGTTCCTGAAATGCTCTGTCTGTAATGTCTTTTGTATTAATCATCATAAATATTTTATCCTTTTTGGAGAGGGTATGCTGATGTAATGTCTAAGTGAGCGAGGCAACTTAGCTACTTTATCATACTTGCCACACTTAAAATGAATATCAAGAAGTTCCAACAAAGATGTTGTGCAGATAATAAAGGCAAAAAAAAATGGATAAAGATACAAAATGGTAATGACATGCAGCTATTTCCTTGCTTGCTGTTCTCGAATTCACAGAAACCAGAGGTCCTTTGTAGTGCAGCTGTACAACTTCAGTAAGTGCAGCAGTCCCTGTTACAAAAGTAGTGGGCTTGGGGGATGAGGAAAGTCCCCAAAAGGTGTGATAAAGGTTTCAAAAGCAGATGCTTGTTGACTTCCTGTATTATTTTCTGTGCTGCTCTGTAAAGAATCGTTAACCTTGATAGGACTAGGTCAGTAGCTTCCTGCCTGTGCTTGGTCTCTGAAAACAAATCTGGGGATATGATGGCACAGAAGATGAAGCAGTGGCCTGAGTGATGCAAGTATCTGTCTCATGGCTCATCTCATCTCACAGTTCATCGGGTGGTGTGCAACTATGAGCTTGGGTGTATAGTTTATTCCTATTTTCCACATGCAAACAAGTGTATTTCAGGCTTTACCCCAGGTTTTGTCACCATATTCACTTTGCAGTGAGGAGAACTATCTTGGATCAAACTTTGCTATGATTTCCAGTGGTTGATGTCTTGTAGGATAATGCACAGCATTTATCAATTACCCTCCAAAATACCTGGATCAAAGTTTCTTGCTATGGAACAGATCTGTGTTCAAAGCTTGACAAAGACTTTGGTGTAGTCATCCATATTGACATTTAAGGCACTTGCACTCATCACCCTTCTGTAAAAATACCGAGCACTTCCCATCTCATTCC
The DNA here is from genome assembly GCA_013400495.1 of Nicator chloris. Lineage (NCBI taxonomy): Eukaryota > Metazoa > Chordata > Aves > Passeriformes > Pycnonotidae > Nicator > Nicator chloris. The sequence goes on along the minus strand of WAAE01002230.1, from coordinate 200,782 downwards.
CATCACATTCCTAGAATATGTGCCCAGGCTCCATTTCAGAATCAGATGGACTTGTACTGGCATGCACACCTAAATAATTAATGGCTGTTTATCCAGGTACTAGCAATGCTTTCTGGTTTGTTTTTTTAATTGCAGCCTATGAAGAGTGTTACCTGGCTTACTTCTTAGCCAAGAGTAAAGTCTGATCAGAACAAGACAGCAAGAGAAATGCGTATTTTAGAGGATCAAATAGATTAAAAAAATAAGATATGCTCTTACTTCTGAAAGTCACTCCTGTCCCCAAATTGAGGGCATGTTTGCTTCTCGTTATTAGCAGTCATTTGAAGGAGAAAATGAACAAGGGAGCTAAACTTTTGGGGAGAGACTGTCAAATGCACAGCAGAGCCCTGGGTTAGGAGGATGTGGATTTAATGCATGGTGCTGGTTGTGAGAGCATTTTGTACATCTGGTTTGGTTCATGGACTGGATCCATTTGTGGAGGGAAGCCTTGGCTATTATTGTTTGGTCCCCCTGTCTTATTTTATTTTCACATTACTCAATGTCTGATTATGTTGGACAATAGTCAATGTTGTTGCTGAGAACATTTTGGACAGCAGTGACAAAATGCCAAGGATTATGTTCATATCATTCTGTCATGACTTAGGAAACCTGTGAGAGTGAGCCAAGGCAGGCACTGGATGCGTTGCAGAAGGAGCAGTGCCAGCCTAGGATGAATTAACTTTTTGTTATCCTATGTTTGTCTCCCATCTTTTCTCCCACCCTGACTGTCTGTAAAACAAGAAGATGAATTGTGTGTCCTCAAACCCATTGAGTGATGGCTCCTATTCTAAAAAGTTGTGAGAGAGAGAAGGAAACCCACTTTGATAGAGCGGGGTGGGAATTTTGCAGATCCTGGGAATTCTGTCATAGTGTTAAGAGCTGAGATCATTACCAGGCATGCTGTTCAGCAAAACAGGATTTCTGTCCATATTTTCTTTTCAAATTTATCCAGCTGTTTTACAGCTGTGCTAACTTGTGGCACAGCACAGTCCAAAGGCTGGCATGTCTGTATATATATATGTGGCATAACATCAGTTATTCATGCTTGCTATCTGAAATTGTGAGTTGCCGCTTTGAAAAGAACGGATACCTGAATTTTGTGTTGTTACGTGAACCAAACAAAACCAGACGGAATATTTGGCACATAAGAAAGTATTATATTTCACTTCATTGTAATGTTTTCAGTGGATCCAAAACTGACTAGGTATCCTAAATTCACAAGTTGTCTTCAATGCTGCATATCATCTTTTTATCTTAGGTTTATCTGGAACAAGTATCTATGCCAACTAAACCAGAGATTTCAGGAGTACTGATTATTTCACCAAGGTTAATATTACCTTACAATAAAACCTGTCTTTTATGGATTCACTTACTTAGGGCAATACTATTCACATATAGGAGGTGATAGTAAAATCTCTACAAATGTTTTTGTAAGTAACTGAAATTACTGTGACATTTATGGTATTCCCTTTCCTTAAACTGGGGAATGAAGCAGTTATTTAAATTACTTTCAAAGCAAAAATTATGGAAATTTCCATTTAGGGTTTACTGTGAAAAAATGAAAGCATGAAGTGCCATTTTGGGTGGTACAACTTTATTTTAGTATCCCCCATGCCCAGTGGCATGTCACTGCAAGGGCTTGAAAATTGGATGTGAGGGCACGTTGCCTTCTTGTGTCTCTTTGCCCAGCTGAAGAGGTGACACATGTCACAAGAGGGATGCATGTGCCATTCTATTCTCAACTCTATGAGGGACCAGTGTAAGGTTTTCTGCCTCTGTAGACAGAGCCAGAGGCTCTGCAGTAGCAGGATGAGCTTAGGACGCAGAGAATAAGGGAAAGGGGTTTGTGATAATAGCTGAGCTGCTGGAGGTGTCCTAGACAGATGAGAGGTCAGCTGTGTGTGGAGAAAGTTACCTTGCCCCATCAATTCTCTAAGAACAGCTGGGGAAAAGGAGTGAGGAGCTCTGCAGAGACAGTGGTGTCGCAGTAGGACACAAATGACGAGACTCAGACTCTGTGATGTTCCAGGCAAAAAAGGGGCAAGTTTATTTCTAACCTCGATATTTATAGATTTCTAAAAGTGACCATGGATTGGAGGGTAAAATTGCCACCTCTCAAAAGCCACTGGTCAAAGCAACAGTCAATTAACTTTCTCCTCCTAGCAGAAGGAGCTCTAAACAAAGAGAGACAGTTACAGAAACAAAAGATTGTTTACACAGAACTGTGAGAACTCTGATTCTAAGAAATGTAAACTTCTCAGAAGGCTAAGAAAAAACTTACAAGAACAGGGCGACACAGTAGGGCTGGGGGGAAGGTGCAGGAGGCTGTAACAGGCACTGGCACAGGTTGCCCAGAGAAGCTGTGGACGCCCCATCCCAGGAAGAGTTCAAAGCCAGGGTCAGTGGGGTTTTGAGCAACCTGATCTAGGGAAAGGTGTCACTGCCCATGGCAACAGGGCTGTAACTACATGTTCTTTAAGGTACCTCCCAACCCAAGCCATTCTATGATTAGTGAGTGCTCTTTTCCCCCTGGAAAATCCCTCTGTTATGTGTGAATTAAGTTAAATAGTACAGTTATGAGTTGTTGTTCGGGTTGAGTTTGGGTTCAGAGTTTGGGTTGCGTGTATGTACGGGTGTGGTGCTCTGTGCTGGGTGGCCACCGGGAGGAGAAGGGAAACTTTCCAGAAGGGGCTTGGACCAGAGGAGTGACATGATAGAAGACTAGTTTGGTGCACCACAGCAGCCAATCACTCGACAGAGTTGCAAAATGATTGGACAGAAATGCACCGTCAAGTTGGACCAGTCAGGACCCCTAGTTAAGAACCAATTAGAAGAGAGATAATTTGGATCCACCTAGAGACAATAAAAGTACTCCCCCGGGAAGGGGTGGGGTCCTCCACAGGTACTTGTGACAGAAGGAGCACCCAGCACGCGCGTTTGAGGTTTTTTTTGGTTCAGGTCTGCTTTGTCGCTGGGGACCCTGGGCTTATCTCAGGTCCATGTTTCCAGTAGTTGTTTTTATTTAATAAAAACCAGTTAACCTTGTCATGGTGACTGGCTCCTTTGTAACACCTCTCCCTTTGCATCCTCCTGTCTTTGGGATATGAGTCTCTGAGCTCCCATTTCCTGGAACTTGCAGGCTTGTCACCATCCAGAATTGTATTATCACCCAGCTCATAAAAGGCAGTCTGCCCTCTCCATTCATCTTCAATGATGCCTTCTCACCTTCTTGGTACTCCGAAGGAGGAAAAGGAAAAAAATATTTAGAAAAAGAAAATACAGAGGGTCCTCCCAGAGGAGATGCTGCAGCCGTTGCCAGAATTAGGTGTGAATAGGCAGCTTCTGAAATGTAAGGAGTTTCCTCCCCTTCTCCACCAGCTCTGCAGCATCAAGACATAGGGTGAGGTTGCTTATCTCATCCATGCCTTTCCAAGCATTGACAGTGCTTATCAAGAGCTAATAAAGGACACAGGGCCCATCTCTGGGCAATGTCCACCTGCCTGTGTTTGAAGTTTTACCTTAGAAACACTGCCTGGACTTTTCAAATATTTTTTTTCTTTTTCTAGCTTCATGAAGTTATGAGGAGTTTAAAAAAATTAAAAAAAGAAAACTTATCTCTGGTACTTAACTCGGCAGTTGAACAAAAGTAGTGCAAAAATACTGCAATAGGTGTTGAGTAAAAATGTCTGTTGTGGTAACTATTCTGGGTATAGCTGCTCTTTCATGACAACTCCTTTGAATTATTTCCATGTGGAGCAGAGCAGCTCTGACAGCAGCTCTTTTTTAGAGGGAGGCAATTTCCCTCATATATGACTTGTCAGCTGCTAACTGTGGGTGTGTAAATATAGCTAAAATTTGGAAATAGTGCCGATCTGGCAGAGGTTTTGGGCAGTTATTTATGACTGAATGGATGAGATTTACCAAGTTCAGAGTGATGGTAAATGTTGCAGGGCAGGTACATTACCCGAGCTTGTGTTTGTGTGGAGCACCTTGACAGTTTTATATTGATTTCAATAATGCAATTCTTTAAACAGCTAAGTGGTGGATAAAGTATGTAATTTATATAATAACTGTAAGAATATTCAGAAGCACCTCACTTCAATTTTACTTCCGTTTTATTGACCTTTTCTTCTCCCTTTGCTTGTGCGCTTGTATCCTTCTCACATCTCGTTTGGGATTTCTCCTCCTCCCACTCCATCTTTCAGCTGAACTCCCACAAGACATGGGAACCTCCCTCCATACCTCCAGCATCAATAACCTCATTTGTTTGTGAAGCATCTGCTTTATCTCTGCAGTTTTAACTCACAAATTTATTTCTTGCTTAGTTTGTCTTGCATCATCCAGTGCCGTGTTTCTGGTTTGCGTTCTGTCTCCAGTAAGCAATCTTTCTGAGTGTAATCCCTTCCCTGACTTGCCTTGGTGTGCTCTTGGTGTGTCAGCTTTTAATTTCTGCCTACACAAAGAACAGAGAGTCTGCTACAGGCGAGTTCCCAGGTCAGCTTTGCCATAAAGCCACTTATTTCAAAATAATTTAAAGCTCATAGGGCCTTAACTAAGAAAAGTCTTAAGAGCTTTTAGAGGGCTAAGAATATGTCTGTCATTTCAAGCCAGCTAAAGATGCCAGTATTATAATTACATCTCTCAGCCTTCTGCAAACTTCCTCTTTGACTGGAAGCTCTCTTCCTGAGAAATCAAATGAAGACTTACCTTACTTTCAAGGTGTTATCTCCCTTTTGATCTGGCTGTTTATGAGATCTTCTCATCCACATAGTCCAGAGAGAGTACTATAGACCACAAAGCACCTTTTCTTGTGGTCATCTCCATGTCTGAAATGCCAGACCCTCTGTTTCCTAGTATTCAAATAAATCCACTTTTTATCCCTCATTGTATCTAAATGTATCAAAATAACAGAAGAACCTCCCCCTTTTTCCAGGAGATTTTCAAATGCTATTACTTCTCAAAATTTTGCTCTCTCACAGTATTGCAGAAGGTGCAACAAACTCAAGGAATAATTAGTAAAAGAAATAGAGAAATCAGCAGATGAGAACTTCCTCTTTCAAGAACAGCAGCTTGTTTTAGTTGTGTCTAATATAATCTCTAGGACAGAGGATTGCCTTTATTTGTGCTGAGTCTGTATCTTTCAATATAAGCTTGCTGCATACAGAAGTAAGCTTATATTGAAACTTCAAGTTAGTAATTTAGCTTGAGTTGTCTGAAAGCTGGAATTTTGTATGGGTTCGCATTTCTTGCAGATGTCTGTCACGTACAGCAAGTGTTGCTGGCTGACTGCCCTTAAAAACACAGGGGAACGAATAAGACCCTTGGAAAAGTGAAATACTAATGACTTAACAGCCACTTCATATCTAATAGCTAGTGAATGACTTCTTGCTTGAGGGGAATGGGAACAGGGAAACTTGGAGTTGGCTTAGTGGTGGGAGGCTTTGTGTTGTTTTTGAAGGAATACTTGCAAATTCTCTATTTGGTAGCTGACTTTTTAAAATGCAGTCAAATCAGTATGTGATGATGACAGAAATAATCGTATTATTCTAAGTTTGACTCAAAATATGTGTTCCATTGGACAAAAAATACCAAATTATTCAGAAAATATACTCTAATATGCTCTGCTGGGTTTCAGTGTCTCCAGGGAACTTCATTTTATGACTATCAGCTTGCCTTAAAGCCCCATAATATATGATTCACAATCTCACCATCCTATTAGTTCATGTTTCTGTTTGGAAACTGAATCAATTTCTGGGTCTGATGTATGTATAAACAGCTTCTTTTTCCTTATAGTCTCAAGGGAAATCACGAAATGTCAGAGAATAAAGGTACACAGGGATATAAAAGAATTCCAGTGCTGAAAGCTGAAAGTTAAGATGTATCTAGACATTAGAAGTGTAATAAGAATTCAATGATCAGTGCTTTGCCAGCAGTGTGACAATGTGCTCTCTCCCCCTTACCAGCTATTTGTACACGCTATGCTTTGGTCACTGGGTGAAGTAACCAGAAAAAAACAAAATACTTGGCAAATTAAATCTAAAGATTTCCACTCCTGCTGCAGAACAGATAGATGTAATGTACCATTCCATTTTAAACCAAATTAAGTACTGGGACATTTAGATTCGTATTTCTGAAGACATTAGTGTGTAATGTCTGATATCATAAGGACTGAGATGCTTAAATTCCAATTATGAAAAAATCTTTAAACTGAAAGCAGAGATACCTGAACTAAACAGCTCTGTGATATACCTAATCTTTCCCCTCCTGCTGCCTTTCTTACAAGGCATTCAAGCACACATGTAAAACAAGGACTTGATCAAAAGCCCTTTGAGGCAGATGATAATCTGTCAGCTGGCTTGGACACTGCTTGGACATCAGCTGTATGTTTTGTCTTTGTAACAAATGCTTTCGAGATTTCTTGAGTGTTGATAGAGTGTACGATACGCACGATGGAACTGAGACAACTGAGTCTATTTGGTGGTGCTTGTTATCTTCAGCTGTTATCTTCTGCACATTAGACATATCTCTGTCTTTTGCACAGCATGCCTTTGCAATAGCTTTTCCACAAAAGATTTTTGAGGAAAAAAAATTTCGAGGAAAGACATATTAATGGTATCTTCAGGATCTAAATGTTGTCTTCAGCTGTCTAATGGGGATATAAGGAAGCCCCCTACCAGATGTTTCTTGTAACGAGAAAGTGATAGGAGAGGGAATGGACACAAATGTGATGTGGGAAATCCCACTTGCATATTAGGGGGAAAAAACCCCAACGAAAAAAACCAAATCATAGCAATGTAGTCAAGCATTAGTACAGGTTGCACTCAGAGATATTCAAACCTGACAGTCTTGAGCAACCAGATCTGACTTGGTCACACCTAGAGCAGGGGATTGCACCAAGTGACTGCCAAAGATGCCCCCCAGCCTGTGTTCTTCTGTGCTTCTGTGAATTCTGTTCTTTTGATGTAGTTTGCTGTTGTCATCTAACTCTTAAATAAAGGAAAAATGCACTGTCTGTTTTCAGAACCTACTGTGTTTGCTCTCATTTACTTACACAGATGAGAAATGGAAAGGTTGCTAAAGAAGGGATTCAGTGAACTGCAAAACCATATACTTCTCTCTGGAACCATGCATTTTATACATTTGGTTTATAATACCCAGTAGAAAACATGTGCTGAGAGCTCACTGATTTTATGAGCTGAGATATCTGTACCCATGAATAAGATTTATTTGCAGTGTTTTCCTCTCTTTTCTTTTTAATGAACAAAACAAATAAAACTGTTCTGTGGTTGTTTGGAATACGAAAGGATGCCTGCTTTCGTACTGAAAATAAGGAGCAAGTCTAATAAATGTAATTATTACTACAGATAGGTCTGATTTTCCATAAAAATATAAGTATCTCTTCTTGCTGTTTCTAATAATCTACATCTTAGTGGATATATGTCTTTTGTACAGTGTGCTTTTGCAATACTTTCGCCCTAGAAGATTTTCCTTGTGAAGTTATTAAAGTCAAGACTTTTTAAAACCCTTGTCAAAACCTGAGAATTAAAACTGGTTCTGTTTGAAATATAGTTATGATGTCATAATTATGTTTTAAGCAGTTTTTCAATGAAATAACCCAAGTGTGCTTTTGCAAATTAAGAAGTTACACATTTCTACTTGAAATATTTTTTTCCCATTTTTAAGTAGAGAATTTATAAACTTTTAAAAGCTGCAATATGAAATGTATTATGAGCTGAAATTCTAGTCAATAAATTTAACTTGATTTGGGGTGGTTAAACAGACTTTGTATGTCAGAATTTCTTATAGCATGACAGAATGATCTCTTATTTAACACACAATATATTTTACAGTATCTTACAGCAAAGGATGGGATATGTTCGTGGAATATGTAGGTACAGAATATGACACTAGGTCTTATATGGATACTGTGTTTTAATTCATCTAGCAGCTAAGCCCCAGACATCTCTCACTCCTTCTCCTGGTGGGATGGGAGAGAGAATAAGAAGGGTTAAAGTGAGAAAATCCTGGGCTGAGATAATGGCAGTTTAATAGATAAAGCAAAAGCTGAGCACACAAGCAAACCCGAACAGGGAATCCATTCACCACTTCCCATGGGCTGGCAGGTGTTCAGCCATCCCCAGGCAGGGCTCCATCACATGTAATGGTGACTTGGGAAGACAAAAGCCATCACTCCTAACATTCTCTGCTTCCTTCTCCTTCCCTCAGCTTTATATGCTGAGGATGACACTGGATGTTATGGGATATCCCTTTGATCAGCTGGGGTCAGCTGTCCTGGCTGTGTCCCCTCCCAGCTCCTTGTGCACCCCCAGCCACTCTACTGGGATGAGAGGCAGGAAGGGCCGTGACTCAGTGTCAGCCCTGCTCAGCTGTAACAAACACATCCCTGTGTTGCCATCAACACTGTTCTCAGCACAAATTCACAGCACAGCCCCCTACCAGCTACTGTGAAGAAAATTAACTCTATTCCAGCCAAAACCAGCTCAATGGACATCAGTATATCTGAACAGATATACTGGAAATAGGACAAACCTGTCTCATGAAGGAAAATAAGAAAAGTATGAAACTTCCTTGATTTGGTAGCTCTGACTGAGTTGCAGTCATGACAGACACTGCTTTTAGATATGAAACAACCTGGGAAGTGAATGAGGGTGCAAAACTTTAAACTGTAAAGGAAGTTTACAGTTTTTTCTAAAGTGAGTTATAGCTCAATAAATGTTTCTGTCCTTCTGTGAAAAACAGAGTAGAAACTAGCGCAGAACCAGGATAGTTTAACATAAATACCGTATATGCAGTTTTTCTGCCTACCACATCATCTTATGGATATTGTTGAAACATCTGGCTTTATAACTAGTGTTTTTTCCTTTTCATTTGGGACAGGGCTTGCAGAGTTCTGCCTTCTTGGGAAAAAGGAAAGAAATCCTGTGAAAACTGATGTTTCTTGCAAGAAACATGTACAGTAAAGACCAGATGGATTTCATCAGTATTATTTACTTAGCCAGCAAGGGCTGTTTATCAGTACAATAGACAGATCATTGTAAGCTTATAAAAGACAATGAAATAGTTGTCACAAAATCGGTTAAATTTCACTCTTACTTTCTGAACATTGGCTTTCTTGGCCACTGAATAAAGCTTTTGAGGAATAAAGCTTTGACTTCAGAAACCAAAATGTATTGTATAGTTTAATGGTAAGCAGCCAAGACTGTAATTTTTGAGAGACCAAAACAATTTGTCTTCTTCCATGAAAGTTTCCTGAAGCATTTTCATGACAAAAAAATCAATGTTTTACACACACAGGTTACTCTGGGGCAAGGACTGCTTTAAATTGTATTTCATTTTCAATAGTTTTTCCACTACCTACTTGTTGAGCAAAAAATAGGCACAATTAATTATTTTGCTTAGAAACATCTAATGCCCTAAGTATCTATGTGCTTTAATCTCCAAGAAACTATTGCAGAGAATTACAATATTCTCAAGATATTGCCGTTAGGATAGATGATGATTGACAGTTATTCATTAAGGCATAATTGATTTCCAAAAGCAGTGGATTTAGATTCCCTTTGAAAGGCATTTTTTGCCCCATTTTAATGAACAGTAAGCTTGAGAAGAGATGCACTCATGCAAGTTTTGGTTACACACACGCAACTGTTCTGTGTGAGTTTAAGTAATGCTTATATGGATGTGTATGCCTCCTGAAGAGGCAAGCATTGTACAAAAGGCAGCAGAGAGAATCTTTACACGTGGAGTGCAGACATAAAACAGTACCTAGGAAAACACCATCTGATTTAGTGCACAGTGTAGCTGGGAAATTACTGTCGAGTAAGTGTCGAGTAAGCTTGCAATGCAGAGCTAAACCTTGCAGAAATGTGTGAAGAGCACTCAGATACAAAGTCAAGATAAATATCTCACTTCTATCCCTGGTTTGCTTGTCAGGCTGTTCTCCTTTCCCTTTTCTGTCTGCTATTGTACAAGAAGCACCTGCATTCTAGAGGATGGGGGAAGTTCAGCTATAGCGAGTGTGAAATTTTATCCACTTTTTTTTTCTATTTGCTAATTCTTTGAATTTGATAATCATCTCTCTATTATCTGGTCATTGCTTTTCTATGGAGTTAAATTGGGTTCTACTGCTTGTTTTTCAGCTGCAGTGCAGGGTGGCAGTGTGTCCTCAGCACACACCTCCTTTAGCACACCCACAGTTCAGGAGCACCCTTCCAAAATTATATGCGTATAGTGTATTTATGTGACTTCTGTCACATGCCATAGGATTCCTTCTGGGATCCAACACTGTGGCTTTCAAGAGGAAGACAGCTACCAATTCTTTATTCTGAGGCCACAGTTTCACCATGGTGAGTGGCTGCTGTGGTGTTAGGAGCACTCAGCACACCTTGACTTGTTAGAGATGAGTGCTTTGTAACAAGAAATTACACTGTCAGAGAGCAAATTAGTGATTGATGTAAAATGGAGACTTCTAGATTATAATTGTGCTAGCAAGATATGAGACAAAGCTTAAAGTATAATTTTAACAGTATTTAATTAAGTGGAACAGTAGATAAACCACCACAATCCTAACTAAAAGCGTATAGAAGACTTGCAAAGTATAAATGCTCATTTTTGCTAACTTGCCTCTGTGATTGACTTGAAGCTGATTTAAAATGGCTCAATTTACAAACTAAATTTTAAATCTTTTCCAATTGTTCTCCTTTAATGCAGGCAGGGAAAGTTGACTCATCTGTTCAGCACTGCATGGTTCACTGGGTGGGGAGAAAATGACATATTTTATCTGGTCACTGAGATCTTACTGTGTCATTTCACTTTGTGTATAGCAATTAAGGCAAAGTGAATCACTTACTTGACAAATTCAGTCTCTTGTTCTTTCAATGGAAGTATTATTATCTCTAGTTTATATTTGTTTGAGTTGCCTGATGGCAGGTTTCTCTCATCACCTCAGTTGCTGACAAACTGTAATTAGGTATCCTCGTGCACTGTGCTAGATGAAGAAGTTGCAGGGAACTGGTGCAGTTCCTTTAGGTTTGTTTAATTAACTTTGTGTGCTGGATCCAAAGAATTTGGGGGGCTGGCCTCCCTCACTTTGTCAAGCTGTAAATCCCATATCAATTATACCTCCTATTCTGGAAACAAACAGTAGAGTGTACAAGCTTTGAATTTGTTTTGCATGACTCTTTGTGGGAAGCAAACATAAAAGGAGCTTGTGTTCAGCCACAATACATTCATTGTTAATTTGAAGTGAATATTTATAACTTTCTTTTTACTGACACTATGAGCAATTATAGCTGTATTCAGCTAAATCTGCCCAGCCTGTGCCTGGTCAGAATTTTCTTTCCCTGTGTTTCTAATACATTTCCTGCACACTGTTTTGTCCTTAATGCCTTTACAGCTTGTTTATTGGAAACAGGTTTTTAATTATGTTTCAACAGTACTGGAGACCTGATTTAATGAGCAATTGTTAGATATACTAGGGAGGCACATTCACCTGATTAATGTGATAGTTAACTGAGCAACAAAATTGCCTCATGAAGAAGCAGCTGTACACAGAGTTGAAGCATTAAAAAGTTTGAGGAAATGTGAAGGAAATATTTGAGGAGAGATAATTTAAAATAGGATTCTGAGCAAGTTGGAGGCTAAATATAAATATACAGTGTTGGCTTGCTGGTTGGTTGGTTGGTCTGTTAGTACATGCATGTGTGCACACACATGCCCATATTTGTTAGGAGACAATTTATATAGGCTTGACTAAAAGACACTGCATCAGAATGCTGAGATGTTCAAGGACTGTAGAAAAAAAATGAAGAGGATGGGTCCTTCAGGTGTGTTTTGGAGATTAAAGTGTGCTGCAGCTTTACTCTAATGGCATGCAGTGTTGTTGTCCAGCTTCAGTGCTAATGTGGGCTTTTGGAAACAAGTCTATCCTTTGAGAAATAAATGTTTTCTCAGAGAGAGGAAGGTAAGAGAGAAGAAGTTTGACCTTCTTTAGCAGAGCTCACACTGGGGTATTTCTTGTGTCACTGACTTGCTCCTGTCAGGACCACTTACATTCTCAGTTTGGAAGCTTGTGGTCAGCTTAAAGGATCAGACTAACATGATCACCACAGAATTTTAGTACAAGATAGTTCTGCTCATGCATTTCAATGTCATCTTCCCTCCTCTTTGCAAGCAGCATTTGCAAAGGAGGATGATACAGTGGTAGCCCAGTAGAAACTCATGGCTAAATCATCAGGTTTCATTCCTGCAGTGGGCTGTGGCATCTGTGGAGAGAAGGGTCCATAAGGGTCCACAGGGTGGACACAAGGTGCACTGAGGCCAAACAGTGGTGCAGTAGCAGACACAGGTAGAAGAGGAGAATGAAGTATGAAGGCTAGAGAAAACACAGCCTGGCTAGTTTCTCTCACGTAGTTCCCAACTTGGTTTGTATGATGGATAACACTTTACAAACCTGAAAATACAGAATGTTTCAAAGTCATGGTATATTATAAACTTACATCCCACTCACAATCTCACTGGACCTACCATAACCCCTCTGGTTTCAAGATAGGGCCGGTGAGTTTGTGTTCCTGCTTACTCATATACTAGTGAGGGCAGGAACTTTTTTCCCAAAAGGAAAATATAGTTTTTTGTATGGGATGTTGTATTCTTGCTCACATGATTTAAACAGATGAGAGCTGTATGGATTATAAAGAAATCACTCCGGGAAAATGAACTGACTTTCCGTGCAATTACTCTGGGAGCACGGATTAGGGAGAAGACTGATAATATACTTTGCCAAGATCAAATCTAAGTGAAAGTGGGCCGGACACATTACTGGGATTGTAAAAGATTTGAAGAAAATAGAGAAAAATGAGAAAGCAATTAACATACACCTGTTTGGAAGAGGAAAATGCTTCTATGAGTGTCAAACTCTCTGTCCCACTTTAACTGTTTCAGTGCGTCTCCGTTGTGACACATAACTTGGACAATTCTTTGCAAAACATTTTCATTTCCCTGTCTTGCTAACGTGATGGGAATATGAATTGTTTTACTTATGATTTAAATGCTTCTTTCAAAGCCAGGAAACTTCTGCTTAAGAAGTTTTTGTCTGTCCTGGCTTGAAAGGAAAGTTCCCAGTGATGCTTTGATTTGGGCTGTATTTGCCTTTTTGTTATCTTCATATGGCATGGTCTTTAGAGCTTTTGTGTGGAGGACCCGTGGTGCTGGAGCCAGCAGGGTGGCTGTGCAGGGCAGCTCTGGGCATAGCAGAGCATCTTGTGGGAGGCTAAAACAGGTCACAGCTCAACAGACGGACTGGGCACCTGCCAATCTCTGCCTGTTCAGCAAATGCTTTAAACATAAACATGTTCCACAGTGTTTTGCTATAGATGGGTGATCTCCAAAATGTGCTGATGTGCTTTGCTAGATAAGGATCAGGATTTCTCCCTGGAAGAACTCATTACATGACAGGCACGCTAGCATTTGCTTGCATTTTTAGGAAAGAGGCTTGACACTTTGCCATTTATGTGGCAGCCAAAGTTGACAAAAGCAGAACATACTTTTAAAATTGTTTCCTGGCATATAAATAGAGATTATTTAGTTATAATTTGCACATGTATTATATTTAAATGCTATCAAACTAACCTATATGATGGCAACCACTCCTGTTAATCTTGCGTTCTTCATTCTTCAAACCCAACAAAAGTCATCTGTTGAACTCAACACTGAGTTGTTGAGTCCAATTTTTGGTTGTTTAATTGTGTTTTGTTTGGTTGATTGATTTGGGTTTTGGGGTTTGGGGTTTTTTTTGTTTGGTTTAATTTTCCTTATTTAAAAAGCAATCAAGATAAGAGATTTCAGTTGGTGTGATCATGTGTTCCAGCACTGAGTGTTCTCCTATTTTTTATGAAGACCATCTAAAAAACTGCTGATTAAAAAAAAAAGGCAAATAGTATATTATACTGTCACCTTTGAAAACTTTGGGAGTTTATTTAATTTAACAGCTGGCCATTTATATGTCTCTGAAACTTGTTGTAAATCTAACACTGTGCAGCTAATAAACAGCAACAAGAAAAGTGGTCAATCCAAAGTACACACAGTCAGAGCATCCTGGCCTGCGTGTATCAACTTCTGTACAACCACATAGGGAAAACTATCAAGTCTGGACTTCTAAAATGCCTGAGAAAGGACAGCTTTTCATGCAAAAGCAGCAGCCAAAGTTTGTAAAAGCAACTGTCTAATTCACGTGTGTTTATACATACATATGTATGTTTATGCATGTATATATTTACAAACTGTATTATATGTATTCACACCTGATAGAGAAGTATGAATGGCAAAAGTGGTGCACAGTTCCCCTCTGAAAAACTGTCTGCCTTAACTGTTTACCCCTGAACTGTTTAACCCTCTTCCCTCACCCTTGTCCTCAGACTAACCAGACACGTTTGCAAGGCTCAACCCTTCACTTGCTCATGCTAAAAGGAAAACTTGGCATGATTTCCTTCCTTGTAACTGGGGCCCTTTCAATAATTTCCTTGACACAGATATGGTCCTGAGGAGTCCCTTAAAGGGATTTAGATCCCTCCCTACTGTTGTCATCCCTTGTGTTTTGTCCAGGTGCACACTCTGCAACTGTCTCAACAAAGCGGGTTCTTTTGTTTGTTATTTTTTTTCTTCCCAGGACCCAAGTACTAACACTTCTGGTAGGAGGCATGTAACAGAAATGTCTTTGCCAAGTGGTGCTGCCTCTTTCCTTGGATATGGGAAAGCATTTTGTGGAAATGGGAAAACCAAAAGAATAGAGCCCGCCAGTTCCACACGCCTCCTGTCTGCGAGCATCCCCACCCTGGGTACGTGGGCTGCATTACTGACTCAGGGGAATGGGTTTAGAGGAGCCCTTTGTTGAAATATTGGCAGCACATCACTGGACTTGCTGTTGTTGCAGATGGAGCAACTTGCCGAACAGATGGATTCTCAGTTTTCTCAAAGAAAGGGAAGGTACTGGATGTACCATGGTGGGAAAGAAGGGAGGGTATTCCAGGCAGATGGAAAGGCAAGAAAGAAGGCACGTTCTGTGCTTTTTTGGTGCACTTGGAGCCTAGTAATCTCTTTCTGGCAAACTTGGGAAAGCATAAGCACAGCACTCTGTGAGAGGGCAAAGGGGTTGTAACAGATGTGTAGGAAGTTATTTGCACAGAAGCAAGGAAAAGGAAGGCTGAGACTAGAAAAAGCTGGAGTGTATAACTGAGTGTTATGTGCTAGGTATGGGAAAGGGCTCCTGCCCTGCACCATCAGAGATGCACTCTGGTAAGGCACAGGACTAGTGCCAGAAAATCATAACTGGAAGAGAGAACTGATTAATATTTTAAGGTCTGTTGTGTTGTGGAAGAGGCTAGAGATGAATGTCATCTGCCACTGTGAAGCCAGGAATCCCCATGTTTCTGCTGTGTGCATTGGTTTTGTGATGGCACAGTTTGTTCAGTGGCACTGCTCAGAAACTGCATTGATACCTCCTTTCTTCTGGTGTCCTTTCTCCCCTCCCCATCTTGTTCTTACCTCACTTCCGTCTTAATTGTTAGGGCAGGGTCAGTCCTGTGCAGCACCAAAGAGCCTGTAAATCTGACTTGAAATCATGTTACCTGATTTACTGCTAGAATCTTCATGCAATTGCCAAATGCAGCAGGCATAAACTGAAAGAAGTGATCATCTTTTGGTGTTGTGTGTTAACTCTATACAACTTTTCAGTCACTTCACACACACACCAGACTTAGCAGAAAAATACTTTATCATAGTATCATTTGTGGTTTAATAACAGTGGACTTGTATCTTTATTTTTACCCCTTAGCTTAATTAGACAATTTCAGCATCTTAGAATGCAGACATTAAAGCTGTTTAGCTATAGTGAGGATGCCAAAGACCTTGGAAATCCAGATTTTCTGGGAAATGAATTTGATAAAGGGCAAAATGTTATTTCCAAGTGTGATTCACTGCTGAAAGCAGCTATGCAAAATTATCACTTTCTTAAATAATGGCTTTGGCTTTTGTTCATAGTCAGGGTTGTGTCTACAGCAAATAAAATGTCTGAAGTATTTTTCTGAAAAATAAAATGACCTGGATTACATACCCACTTTTGCATCTATTGTGCTCAGTTTTGCAGGACTGAATTATCAGGGAGGCTTTGAGATAAAATGAACAAGGAACCCCATCACTGAATTTTAGTATGAACATTTTTCATATTGTTGTTTCTGGATCTCTGCCAAGTTTCAGCCCCATAATAAATTAAGTCCAACCCACACAAAGTAAGGGAAAAAAAAAAAGGGAAAACAACCCAACAAATTCTACAAGGCAAAAATATTAGACATTTTTTATGGGGAAACAAGTGGCCAAGAATAATTTATTGTAAAGTAATTATCTAAAGAGAGAGTGGGCTCTTCTTTCTAACTGGAAATTATAACATTTTCCAGCCTTACTAAACACAGCAGAGGATCATCATTTTGCTTCACCAACCTGGTTAATTTAAAGTTGGGAAGTTGCTTTCTTCTAGTTTTGTTTCTTCTGACACCGAATACTGCAATTGAGCCCACTTCCCTTTCTCTATGGCAAAATCTAATCTGGCTGCCACAGGACCTGTGAAAATCATGGAGGTGATGAGCCAGGGTCTGCTTTCTGCATGGGATGTCTGGCTTATTTAATCTCTAGTCACCCTCAAATAATAAATATTTCATATGTTGGACAGGTGAAAGGTTTCATTCAGCTGCAGATCTGCTTCCACGGCAACTGATCCTTCTCATTTGAACAGTTTAAATGTGTTGAAAACAGAGCTTGCTTTCTGTTTTTCTCCGCTGTGGTTTTATGTGTAACGTATTATTTGTTTTCTCCCTCCTGTCCCTACAACAAGCTGATACAGAAAAGCCGACAGCATTAACAAGTAATTCTAAACAATTTATAATCCAAACATATTCTCTCTTCTAGTCAAAATGGGATGAAAAATGCCATTTCATTTGACAAGAATAAATATCTAGAGATATGAAATTGCCCAGGTTAGCGTCTATAAATACGCTGTATGCAAAAAATGCATGCAAGCACAGTACTGCTTTATGCTTTTCAGTATGTTTCTCCATTGCTACTGGGTGTTTCCTCAATGCCATTGTCCACCAATTCAGTGAATAGAGTTGGGTTTGGTTTGGAGTTCTTTTGGGGTGAGGGGGAGGCAGTATCCCAGGTCTTTCTCTAGGAATGGTTTCCATCTCTAAGAAAAGCTGCTAGCAAAAAGCTGAAGCGGAATGTCTGCAACCATATCTGATTTCTGCCAATGTTAGTGCTTGTGATGGATCTTCTGGAACATGTCCGCTGCATCCTTTGCATCTTGCAGCAGAAGGAGCTCTTTGGAAGCATTGCTTAGCTCGTTCTTCCTCTGCACATTTCCACGAGTAGTGCACAGCTGCTGTCCCTCTTCCTCCCAAGCCATCCCCACAGCTGGACTCTCTGACTCATGCTGTGCTCTGCGCCCAACTCCATACCTCTGTCTGCATACATGGCTGGTGGCTTCAAAAAGCACTTCCTTTGCCTGCCTGCTGAGTCAGTTTTGACCTGGTGCAGTGGTGATATTTTGGTAGATAGGCTCCAAGTAAAGGGATTTTCCCTTTACCATCTCCTGTCAGGCTCAGAGACATTTTTACTTGCCTCTGACCACCTGTGTGGATGTTCCCTTGGTGCAGTTATGGCAGAATGGGGACATTATTTCATAGGACACACAGCTGTCTTAGGAAATAAGTTAGAGAACACATCTCAGGGTGTGATTTAGGGGTTTTAGATGTGACAGAGAACCATGCATAGGTAGCTTATTTGATCTTTGTCCTCTCCTCCTATTTACTGTATAGCTTTCTAGTGATGTTGTGTTTGGGCATTAGGAGGATGTTCTAGATCAGTTTGGAAAAACTGAAAACTGAAATGACCTGCTGCACAACTGCTATTTTGGGTTTAGGGGGAGACAGAAAATGGGTACAGCCTTTGGTAGGTGTCTTTGTGCCTGGTAGCTTTGTGGCAGATCCCCCTGTTAGAAACAATTGAACTATATCTGACTTTGCAGCCCTCTCCCTTCTGTTTCCAGGCATATAGATTTTAGCCAGCAGGTCTGTGGTTAACCCCTCCTCACTGTTGTTTATTTCCTGCCACTCTGCAGACACACCACTGAGCATTAAGTATGTGAACTCAAAGACGCTCCCTCTCTCCTGTACAGTCTCAATAGCAAACAGTCACGAGCTGGGCTTCTCCAGGCAGAATTCCTACCTAAGAAACATAGGTTTCAGGAGTATGCCCTTTCTCTCACCCTTTTCAGAGTGCATTAAAAGCATCCACTTCAAGAAACTACAACTGTGTTTATTCAAGCTTTGAATTTGGAAGTCGTGCCGGGATCCCTGCCACGGCACGCTTGAACCGTGAAACCCAGGTCAGTTCCATTTTTTGGTTTTCATGTACTGGCACTGTGCTGCAGCTGTTTGAGCTACCAGGTCTCTGTGGAAGCAATACTTCTTTTAACATGCAGAAAACATCGTATTTGATTTTATAACCTTACCTCTTGTTTTAGATTTTAGGTTTTCTTGTACTACTACTAAAATGGCAGGGTGGCATGTCAGTGAACAAAATGAGTTCAAAAAGAATCATGCTGACAGGCTCAAAACTCAATGCTCTCTTTTAAAGAGGCAGGAAAAGCTCTGATTTTCCTTCCTGCCCACCAGGCTATACTTGGACTTGAGAGGACAGCTGTGCTTCATCCCCCTTTTGCTCTGTCACTGTGACTGCTGGCTATTGCACTATATAATGCCATCTTGGGCTGTGGGATATGACCAGTTTCAGTCAATGTTCACTGAGGTTGACTTTGTGACTCAAAGGCTACTGACTCAATAGTCCATAAGTTTTTTTGGTGAATCAACCCTTTCTCTCTCTTCAAGCCTTCTGTGGTGTTGTGGAGTTGTTTGTATTGCTAGAGAGAAAGATGCTGGGTGGGCTGTTGCACTGAATGCAACTGGAGGGGTGCTACTAGGTTTGCCTGAGGCACTTTCTGAAAAGGCTCTTTTTGTTAATAATTCTACTCTGGATCTGAGACTCCAAATTCACCCAGAGTTTGCATTTCTGAAACTTCATGTGAGTAGTCTTTTACTGCAGGGTGGATTTGCGGAGGGAAAATCAAAGTTAACAAAATTTGGGACCTGCAATGTTTGTTTCCCCCAAATGTACATTGGAAAACTGTTTGAAGGCACAGTACTGTTTGTCTGCTTATTGGGAAAACATCTGGAGGCAGCAGTGCTTTATGCAAGGAAATTCATTGGTGTTTGACTTCTGGTTCTGCCTTCCCTTTAATTCCTGTGCCCTGATCCCTAGTGATTGTATGCTTTGATGTTGCTAGAGTGCTCTTGGAGTAAGTGCTCCTCTCAGTGAAAGTTACACTGCTGTCATTTTTTAATGTTTCATACAATGGGTGAAGAATAATCTGGAATACAGCCAAACATGGGAATTTCATCACCATGAAACCTGCAATTAGAGCCATTGTCCCATTCGGTCACCAAATAAGAGTCTGGAGAGCAAATACCATGTCCAGCTCCACATCTTCTCTGGCTCTTCTGGGGTATGTGCAGTTCCTCTGCTTCTAAGCATGTTTCCCTTCTTTCCGACTTTTTTCCTTTGTACATTTGTTCCTTGTCTAATCATTTTAGGTCAAGTCTGCAACAGCTGAACAGAATGCATTAAAGGTAAAGATCTGTGATTTTCCTGTGGCAGAAAAATTATGAAAAGATAAATATCTT
The DNA here is from genome assembly GCA_013400495.1 of Nicator chloris. Classification (NCBI taxonomy): domain Eukaryota; kingdom Metazoa; phylum Chordata; class Aves; order Passeriformes; family Pycnonotidae; genus Nicator; species Nicator chloris. The sequence continues at coordinate 180,941 of WAAE01002230.1, read as the reverse complement.
TTTGTGTATTATATTTGTCTAAGACAATGGGAAGATAAGTTCTGAGTGGCTGGAAATGTTGTAACTGCACCATTAATGTTTAATTACTATTGGCAGCCAAGAAGTGCCTTTCTGGATTAACCAGACACTCAGCTTCTGAGATGTGCATAGGTGGCAGAAAGTGATGAAGCTAGTGAAACCGCACCTCTGGGAACATGTAATGGGATCTTTCCTGTGATATGCAAATTATGCTGCCAAGTTGCTGTATAAACAATTCATGGGAGATGTAGTGAGAGGTAGTTAAATAACTGGATCACATATCAAAGATAAAATCCATCACTGGGAATGGAAAAATGTGTTAAAATAGTGGTTTTGCTTTTAAAAATAAATAAATAATGAACAGAAAAAATCTTTGCCCAAAGCATATTGTAGCACTGAAGTGTAAATAGCAAATGATTTATCACAATTGTTGCAGTTCAGAGTAAACAACATTTAGGAAACCAGTGTGCACAGAGTTTGTGAAAACCAAGACTTTTCATAGTACAAGTAATCTAGCCAAGTATGCTGCTTTTTTTTGTAACTGAGAAAAAAAAAAAGATTACTTCACAAATGTTAATTTGGTCACTTTTCAGGCAGAAGATATGCACTGCTTACTTTTCAGTGATACAGCCAATCCTGTCATTTCTATTCTAAGCATGAGCAAAGATCTCAGGCAGCCCAGCAAAACGTATTTTAGGGTCCTATATAGCCATAGATCAATGAGTGTGAGCAAACCATATTGACACCAGCAGAAGCTGAGTTCATGCCTTCAGCCTGAGTTTCTAATTTTTGTATTTTACACCGTATGAGGAAAGGATTCCAGGTAATAGCACTCTTCCAATAAATCAAAGATTACTCTTTCACAAATGGCACTGAAGCCTTCATTGATTCTCTGTCCAGCTTCACTGTTCTTGCACAGAGGTCAATTCCTGTAGCACTTGTCTTCCCTCAGCCTTTTCCTGTATCTGCTGTTAATTTAGGATCTGATGTGGCTCAGTGGAAGCCCAGTGAGAAGCCTCTGTATCCCTCCTTACTGGGACCTGCATCATGTGCTAGAGTCTTAAGCGGCCAGCAGCAGAAAAGTTAAGAAGGCAGCAGGGAATGTTAAAGCATCATGAGTCAAGGGAAATATTTTTGACCTGTGACTTTCTGTTGTTTTGCTATGTAGCAGGAATGATACCCTAGATAGAATTGTACAGTCACGATAAACAGGTCCCACATTGAACAAATGTATTGAGTTCTGTTCTATGTTTAATCACCAACAGAAACTATGTCAGATGATCTTCCACCAGGAACAATATCTCCTAATTAACTGTAATTAAGGTATATTATAACTACAGGATATGAAACTAGATGGATCTGTCTCTTGACATTTCATGTTTGGATTTTTTTTTCTGCTAAGTCTCTTAATATGCTTCAATTAATGATAACAGAGGCCAGGCCATTCTCAGTGATGGATCTGCATACGTGAATCTTAGTACCACTGAGATGAGATGAAGCATGAATCTTTCCATCATTAAACTCCCCTTAAAAACATGAATGAATTCCAATTAAACTGAATTTACTAGCACAAACATTGATTATGAGAAAACTAAGGGTCAAAGCTTGATTGCTTTATCCTGTAAAGTGCAAAAACCTGTGCCAGACATGACAGGAGAGTCGGGTGGCTTGTCTGCAGAGCCTTCAGGAATTCTGGAGCCATTCATAGCAGGTATGGCATCTCTTTTCGTTCACTGAGAAGTCATACAAAACTGTTCTGTTTAGGTCCCATTTGAACAAGCAAATTTTTAATTTTAGTTCCCCACAAAGGTTTTATCATCTAGAAAATTACTGCTTCTCTCTCTGTGCCGTGGCAGATACCCAGTCTTCACCAACTGATAAGCATTTGAAGACTTAATCAGTAGTAAACGTGAGGTATAGTCTTTGTATAGATAGTTTAACAATTAAGATGTTTTAACTATTCCTGAATGAAAGGAAATTGCCAACTTTAAAGAGAGAATTTCCTAGCTCAGGCATTTCTGGCCGTGTAATTACAGCCGCTAAATACGCCGCTTCCTTGCCCCTAGCCACAGTTGTCCTAAAGAAGATTAATAACACTGAATTTCTACCCAGGCTGAAATCTTGTTTGGACCCTGAAATATGGACCCTGAAATAACATGACAGTGCACTACAACTCCATCTGGTGACTCCTCCCAAACTCAGTGATGCTTCACTCTGTGCCAGTGATCCACTTTGCAGTGTCACCAATTCACGGGACTCAGGGAGGAGTTCACTATTTCTAAGATGAGTATAGATGAAACCAGGTTCCTGCAGAGTTCATATGGTGTGTAGATATTTGTCTGAAGTGATCTGTTAGATGTTGTAGAGCATATAAAACACTAGGGAAAAAAAAGATGAAAAGCCTCTTTCCTGTGCCATTCCACTGAGCAACTCTATTATGATCAGGACTTAATTTAAGTGATCTACTATATTTGTGATTGCACAATATAATCTTTTTCCTGGGATTGTTATTTCTTTCCATCATTTATTTTTAGCTACCTCAGTTCTCTCATTTCTTAAAGAAAATGTTTCTTAGATTTATTTGAATGGTGTTCCCAAGCACAATTGTAATTCACCTTATCTGATTGAGAAATGGCTAGATTGCAAACTTATAGTTTTCTCTTAAGATACCAGTAAACTTTTTTTTTTTTGAGTCTCATATTTTGCTTGCATCTTATGTGCCCACACTTGCTTGATCACATGCAGGAAATATTTTTGTACGCTGGTGCTATGCATGACTATGAAAGGAGCTGTAGATAGAACAAGATGAGATACAGGCTGTAATTTACACCTGGCAGAGCGTGAATTTCATTGCAAGTGCTTTTAAAGGAAGCTTGCTATTTTCTCCACGTTCAGATAAACAGTGATTTCATAGGAAATTATGATAATTGATTTTTTGTTTGTTTGTTTGTTTTGGTTATTCCACTCTGCTTTAGTTTTGAATTTTATGTGGAAAGAATATTCCTTGACCTAATGCAATCCTGTGTTATCTGTAGGCCCAGGTCATGGTCCTGTGATGTTGTACATACCCCATAAGCAGAAAACAGCCTGACTAGGCAAGATTAATAAAGTCTGGGATAAAGACAGTATAATCACACCATTTCATGGGTGGGGGATCAAGGTATAGATGGTTTAAATTACTTGTCGAAGATGTGTTGCAGAACTATATGAGGAACAGGAATCGCCTGGATCCCCATCAAGTTTCTTTTTCATTTCTAGAGAACTGAAGACCCGTATTTTTTTGGCTGAATTGCAATCTGGATAATTTGGAAGACATTTGGAGGCAGAAGGGCTCTATTAAGTCTTTCCCACCAAAAGGAATATTAGTAGGCAATTAAAAGAATAACAAATGAGACTCGTTCAAAATGCTCCACTTGCTGTTGCTCTGAGCTTCAGGCAAGACAGTACATAGAGGTCATTTAACCTGACCACTTATATATCAGAGGCCGCTAGTGTCACTCGGGCACTCCTAAATTAAACCATATATTTTAGACAGAAATATAGTGGTCTCACAAAGCATTTTCCATTCAGACCGTAAATTCAAAGGACAGGGCTTTGTCCTTTACGTGTATCTGCTTTGCACTTCCTGTAGTATCACCTGGTAAACGAGGGCAGTTCATACTCCTGTCAGTTTAATCTCTCGCATCGTCGCTATTATTTTGATTAATTTGATACCTCAGAGCTCTGAAGAACAGAGAAACCATTAACAGCATGAGCAGAGGTGGTGCCAACGAGGGCTGGACACTGACCCTGGCACCCCGTTCTCCTCCTGTGTGCCAGAAGAGCGCTGTGCTGCTGTAGGGAGGGTGGCGAGTGGTGGCCATCAAGCCACTCTTGGGAAGCTGATGGAAACTGCTGCACGCCAGAGCCCTCCACAAGGGCCGTGTCCTCTGCATGTTCAAGGGCTGAGTCAAGATTGACTCCAAGAGAGCGTGGTACATAAATTTTCTGGATGACAATATAAACAAGTCAAAAGCCATGAGAGACACCATATTCATAGCTACAGGCCAAATGCTTTATTCATAATGTTGCTGTGAAAGTATTAACGTTGCATTTGTTTAAAAAGTAACTAGGAGGCCATTTGTGGCCCTTACAATACACATGTGGAGCAGTGCTCTGCTGGTTTACACTGGTTGTGTTCTGCTTTGTATTTTCCAGAGGGTCAATTTGCAAGGATCTTTACTGCTATTTATGAATATAAGTAACTAATTTACCAAAGTTTCACAAAGTGGTTTCATGGCTTCCGCTTCATGGTTAAAGGGTCCGCAAATCTTTTGGTCTTGTTGTAGACTTTGGGTTGTTTCTGATTGTATCTTGAAGGCTAGAAATACTGTGTTATGGTAAATACATTATTCTTGTTGTTGCCCTTGTTATTAGAAAATATTTATATAGTGCAGTAAATTGACATTGTACTTTACCAACACAGATAAAGGCAAATTCTCTACCCTGAAGAGCTTATAATTCCAATAAGAAAAGACAAACAAGTGTACAGCCATTCGGAAAATGGTGGATGAAAGGATTATTAACTATGTGAAAAGGTTGGAAGGGCTGCATGAGGAGAGAGAAGGATGCCACGATTGTCATTATTGGTAGTTTTACAACGCAGTGGCACCTTAAAAGCCTCAAATGGGATGAAAGCCTGGCTACACAAAGGGCTATGCAGAAGCCTGCCAAGGGGATGGCCTTGTCTCTGTGGCTTAGAGCAAGTGCTGCCTTGCTGATATCCCTGCCTGGAGGGCACCTGGCTAAAGCCAGCATCAGTCCAATTACAGCACAAGAAACGCCAAGTTTCCAGTAGGTTTTAGCCCTGCCTGAGGGAAAATCCACATGATTTCCTGCCCTGAAGAATTGTAGCTGAAATTGAAGAAAAGAAATGCGCATACAAGAAGACAGGGAAAGGGGCATGGAAGGATGGTTGCCTCGGTAAAGGTACTGCAGGACCACCTGGAGGGAAGGAGGGCTTTTAGCATCATTATATTCACCCTGATCTGCAGTTCTAGCCTCCTCCATCCTGACCCCCTGACAGCTAGTTACAAGGCAGAAGCATCAAAATAATTTTTGTTGCCTGATCATAGTTGATGCACACACAGTGGCTGCTGTTTTCCTCATCTGACCTCGTGTTAACTGTGTAATTGCTTCTCCCTCAGTGCCCACAGAGTATATGATAATCCTAAATTTATGTAACTTGCTAGTGATCCTATAAACAACTGTTTAGAAAACAGGCAAAATTCCTGGCTCTGCTTAGCAACTTAATTCAACTTGTGAGGAAAGCTAATGGGTATGCCGTAGCACAAAGACCCTGGAAGCTCTGCTTTGCCCTGTGGGAAAATATTCATTGTTTTCCTCATTTATCTACAGCAAACTACCTCGTAAATCAGAAAGGACAGAGGGAAACTCCCTGTAGCTGTCCTCACTTCTGGTTCAAAACCAGATGCTATCCCCAAATACGGCAGGAATGATGAAGAAAGGCAGGAGCAGCCTTGGCAGGGCTGGTGGGCAGAAACGGGACTGTGATAGCCAAGAGGTGTGTGTGATTTACACTGATCTTTAAAATGGGAATTACAAAGAGCAAGAAAGTTAAGTGGCTGGTAAAGAAATGGGGCTGAGGAGATGGGATTCATCATTCGGAAGTAGGAAGAAAAGGTCCAGGATGAATTTTCTCTCCAGAGAAAAAGCAGATACAGGGCATAACAGTTGTTGGAAATGTGTTAGAGTGGGCAGTTCCTGCTGTCAAACACAATGGTTATATGTTGGCATATTCACTGGGGATGGGCAAAAAAATAATCAGAAAGACAACCATCTTTCTCTCTAATTTGTATGTGTCTGTGTCTGGGGACTTTCTTATGAGCTATTGCAAACGGAGTCATGCTTTCTGTTCTCCTGCACCTCACTGTGCCAGAGTTATCAGGCAAAGGACAGGAGTGGGAGCCAAGTCCCTCAGGACTGAGTGTCTTGCTGGGATTCATATGGCATGCAGGTAGCAGAGTGACAATTGAGCTCCCAGGGCACAGTCTGCTCAGCCCAGCTCATCTCATCTCGTGGGTGTCTGACAAAACAGATGTTCATATCCAAAGCTGCAGTGTAGACTTCCAGCCAGGGGAGTGAAATGTGCACCTCCAAGGTGAGCTTCACTGGCTGGCAAGGTAGGTGTCTGAAACAGGCTGGCAGAAGTATCTGGTTCTCCTCGTTGGCAATGGGGGAACAGCAAGAAGGCTCAAGCATAGATGTCGGCATTGGCAGAATTTAGGTGAGGTGAATCCTTCCCTAATTCAACAGGACTTTGTTACAAACAGTAACATCTTGTCAGTGAAGAGATATTTGGGTGAGAGAATGGCAGATTAAGGCAAGAAATCTGCCTACATTGTAGGGGGAGTCAATGGATAGAAACAAAACAATGCAAAGAAAAGCAAGAAAAAGTATTATGATGTAAATGGAGAACAGGAGGTCTATGAAGAGGGATGGAAGGATTGCAAGATAAATGAGCCCAGGGAGCACACTGGCAATTTAGAGCTTGTAGCTGGAGAAAATATCCTGAGTGTGATGTGCTAAAAGGGGATGGCAGCTTTCAGAGGACAGATGTAAGCTGATAGAAGAGATAGTGGGTTTTTCTCTTAAGCAAAATTTATCACCAGAAACCTTGAATTAAAACAAACAAAACAAGCCTAAATCGCCTTTCCAGATTTTCACTGAACAGCCATCACTGAGAGAATACTTGATGGCATTGCATAAAATTTTGATCAAAATGACTTTAGATTGCTTTAATGTTCTGCAAAAAGTGCTCTGCAGATCACCCTTACACTTAACCAAGGACACTTAGATGTCACCTCTTGCCACAATTTCACCCAATGATAAAAGTGTATTTTAAAAATATTAAAATAGTTTGACTGACAGGTTTGGGGTTTTATCCCCCGATGAATATCTGCCTGAAAAGACAGGCTGCCTTAACTCCAGTTCAATTATACAGAATTTGAAGGAGAAGAAAAACGATAATGAATGCGTTTTAGAAACTTCTAAAAAGTTACTTAAAATAGACCTTCCATACATAATGTTACCATGTGAAACTCAGCTGTATCCTGGTCTTCTGGGACTAGGAGACAGCCGTCTGTGTTCATTTGGAAATTCAATAGCAAGGCACCCCTGCCTCTCATGGTCTGTATGATACAGTCCCTGGGCTCTGCCTCAGATAGGGCTTACCTGTCAAGCTGTTCATTTTTTCAGGAGGTGACATGGGAATGATTTCACTTTAGGTTAACCAGAAAGTTAAAACACCCTTTCTGGAAATGTGTCCCAGCTTGCTTTGTCTCTTTTCCCCCCCTTTTGTCTTAGTTTTTCTTTTAAAACACTCAACCAAACAGCGCTTTGTATTTCAGCTACTTGTTGTAGGTTTAGTAAACATGGAGCAAGAACATTGTGAATAGTACAGTGAGTGAGAGAAGATATTTGATAGGTGTGGTGCATTTATATAGGTGTTCTCTCAAATGCAAAAAGATAAGAAATAGCGTGATAGCCCATATGACTGCCCCAGGTACTTTATGGCATCAAGAAGGCATTCCAGCACCTCTCATTTCAGTATTCAGCCTTTCAATGTCGTTGCTGAAGTGTCTTTGTTCAAAATTTTCTTCGGATGCTTCCCCTTCTGTCTGAAATAAAGTGGTGTGGGATGTCATGTTTCTAAAATAATAGAAAGTAGTGTGATAAAAGGCTTGCTATTAAATACTGATGTAAATAATTAAAACATTGCAGAATATTTTGTTGTTGTTAAATATAAATGAAGTTAAAATGCAGCATTTAAAGAAAGGATTGTCCTAATTTAGTCAGTAAGTCACTGTTCTTTTAAATGGGAAGCAAGTGAGTCACAATTGCAAGCCATCCTGGCAGGGTGAAAAGCAGAGATGCAATCAATTCACAACAGTGTTTTGTGTTCAAGGAATAATCAGACCTGTTTTTATCAAGGCTGTGCTGCATTGCTAGCCAGCAACATGGCTTTTTTTCCTCTGGTTCCAGATGATTTTGGAACTGCATACAGTTTTTCAGTAAGTAAGCTGGACTTCTATAATGCTTTGCTTAATGTGCCTCCAGATTCTGTTATTTATAGACTTCAGCATAATCAGACTGCAGCTGCTAAAATACATGCAAAACAAAAAGCACATTTGTATCCTGTTAAGGCTTTGCTCTCAGATGCCAGTGAAGTCTGGGATTTACCATGAAATATTACCGAGTGACCTTTCAAGGAACATCACCAGAGAATACCTGTTTATCTTGGAGACCTTTGTTTTATTTTTCTTTCTCTGTTGAAATCTTGCAATGTTCTGCTTTCCAAGGGAATTCTGGCCTTTGTGTGTACCATGTGTTATCTTCAAGAACTGCTGGGACAGCAGATTTAAGTAATGCAGCATCTCAAATGAGCAGTTCTTCCAGAAATATATATCGTAAAAATTGCCTTTATTGAATATAGAGGGAAATTGTAAATATATTGTGATTTTTCTCTAAGTTGTCTTAGTCCTATCAGTATGGACATTAACAGTTTAATTTACTCACTGTTTTTTCAGGGAAAATTGGTGGAAAGGATCCCTTGAAGTGATGGGAAAACCTACATATTTGGTCTACATAGTTAAAAGTGAAAGGTCTTAATGGACCAGCACATATTTTATGAGTTTATAAGATGACAATGGAGGTTCTTAGTGACATAATACAGAATGAACAAAGATGCCCTAAATCATTCTTAAGACAAAAAATTGGAAAGATTATGTGAGTGAACACAAAAGTGGAGCTCTTATTCAGGCTCTAAGGGAGCTTATCTTCCCTAGCTTGTGCCTAATGAAGCTGTTTTCTTAAGGAAAGTGCTGGTTCCTGCAGAATTAATCTTTGCTTTCAAAAGCTTCCTGTAAGAGGGAGATGTGGCAGAAAAATCCACATAAACAAGGTGACTCTGGAGATGCTGGAAACCAGCTGGTCTTTGCAGTAGAGCTGCAGGGAGGTGAAGCATACAGCAGATGCATGAGTTAGGATCCCCTCCCAGAAAAAAAGATTTTGTTCCAAGAAAGCTTTGGTACCTGATGTAATTTTTTACTTGCTGTAGTAAATGCCTTTTTGCAGATTGTTGCAAGAAACATGTTTTTCTTCAATTAGTTTTGAATTTCCAAATTTAGGTGATGCTTTCTAGGTGTTAACATACCATTAAGCATGCAAAACAATTCCTCTTCTTGTAACACTGCATATGCAATACTATCAAAAATATTTTTAAAAGCCATCTTTGGAATCACATTAGAGATGCTCTTTTTTTTTGTGTAGCCCAGGTAGGATGGCTGTGGCACAAAAATACCATTTTCATTGTTGCTACTCCCATCCTTCTTCTTCATCATAAGATGGTCGGAAATAAATGAACAGTGACTTACAGCATATCCTTGTCTAGCTTTCCTTTCTATTTCTCCCTTCTTTACCGGGAGTCCTGTATGCAGCTGGAGAAACCAAAACCACTGGGAAGAACCAGTACAAAACGCTTGATATATTTTAGAAGACAGCTGGAGGTAGCCTGATAAATGACCTGTACTTTGGCAGGTCAGGTGGAGTGTGACCAACCTAATGACCACTGTCCTGTGAATCACAGCGAATAGTAACAAACACTTTGAAATTGCCATTCTTTTAAGAACTGGGAAACTCGCCTAGCTGTAACAGTTCACAAGATTCCACATTGCTCCTTCCCATCTGTGTTTGCTGAAGAATCAGCACCAATAGCATTTAATGACTTTGTGACTTGCACTCCCAGGTTTCAAAAGGTTGATGCCATCAGTCTTTCCCTTGAAGGATTTAGTGGTCACAAAAATTAGACAAAGAGCTGAAATGACCGAAGGTCGCTCAGCAGGTCAGTGTCAGAGATGGGCAGAGAGCCTCCTCCTTGCATCCCAGGGCTGGCTGCTGACCCGGGCACTCCACAGAGCCTCATTACAGCAGTGTATTTAAGCAGCTGCACTCTGTGTTGTAACTCCTTGTGGTGTTATGGATATCTAAAGGGTAGGATTTTAACTTCACAATCTGCTGTTATTGAATTAGTTTTATGTTGTGTTAATTTCTTTGTCTCATGGCATTCATTGCCTGCGATAATTGATGCACAATATATAACCGACTTCTGAATTCATTTGGGTAACTGCATTTAATTGCCTGGTATAAAATATGTGCACTAAGTACAATCTGCTATGACTGCTGTGACTGAGAAGTGCTCATTGGTATGGACTTGAGGGTGCTTTATCTTCCTGACAACCTGTCTGAGGGAAGTCTAAATGTCTCTTGCAATTCACCGTCTAAGGACCGGTACTTGCATCGTGTCTGCAAAAAGAGAGACCACCAAAAAAGTATAACGTGAAATCGCTTTACAAAATGTTTGGCATCAAAATTTTGTTAATCAGAAGTTCTCAACTCAGAAAGTTTTTATTACTGTCCCTGCTTCTCCCAAACATCAAGGAATAGCAGGGCCCAGAATATTTTATACATTTTCTCCTGTAAATCAGGATTACGGCTTTATTTGCTTCTGAAGTTACTCCCCCAGAGTAGAGCTACTCCCATGCACAAGTGTTTATAAAAACAGATTTCTTTTACATATATCTTCAGGTCATTAATGCCCGGAGGAGTACTAGTGAATTGTAAATCAGGAATGCTCTATAAAGGTGTGATGTCAGTGAAATGGTGTAGGTTAATGTCTGCTCAGGTTACACAAGATCCCTGCATAAGCTTACACTTTCTTTCCTGTTTTACCAGTAATAGTGATTCCATTCATTATTAAGAAAGCAAGAATCTTTGCTAGTAGATGTATTTCTCATTAACCTTAGGATCTTGTTTTTTAAATGACTTAGACGGTGAGTTCTTTTATTTTCCTTGCTTGTTTTGTTTCCAGTATCATGAAGGGTATAATGGTATAATAGTGCAGTGTCTGAGCTACACAAAGAAATGCTGAAATTTGCCCAAAGCTGAATTTATTTTAAGTATTAATGAAACTTTCTCTATACACATTTTCAGAAGTTTTTAAACAAAAGCTAATGTTTTAGTCTAAATCAGGTACGAAATGCCTGCGAGACTATTTTAGCCATATTATGTTGCTCTGTGTTAATGTAACCACTGAGCTGTCACTAGAAAGGATGTTCACAATTAGTATTTTTCTTTTTAAAAGAGGTAGTTTCTACAGTCTGTGTCCTTCAGGATGGAGCATTAGTTGTGCCTACAGCTTACTGCAAATTATTCAGTGTTCATAGGTTCGTTTATGCTTGTTATTCAGCTCTCTTCCACTGACAAAATAGCCTGCAGCAGTTCTTGGTTAGATAGAACTAGTTCCACTTTAGGCTCCTCACGTTCTCTTTTATGGCTTTTCCCCTGGTTCACCCTGTACTGCATCCAGGTGCTTTTGATAAAACAGTAGACCTGATGGTCAGAGAGAAAGCAAAGCTGCCCAGAGCCAGGGTGGGCTACGAGAGTGTGTTTTGAGCAAAGACTTCCTTGGCATATTGGGCAGACCTGGTGGTCTGGTACACCATGAGTTTCACCAGTTTAACCTACTGAATCTGCTTTCATTCATATTCATGGTGTTGTATTCTTCTTCCTCTGCAAGGACTTTAACAAATTCTTGTAGATAATTCATGGAAGTATACCAAAATTTGAAATATGTGAACAACATGTCAGAAGGCAAACACCAAAAACTCATTCCCGGGGTTGTGACTGAGGCGTGTTTGCCCTAGCCCAGTGTCTGATCCTGCATTTCTGGCAGAACTGCTGCAACTGCAGTGTGGGCTTGTGCAGAAGAGTGTGTCGCTTTCAGCAGCAGACCTATCACCTGGTACACACTTCACCAAACAGTAAAACATGAGCAAGGGGGGTGACAGAGAGAGTCCAACACCCGTTTTCTTCCTCCTATCACAGCAGTCCATGCCTATCTGAGATGCCTTTGCCCCAAAAACATGGGGCAGTATCCCCTTCCTCTCCATTAGCTGTGGTGGTGCATTATGAGGACAAGCAAGTACCACACAGCAAGATATGAAGGGGCATTTCATCACTGTTGGTTTTTAAATGTTCCTTTCTTCATCAAGGCAACAAGGCTGCTGGTCAGGGGAAGAGGTGAACCCCTCTCATCTGGGCTATTCAGCATAAATTTGTAAATCGGGATTGATTTAGCAGTGATTCATAAAGAGCAAGGAGGGCTGTACTGTGTGAGAAATAACTTATTGACAGGAATAATTCAGCCAGCTCTAACCTCAAAATAGTTGTTTGTGGTCAGAAGTTTATAGCCTCAGTGGAAAGGGCTAAGTACAAGTTTAAAGAGCTGAACAGGAGACACCCAGTTTTTAAAAACATGACATAAATCTTGGCTGCCTTGCCTTATGTTATAGTCACATTCCCTGCAGAGGACTTCTGTTCAGTGTTTGTTTGGTGTTTATAGATGTTATTTAAAAGCTAATTTTATGATAAAAATATTTTATGTTATGTATAATGAATAGTGGAGATCAAATAAGAATTGGAATTGCAAATTCAAGTATTAAGGGTTGATAAATATTGACTTTTAAGTAGACCCACTGTAGATTTGAACAAAATGCTTTTTAGCCTACTATACTGGTTATTTGTAAATTGCAGCATACAAAAAAATGTAGACCAATGTCTGAGCCTGACTCTTTCTTCAGTTTTACAGCCATTGATTTGGTCATGTTCCTATGAAATGATGCGTGTGTACAGTGTCATGGAACTAAAACATAAAACTTTTTGGCTTGTCCTTTATGCACATCAAATGAAAAAAAAGAAAAGTGTGGGAGGTACTAAGCTAAAATATAGTGTAATTATGTTAATTGTGTCTTTTCTAAAGCTGAATCCTTAGGGTCTGCATGTTGGAAACCTCATAATTATGGTCTTTCAAGTAGTTTCTTAAAGTCAGCACAGCTATTCTAGGGCTGAACAAGTCCCCAAGATTCACCTGCACAGTGCTAATGACCTCCCCGAACACTTGTAAGTCTCTGGTCAGTTGCTGGCCCCTGGTACCCAACACCCTGGATCAGACCCCTTAGGCTGCTGGACAGACCAAAAAAATTATCATGGCCTTCCTTCACCCACAGTCCATGTACCTGGTGCACAGAGTAACTTGGGCCTGTGTATGTGATCATCCTCAGCCTCAGCGTTTTCTGCCCCTGCTGGAAGTGCTGTGAGCTCACAGGCTTTGCTCACACCTCTTACCTGTCACCTGTTCAGCCTCCTTTCCGAGGAGCGATGCGCTAATCTGGTGGGCCTCCCAAACAACACAGCAACAGCAAGAAGTTGCCCTTATGTAAAATTCATGGCCTGACAGACACCTGATGAGAGCAATGTGTTTTAGCTAGAAACAGATACTGCACTTTTGCTGTGAGCTAACCAACCTCTGTGAGCCAAGGGTGCAGTGTTAGTTAAGGAGCAGGCATCATCCTCGGCTTTGTTAGGTTTTCTTTGCCACATCTCTGCAGGCTCCATTCTTTTAAGTCATTGCACAGTATTTTCTTTCCTCTTTCCATCTCGGAACAGACAACTATTTCCTTGAAACTTGCAACATCAGTTAATTGTTAACAGTTAAAAAAAACACATATTCATCCCTTAATATGTTCTTTCAGCTGGTGCCTTCGTGCTGAGGAGGCTGTGTGGCTACTGATAAGACCTAATTTGTGAAGGGCTTTTCAGCGGCCTGACAGGTTCATACGCGGTGCTGTTTGTTCAGCAGGCAGGGCCGAGCGTTTGCTGGAAGGCCTCTGCAGAGGCTGTGGAATGTGTGCACAGAGGCCGGGGCTGCTGATCCGGAGGGAGCGGGCAGCGTCCTCCAGCGCCTCCAAAGAGGGCAGTCCTTTGTAGTGTTCTGACTGTGGCACTTAGCGTTGATTCCCATCTTTTGTCTTTCAGAGCCTAATGAGCTGCATGTGGGCCCTGAGCTTGGTGATAGCCCGTCTCAAGATGCTGCTAATACAGTAGCTAATTATTCCTAACTGAAGAAGTCAAACAGAAGAAAAAGGATCCAGGGAAAAGCAATGGCTGCCGGTAAATATCTTAGCTCTGCAAAGGCCTTAAGAAAAAAACTGGAAAGAGCCGATTTCAGGTGTGACTGGGGAGGGGAGAAGCAAAAATGTGTGATCACATCTTATGTCTGGTGTTTCAGTACCAGAAAGGTGCTATCCCTTAACTACCCGACCCACTCTTCCCCGTTGGAGGAAGATCCACACCTGGGCTCGGTCTATTTTGACCGTAGTTTTAGAACAAAACTTGGTATTTGTTATAGTGAATGGATTTTGTTTGATCTTTTTTTAGTTAGGGGATAATGTATTCTTAAATCTCTTATAAAATAAAAAATTACACCTTATGGAAAACAGGTCTTTCCTTGGGGTGTGTTTGGTCCTCACAGGTTTCAGGCAAGTTCCACATTTATTCCATATTTATGTATCATTAAGTTCTATCAGAGTATTGTAGGGCAATTTATTCAGGTTGGGAGAGGCCTCAGCAGGTCTCCAATCCAACCTCTTGTTTAAAGCAGGGCCAGAGATAGGGTCAGCCCAGCTGTTCAGGGCTTTATCAAATTGAGTCTTGAAAGGTGCCAGGGAGGGTGACTGCACAGCCTGTTCTACTTCTTGACTATCCTCATGGTGAAATAGTTTTCTCTTTTCCTTGTACCATTTTACGTCTGATGAATGTTTCCAATGTCTTTATGCTGTATTATACAGTACCAAGAACTATTATCAATAATTTAATTAATAATAATCAATGATTTAAAGGTGAATCATAATTAAGAAAAAAAAATGAACCCAAAATAAACAGTGATTGTGGTATCTCATTTTCACTGAAAGTTTTGGTTAAAAATTGTGGTGCATTGGCTTTTCTACTTACAGCATTTACTTTCTTGCAGCGGCTGATGGTTTGGGAAGTATAGCTATAGATACTACACAGCTTAACATGTCAGTCACAGATCCCACAGCTTGGGCTACAGCTATGAATAATCTAGGGATGGTTCCAGTAGGACTAGCAGGACAACAGCTTGTGACAGGTAAGACTTTTAATTTTTTTAAAAACATCGCTTGCACCAGTCATGAGTTCTTCGTGTCCTTTGAAAAATCTATGGAATGTTTTCTGAGGATATTATATTTTTATGTTCTGAAAACATCACCTATGATTAATATTGCATACTGTGTATTAGTGTCTTCTTGTAGTAGGTATGTAATCCATATTATATTTTAACCTTGTGAAAAACTAAAACTCTCAGGGGAAATTGAACAGCTAAACCATCAATCTTTATGCTGGGTCAAGACTAGGAGGCAAGTCATGTAAGAGGAACATTTGTTTTTGTTTCTCTGTTCAAGCAGGATGTCTTGAGGTTCTGCCAAGGAATACCCTGGGCTGAGAACTCTTGACTGGAGATTTTGGAGTTGTGTTAATTGGGCAGAAAAATCATGAAGCCTGTCCAGTTCATATGCTCAGTTGATATTAGTGAAGTGAAGCTTTCCTGTCAGGTGTGTGCTTATTTACTTTCTGACTGGTTCCATAAAATTGAATGTCAAGAGGTTGTTCTGGTTAGACTTTGTCATTTACTTCCCAATCATAGTTTGGGAGAGTGTTGCAAGGGATCACTTACTGTAACACCCACAAAACCAGTATTTTGAAACCAGCAATATTTTACAGGTAAGACTGGACATAGCAGACTTTGTTGTCAACAGTAAAGGCCCAATTAGTTGGAAACAATAAAACTTCTTTGCTCCTGTGATGTAGAGAATTATTTATATAGGGGTGGGTGCCCAGTAGACACAAGGCACATGCTAGGCACATGACAGATTCCCTCTGGAAGCTGCACTGCCAGTTCAGCTTAAGAAGAGTTGTGTAATATCTGTATCAGAGCAGCATCCCATCATGTCTGCGCCTTTCCATGTAGATGTGGATGCAGTCAGCCAGGTCATGATGTAAATCACTCTGCTTGCCTCACCAGGGATGCCTGATGCTTAATTTTGGCCAAATATGCCCCCTCCTGACACTGGGAACTGAGTGGAGCTGTGCCAGTTCACAGCTGACGGTCTGGCTCTGAATTACCTGTTTTACAGGCTGGTACACTAAGCTGCAAGAAAGCTGATTTATACCAAATCAGTCTCAAGCAGAGAGTTGAGCTGGTGGAGGCTGTGAACTGATTGGTGATCTCTGGCTTTAACCCCACGCTCCTGATTAAAAGAAACAAGCAAAGCCATCCACTCCTTGGGATCCAATTCTCTTCAATGTTTCTGTCAAAAACCTGGATGCAGAAGCTGAGTCCACACCAAGTTTACTGGTGATACTAAATAAAAGAGAAGCTGTTGATTCTCTGGAGGGTAGATTGGCCTAATAGGGAGCGTGGATAGATTACAGGGCTGACCAATCACCAGCTGTGTGATGTTTAATCAGGACAAATGCCATATGCTGCACCTGGGACTATGTAATCCTGGATATATGAGTGGACTGGGAGAGAAGAGGCTGGAATGCAGCCCTGCAGAAAGAATCTGGCGGGTTTTGTTGATGGGAAGCTCAGTATCAGTCAATAATGTGTCCTGGGGGCCAAAAGGGCCAATCTGGGTTGAATTAGGCATAAGTAACTAACCCCTCGAAAGACTCGTTTATCCCACTTTACTCAGCTTTGGTGCAGCCTCACCATGAGAGCTGTGTGTGGTAAGAGTCGTATGAAATATGATGAAATATGAAAGTGATGAGTGTGTTCAAGGGAAGGCAACAAAGGTGATGAAGGGGATTGGAGAGCAAGGCTTGTGAGGAGCAGCTATGGATACCAGGTTTGTTCAGCTTAGAGAAGAGGAGGCTGAGGAGTTGCTGTTACAACATCCTAATGAAGGGGAGTGCAGAGGGTGATGCTGATCTCTTCTCTCTGGTGTCCGGTGATTGGATGTGAGGGAATGACTTAAAGTTGCATCAGGGAATGTTCAGATTTGTCATTTGGAAGAAGCTCTTCTCTGTGAGGGTGGTCAAGCACTGGAACAAGCTACTCAGGGATGTGGTCATGGCCTGTTGCTCAAGAAGTGTTTGGACAACACTCTTGGATACCTGCTATAATTTATACCATGTGGAGTTAGGAGCTGGACTTGATCACTGTGAGTCCCTTCCAACTCAGAACATTTACTGATTTTATGTGTTGACGGGGAAACAACTTTTTCCATTTTCCAGTGGGGATTTACCTGCAGGTGTTGTGCTCAACCTGAACGCAATTACCTCCAACCTGAAAATAATCACATGTCAAAATCAGCTTCTGCTGCTTTCAGTTATAAGCACCTTTGTTGCATTTGCTGTGGAAGTTGGCCCTGCCTTTTTGTCTTGCTCTATTCTGTCTCTTCAGTTTCGGTGTAAATTTCGTTCTCAGAGGTGCTGTGCAATCCCTCCATGGCAGCCTCATCTCAGGTGCAGTGCTTTTCCCCACAAGAGAGGATCTCCAGGATTTTATACTATTGGCAGCCCCCTGCTGTAATTTCCATAATTATGTGTATCACGTATTGTAAAGATGTTGTACAAGTCAGTTCATATTTGTTCAGCATTTTCAATGTATGAAAGGTGCCATAAGTAATAAATATTAATTACTGAAGTGCTGCCTGATTTCTCTACAGGTGCAGAATAACTTTTTTCCTTTCCTTTCCTTTTGTTTTTCTTTGTTTTAGACTCCTTTGTATTTTCAAGGTAAAGAGGTGCTTTGACACTTCATTATATTTCCTTAAGATTCATAAGTTTTTGACATATTTTCTTTATGGCAGACCCATAATAGCAAAGGTTCAGTTTGCCATGGAAATACTTACAGATTTATTTGCTCTAATATATTTTACCGTATCTGTGTTCAGTGAGGGCTTGCATCATTATATTCAACCAAATATCTAACTAGTCCCTAGCTATTTCCACCTTTTTCATTTTTTTGCTATTAATCCTGGTAATGAAGTCAGCTTTGTCAGCAGTCACATATTGCTTTTGCTACTGTCATCTGTTACATTTTTGTGGCATGAAAATGACACAACCATGTCCCAGTGCTAACTATTTGTGTCTATCTTTAAAATTTTATGGGGGTTTTTTGGTTGTGGTTTTTCGTTGTTGGGGGTTTGTTTGTTTGTTTGTTTTATTTCCCCTGCCTTGTTGATAGCTAGGAAAGCAGTGAGTAGTTTAGATTAATCTTGGAGAGACTGTGATCTTTACTGGATATCTTTACAGAACCTGCCATAGTCTGAAATTTGGTGTATGGTACTCACCTGCATCCTGACATATCTTAGTCCTCTGGTCTGTCAGTGCTCAAAGGACTTATGCATTCATGCACTTTGCTTACCCAAACTGACCAGTTCCTGATTGCTGTGCAGGGCATTTTTGTTCTCATATGTATAGAGTCCATATGAGCTACTAAGTCTTTTTAGAGGTCTCCCAAGACTTTGTTCCCCCCAGCAGTTCTTAACTTCACTGCTGTGTAACACACTGGGATGCCTGCCTTGTAACAGTTATGCTTCCCAGTTTGCAATCTGTGAAGCTCTTGTCTAGCTCAAGAGTTTGCTAAAATCACAACTAAAGCTTCCGAAACACCTGGCCAATACTCTCCTCTCAGCCTGGGGTGACGGCTGTCTGATCTTGGTAACTAATCAATTTTAAGCACTGCTAACCTTTTAATACCAGTTTAGGTGATATCTGCACTCTATTTAATTCCTTATCTCCCAGTGCTGTAAAATTGGATTTTTGATCTGGGCAAATGTCAGAACCTTTCATTTGTAAAGATGGGTTCCTGTTAATAGTTATATAATATCTCTCATGTGTCTACATATATTTTGCTTACACTTGCTCAGAAAGGTTACTTTTTACCATGTATTTGGCTGCTGCATTACATATACACTACTATATGCATTTATACATTATATATACATAATTCATACAATAAACTGCAGTTTAATAATACATTAGTTAAAGTGTTAAAGATTGATGTGAAATAGTAATGGCTGAAAAGTGTTTTCAGTCTAAATTTCCCCTTTCAGCAGGTTATAATTTCTTAAAAAAATGTCTTTTAGGCTGAATTTTCTCAGGGTTTCTTGTAGCCCAAAGGAAAAAAAAGATCTGGAAAAGTTGCAGGAAATCTGTTGCACTGCTTTTGAATTATCCAGGACTTTAAATTGCTGTTTTCTATGCTTTGAGACCTTGAGAAAAATGGTCAGGTGAGAGGGGAAGGTTAGTTTGTAGTTCATCTTTTTGAGAACTAAATCCTCTTTTTGCACTCAGCAACTCTGATTCAAGCACATCTTTCAAGTACATTCAAGTCTGCTGTTTTGTTAGATTTTAGGACTAGAAGAAATACTCGGTGACCTAAGCCAACCGAGAATGTTTTATTTTGCTTTTGCACTGGTACTTTTTAAAGGCAATTTTGACATTCCTGAATTTAGAGTTCTTGCACTTTCATTTATTTCAGCAAATGCCATCAGGTCACCTGTTTTCTAAGGGAAGATATCCTGCTGAGAAAATTATTTACTTCTCTGGTTCAGTTCAGTTCTCCTTTCACTAATTAACCAGTGCTCTGAGAAACAGGAAGCAATTTTGAGGCACTTTCCTCCAGATGACCTAAACATTTGTGAGTCAAAAATGGTGTATGTCGAAAAGTTCCCCAGTACAAATGAACCTGAAGAGTGGTACACAAGTGGTAATTCATTTAGCCTTTATGTTAAGCTCATGCCCTGTGACGCACATTTGTGCTCTTACAGAGTAAAATAACAAACCACAAGGGCAGACATCCAAGATGAAAGTTACAGGTCTCCTTGGAAGTCAAGGGTATGTCTGAAAACTGATGCCTTCTGCTTATTTACAGAATAATTATTAAAGCATATTGTTCCACAGGAGTCTGGCCAATATGCCTCAGCCTCAAGATACTAAAATTTTCAGTGACACCCAGTTTTTGTATTATTTTTTTCCCTGAAGTTAGTCTTTGACCACTTGTACAAAATCCTGGTGAAATCAGAGACTAGGAACCTTTGAAGCCTAACATCTTTCTTAGCAAAACATATAAAAGAACATCATTTTTGTGGCTTCGGGCATGTATTTTTTAGACGCTGGAGGTTGTGAAATATTAGGCACTTACATCGACCTTTCTGGTTTTCCATTTGTCTCTGCTTTCCCCACACACTGGTCTTTTGACCTGATTTCAGTGCAACACAGGAGCTGTCAGTTCCAATCAGGTCAACTCGCTCAGGATTGCGCTTTTGACAGTGTTGGGTACCAGATACTTCATAGGGAGAGATCCACAAGGCAAATCAGTGCTGAAGTGCTGCTCTCTCCAATGCTCTGTCCTCTTGATCATTACTAAATAGAGTGAAGTTCCCCAAACTAGAAGTCATCTATCCAAATCAAGTCGTAACTCAGGAAAATTTGCCTTTTGGAAGCAATATTTGCTACAGTAAGTAGATACAATCCTGCAACAGCAACCCCAGACGTACTTTTTGGTAACAGAAAGATTTGTGAAATTTGGATCTAGAGACTCCAAAATCTCAAGACACAAGGTTAAGCGTCCTTCCCAGAATTTTATTAGCTTGAGGCCTACAAGTCTTTGGAGTCATAATATTCAGGCTCTTGTTGTCTTCAGAATGAAGGCTGTAACTTAAGGCAATCACAATACTCAGATTCCAGGCATGCTTTATTAATTATTGTTCACTGCAGGTCATCATATGCGGACTAAATTGTAAACATATTCCTCACTGTTCTGCTTGTGTACCATTTTTGTAACACTAATGAAGAAAAATCAAATCAAGTAGAAAATCAAGCTATATTTGATTATGTTCAGCAGCTCCTCTAAGAAAGACTGTACAGTGCTAAAGATTTTAAGAAGTTAGCTGGCCAGAGGACTCTGCCAACTCTCATGTGTATACCTCTTCTTCTGTGGCCTCTCCATTACTGAAGGCTTGGAGCCACTGGTAGTCATCTGGCAGTCTCATTTCACTCTACCCCTGCTACCCTGATACCTATTAAAACTTCCTTTTTCTACACTCCATTGCTTAGCCACTAATCCAATGTGCTGATGAGTCCATAATTTGAATCATCCAAGAGAATTCCTAACAAAACACGGCTTCCTTTTCTGTAATTAACACTTAACTCCTGCTATCTCATTATAGTCTATCCACAAAAATTTTTGAAGTGAATCACTTGTATAATGAGCTGAAGATAGTTACTTTTCCAAGGAAAAAAATGCTTGAACATCTATAATTTATGACTGAATTTTAGCACTCCCCAGATGTAAGCTTTGGTGTGCACAGGCAGCTGTTTGAGGCACTCCATGAGCTCAGGTTCCCCTGCCTGTGAAAGCTGCAGACCACAAGAGCTGAAGAGTTCAGCAGCCCCATGGCACAGTAGTATTCAGTGTCTTTACCCCTTGTCTGAATGCTGCACTGGCTTGACATCTGGCAGTAAAAAAAGATATCAAAAGTCTTAATAAAATCCACATTTTTCCATAGGTTTTACAACCCTCTCAGGGTTACAAGGTATCTTCAGAAGGCATCTTTTCATCTCTTATGGCTTCCCAACCTGTTTTATGCATTGTTAACATTTAGTTATGATGCAAAATAAATGTACTAAGGTATGCTTTGAAAAAAAATTCTTATTTTATTTTCTTTCTATCTTATCATCTTCACTATAGAAACACTTTAGTCAAGAGGAAAAGATACACCATTCAAATTATCTGAATGACCCATCAGAATAATTACAGTTGTATGAAACATACTCTAAAGGATTAGTGTTGCATTTA
The DNA here is from genome assembly GCA_013400495.1 of Nicator chloris. Lineage (NCBI taxonomy): Eukaryota > Metazoa > Chordata > Aves > Passeriformes > Pycnonotidae > Nicator > Nicator chloris. The sequence goes on along the minus strand of WAAE01002230.1, from coordinate 159,139 downwards.
TACCCAGATAAAACTATATACTTTTATTTCCAAGACACAGGAGAACAGCAAGGGTGAGAGAGAATAGGTGCTGTGGGAATCCCAGTATGTAGAGCCACTGGGAACATCTCTAAAGTATTATATACTAGTGTAACAAGTAGGTTTTTTCATTGACCTGAAAAGCGCCTGCAGAGTTAATCACACTTTCTATCATGTGAGTGTTACTCAAGGAGACTTCACTCCAGGGGACATTAAAGTGCTAGGAACAAACACAGTCAGTTTACCACAGAAAAAGGAGAGAAAGATTTGACAGCCAGAGGAAATGTGGCAGAAACTCTTGAGTGCCTTTTGACACGCTATCAGGGTTAAGTGTGCCTCCTAGGTCATTCAAGTACCTCTTCTATATTAGGCCTTAATTGAGGCCAGGGATGAAGATAATGATTAAAATCTGCTCGGTACTTGAAGATAAATAGTACTTTTTAACATGGTATGAAGGGCTGAATCTCCCAAGTAAACAAGATTCAGAGGTGAGCAGGGCCACATAGAAGAAAGTGCTAAGTGCAAAGCTTGTGTTAAATATGGAGTGGAGGTTTTTTTAGGAATATAGTATCTCCCTTTCTGCTGTTATACTTCCATCCAAGCCAGTTAACAGTTTAGGAAAATAGACTGATTACTGTTTGGCATAGTCTTCCTAATGGTCTCAAAATACTGGAGTAAATTTACGATGCAAGCCATATTGTTTGGATGTTTTGGCATTTTGCTTTAGGTTTTTTTTTTTAATTCATGGCTGTTGGTAATTATACCACCAACAATCTGTTTGGCATGTTCTTATTTGATGTTAAAGTAAAGTAACATAAGGAAATATTCTATTTTTGCAGAAGTTTTCCCCATCTTTTATCTTGCTTTGGAAAGCCTCCATTCCTATTATTTTCCATGTGTTTGTTTATTCTAGACCAGAAAGCTCACGAGTAATTATGAGCATCCCACTGCAGAAAGTAAGCCAGGAGGCTGTTGGGAACCATTTGCTACTGACTGTTTACTTCTGTTGGAGTATAGCTTTGTCTGTAGCACTTTCCCTTCCAAGGATCCCAGGTTCCTTGGCCAACACGTGGAGCCCAGTGTAACCTGGGTGACATAGAGTTTGCTGATGGAAAAATTGAGTTATTGTGGACAGAAGTCAATAGAAGAAGCAGATTGACCATTTTAACTAATCGAAAGCAATGTATGAATACCGGGTTACATAAATTCAGGGGTGAAAAAGGCTCCTTAATGGCTGCTTGAAGGTGAGCTGCTGAGCACAGCCGTGGTGTCTAGGTGGCAAAGGGAAGGCGATGGTACCTGAGGCCCTTAGGCCAAAGCTGTTAACAGGTGCTGTAGGTGGTCCACAGGGGGTGGATACAGCAGTCCCAAGAGGACTGTTAGCTCAGTCCATGCAGTGTTCTCAGGAGGGTGCAGATGGCACCGCCTGGCACAGTCCCAGAGCAAAACTTCTTGGGAGGAGTAGACTTGAATATGAATAGATCCCAAGGCAGCAACCCCAAATCAAGGCTATAAAATCCTTTGTTCTTCCCTAGTCAGGCTCACTCTTTGCCTGCATGGATTAGGTTGACACTTGGAGCTTTGCCCCTGGAGAGGAAGCATGAGAAGCTTAATTTCTATGTTTTAGCTTGAGGAGAACAACATAAGCGTGGTTTTCTTTCCTTTCTGCCACCTGTGCTTCAAATTCCCTTTGCTTATAGCATGAGAACTAGGTCTCACAAAGAGCATGAAGATGCACATTCAGTTCAAGGCAGGAGTCTGTCTGTGAAATATGAGCAGAACTGATCGGTGTGGAAAAAATGTCTTTTGATGGTCCTCACTGAAGAAGAAAGTTGGGTTTCAGTTAGCCTAATCCCTGGGCATGTGAAGGAGTTTGTAACAGAATACTTCATTAATGCTGTCTTCAGTCAGATAAACAATGGATTTGCCACACCTTCCCGTGCTCTGGTGGTGACAAATGACGTGCATGACAGCAGCTCTGAGTAATGTCTCTGTAATGGGAAGCAGCTGGCCACTGGAATAGTTCCATTAGTGGACATGGAGGTGAAAGATAATTAAGCTTAATACATACAATATGCTCTAACATGCTGTGGTGTAGATTTAGACTGTATTCTGCCCAAATATAAAAGATATTCTGTTACTGTAGCTTCAGAAATTTAATAGCTCTATTCATGAGCAAGAACAGCTTTATCTGTCTTTCCTGGTTTTGCACATTTCTTATTCCAATTTTTCTTTTTCTAAAAAATTATTTTCTTGGCTCTAGCAGATTTTCCTTTATAGGTAATCTCCTCCTCCTAACCACAATGGCTACATTATTTAGTAATTATTTGTTATTTCCATTCAGGAAAGGCTTAGAGATACAGAGCTCTAGTAGGTTAAACAATGCCTGAACCCTTAAGAGTCAATCTTGGCCCAAATTGCACATGGTCTGTTTTCTTTCACTTAGATAAACCAGGTAGGTAAGGGACTGCATGAAAACAATGGGATAATACTGATTGGCATGAAAAGCAGCAGTGATTATGGAGCATCCTGTCTATTATGTAGGTTTTTTAGAGGTATCTTGGCACAGCAGTAATAGCGTGCTAAGTGAAAAACCAGTTTTAACTCTTTTTATCTGATATTCTGAGTCAGGCAGTGAAGAACAGGAAAACTATTGTGCACATTAGAAATAGGCAGACAATTCTTACCTTCTCTTCCTCTTCGACTATGCTGCTGTGATATTTAGAGAAGGATTTGGAAAAGGGAAGGGAGAGAGCTTTGGTAGCATTAAGAGAAGATATCACTGTGGGAGAAGGTGCAGATGTGCTTAATGTCACCTTTTTCGTAAAGATCTAGTAGCACAAGCTGTGTTTCAGAAAAAGCTTGTCCAGACTGCATTGAAGGGAGAGGGCAAGTTGTATGCTTCTCCAGCACTTTTTCTTCTTTCTGACCCACTTGTATTTCAAGTGGTTCATTTCCCTAGCAATAAATGTGGAATATTATAACCGAGTGCAGTGTTAAAGTTTTACCTTACTTTGAGCTGCATCTGTCAAATGTATTTAACCCTTCTGCTGGAAATCTCCTATTTCAGGTCTTAATCTATACTTGGACTTGCATGACTCAGACCTTTCCAAGAATAGTCACTGAAACCTTATTTTCTGGCGCCTTTTGGTAACAATTTTGGTACTTCAATTAAGCATGTTTTATTGAAGCATTTTTGCGATATTGCAGATTATCTTAAACTTTATCTGCTATAGTAGGCAGAACCAAAAATTCATTAAGTATTCATTAAAATAGCAATAAATTCACCAAAACAAGAGGACAAGAAGAAGTGACTAGATTTTGTTGTCCTTTAATTCACACTACACGTGTTTAAACCCAAACACAGTGCTGCTGTCCTGTAATGTAATAAATGTCACAGCATCCTTTTCTTTCTTCACTGTGTTTTTAATACTTTTGTAACCTCCTAGGCTTAAGCAAAGGCCATGGGTTGTGGACAGAGAGCTCAGAAGCTGCACCTGGATTTTAGGACGGTGTGCACGTAGCAGGGAATGGGAGGAATCTGCAGCTGAGAAGCTGAGTAGCTGATTTTAATGAACTGCTTATTATAAATATTGTGGGTCCCTTTATGTTAGCCAGAATTTAGTATATGGAAAAAAAAATCAAGTACGAGTTTGTTTGTGCTATTTATCAGCCTCTGTAAAGCAAGATTTCTCTTCCAGTTCTTCCTACATATGTTGCCTTTTAACTTTGTGTCCTTTTGTTCTGCTCTGTCTAATTACCTCAAGTAGATAATCAAGCTTGATTTTATAATAAACCATAGCTGGCTCAGGCTTGTCATGACTGATTTGTCGACTCCCAAGACTAAAGACTTTCAACCTCAAGACTAAGATCATTTCTGGCTGCAATTCAGGGTATTAATTCTGAACTTTAAAATCTAAATGTGGTTTGGAACAAGTGTCCTGTGTTTTCCCTTCAAAAAGAAAAACTGACTGTTTCTGTTGTTGGGTTTTCTGTTTGTTTGCTTGCTTGCTTTTGTTGGTGGTGTTTGAGTGGAATTTAAACTGAAATTAAAATAAAACAAACCCAAACCATCCAATTCTGCAGGAGCAGGCTTGCATGTAACCATGATTGCAAAGGTTGAAGGTAAGGGGGCTACTATATATTAGTGGAAGTCACTAGTAGAGGGCCTTCAAAGCAAACATACGTCTCCATCAAGGATCCTGGCAGGTACTTCCCTATAACTTCAGCACCACCTGATGGGGTGACGTGTGCGTGCCTTCAAAATGTAAAGGTGCAATGCTAAGGAAACAGATGATAGCTAATGACTCATATACACCATTTGGTGTCCCTTAGGGGCCACCTCTCTTCCAGTGTTTTACTTCAGCAGCTGAGCTCACTGGGGACGTGAGAGCTAACCATCCTTCCAACTATTCATACAGGGATTTGAGGCCCGGAGTTCTCAGTGGAGGGCTTTTTTATCGCAGCTCTTTTAGCAGAGTTCTCCCTGCTTTGTCATTCCCCCAGTCTCTGTTTTTCCGTCAACAAAGCAGTGTCATAGGTTTGAATGCAATCTCTATGATGCTACAGATGCCTACTAAAGGGCATGAGGGTCTCAGCTTCCTCAAGTGTAATAGAGGGACTCCATTATTCTAAAGATCATGTAACAAAAACATCACACATATGTGTTTTCTAGCCACTCTTCCTGTGTACTGTAATTCTCCCTTCTGAATGCTAGCAGGCATCAGGTTATGGATCTAGTGACATTTTTTTCAGAGTTTTCATGTTGGAATTCAAAGATAGTTTGGGGGTTTAGATATTTCCTGGGTTGTTTGCCTTATTCTCGTTCAATTATTTCACATTTTCCAATGCAGAATAGCATCTGGCCTCTGTGGACCTTGTTGTGTGAAAGCTGCATCTCGCTAGACTGGATTCCATGACCTATTATTTGTTGTGCTTCCAAGATTTGTTTCATCTGTAGCCCTGAGATACTCTGTTTAATGCCTCATCCACATATCTATATAGTAAGCATGAACTAAAGATGTCCTCTGGCAGACTTTTTTTATTCTTCACCATGTTTTTATGATCACAAGATGAAAATCTGTCATAGTTTTCTTTTACAGTTGTGTTATAGATTGAAAATATCAGGAAAGTACACAATACTTGATGGCTGCATAAAAATAGAGTTTACAGCTCTGCAAGTTCTTCATGCTCTGCAAACTCATTTTGGCATTTAAAGGGTAACAAACCTGTTTTTTGCTCTGGCATCAGTAAAAGAAAGATGTTTTTGGGCAAATATTGTTGTTGGAGACTTGATTGTTCCCCCTGGAGTTTCAGAGATGAACATAGAGAAGAGAGTGATCCCAGGGTGAGGTGGAGAGAGCCCCTCCATCAATAATACAGACCAGAATAGGACCCAGTTTCCCTATTCCATTTGTAGAGGTTTGCAGAGCCAGTAGGAATAAGAGGTTGTAATTTTTTTCCCCCTTGTGTTAGTAAAATAAAGGAAAATGAATCTGACCATAAAAGACCAGGCTTCATCTGTCTTTTAGATTCAAAATCTTGTGAAAAAAGCAAACAAAAAAAGTCCTTTCCATCACATATAATTAACCCCTTCATTTAAAGCCCAGGTCCACTCACAGGCTGTGCTGCTCTGACCTCAGAGACTGTGCCAATAACAAACCAACCTTTGTGAGTGCAGAGATGAGGAGAAGACAGAGGCAGGATCACAGCAGATTCCTCCAACATGGATTTGCTCACAGAGCAAGGAAGCAAGTGGTGTGCATTATAGGAGCAGGCACTACCCCTGCCTGCCTTTTGCATAAACCCAGATTTGTGGGTAAAGCTTATATTGCTTCTTGGACCAGCTCATGTAGCTAGAAAAATATGCACCAGCCCTCTGATTGTCTGAGGCAACCAGGGGACTAAAACTTTAATTATAACAGACAGTAAAAAGGTGAATTCAAAGGAAGGAGTAGTTTTTGCAGCACACTATAATTTTCCCCCCTTTATTAATCTTTTTATCTGCCATAGGCTTACCTATCTATTCCTTTACAGAATAATCACAGTGTCACCACTTCACTTTTAGTATTCCTTTTATTTTACAGGTGACAACCAGCTTTTTTGTCTACCTGACTTAACATATCTAATTAAACTCAAAGGATGTGCTCCCTACATGTACGTCTCTTGGAAGTTCACTGCTCCTCAGACCTGAACATGGAATTCTCTTTTTTTTGTGACTATACTGGCCTATAAGCCTTGTCCTGCTTTTGCTTTTAGACCACTACAGCTACAGCAATACTGTTACAAATGTGTGACATTATCTTTAAAGTAGCCCTCCAAATCCAGACCCACTGGATAGTGGTCAATTTATGGCTGTAAGGAAAAGATTCCTTGTGTAAAAGGCGTAGTCATCTTCTAAGGGCAAAGCAACAATCTGAGCCAAAATTTATACACAGAAGACTTCTTTATTTCTTTATTCTTGCCCTGTGCCTGTTAGCCATTAATCTCTCCTATGGAAACTTGTCAAATACTTTTAGAAATTGAAACAAATATGCTGCTTCCATACTTATTTTTCTTATCATTTATAAACACAATGTCTAAAAAAAAGCCCCAGCTTCTCTTCCCGTGCTCTGTATATTCTAAATCCCTTTTGCCTCATTCAAAGTGGACTGCTGTTCCATTTCAGTCTGACACATTTTTCATCTTGTCCCTTTTGCAACAGTTTTCTACTCAATGGCTTTTGTGAAATTTTCATGTGATGGAGCTCTTCAATGTTTTAAACGTGTCTGAAAACCGCATCCTTGTCAGTAAATGTCTTGGCTGTTGCCTGTATGCAGAACCACTCAAGAATATAGCAGTGTCTTTTCTGTCGTGGCCTAACCAAAATGAGACTGTTCTAAGTTGCTTCTCTAGTTCACAGTAATTTTTCCACCAAGTCTGAGTTTGAGATTTAATTCCTTTTTGTTGTTGGTGTTTAATACGGTAATGCAGTAATTTCCCAGTGGTTTCTCTACAGCAAGGAAGTACGTGGTTCTGCGTCCCTGTTACTGGATGCACAACAGCAGTGACAAAGAAAAGCCTATGATGACAGTAGGTTTCTGCCATAGCTTTTGAAAAGAGATAAAAATCTCCTTCAGGGGATGCAGAAATTGCTGCAGATGGGACAAATCACTCCACGAAATCTCCACCTTTTTCACCTTTTCCAGCTCTTCTATATGAGGAGGTTAAAGACTCCTGTCTGAGATGCCGTGGTTAGATGATTTGGTGTGGGTGATATGAATCTTTCTGAATCTATAGAGAGGGCCCAGATTGATGTTATCTTCATTTCATCTGAAAGTGATTTCTGCAATAAAGCTGCTGGGTTTTTTTTTCTCAGGGAACAAAGAAATCCCTCACAAAAAACCTCATCATTCCCAGATATTAGATTAGACCCAAGATGAAAGTAGGTTTTTGCTTCAGAACTAGAATTGAATTACAGAAAGGGTTCCTGGATTGTGTCATCTCTGAGTTGTCATGTTGTTGCAAAACAGGGGAAGACAGAGAGAAAATTGGGATCAGCCTTGCTTTGTGGGGTTTAGATTATATCCGCCTTTGAATTAGGAATGTTGCTGTGGCATTTATGCCCTTGCAAGCTGTTGTGTTCATGGCAAACTGCAGAAACTGGGCTGAGAAACAGGCGGGGGTGGGCAGAGGGCAGGTGAGGTTCCTCTCCCAAGGATTCCTGCTGCAGCTCTGTGACAAAGCCAGAAGGAATGGGTACAGGCGTGTGGGAGAAAGCTGGGCTACCAAATCCAGGCCACAGTGGCTGCGGAGAGGTTGTCATGGAGGCCCATGAGCTTACTTTGAAAGGCTGTCTGGAAAGACAGAGCTGCACTTGCCTGTGCAGCTAGTAGGTAGCAACTTTCAGGTTTTGAAGCTGCTATTTTGTATATTTTGTTAATTAAAGAGTTGCAAATGATTGCACATTACATGTTAGCAGTGTTGTAAAATGACTGTTTTGTGAGCATGGACAAGCTGAATGTGACTTTAGACATACACTCTGATGCCACTTCTCCACTAATTACATTTACAGTTTAGAGCTGTCTGTAAGGTAGAAGAGCCTACTATGCTGATATTCACTGACAGAAAAAGTTTTCAAGTCACCTTACCAGCCAGATGTTCTAAACAAGAATTTGACAGTTGGTCCATAAATCAAGTCGAGCATTTCATCATTGTTCTCTTAGGTGCCTCTTGCATTTAAGCCTGTTTAGCTAAACACATACATTTACTTAAGATGAACTGTAAAAATAACATCTGGAGATCTTTTCTCTGAAAGAAAATGCCAAAGGGTCTTACACAAGGATCAAGCACATTTTATAAACCGTGGCTGGGATTTTGGAATTCAAGCTGAATAAATGTGCTCTCAGCTTTTGAGGGGATCAAGGGCCAGTATTATTTAAATGTTCTTTTTACTCTCATAGCACTCTGCGGGGAATGTGCTCTCACCAAAGAGTTCTTACATTTCTTATTCCATAATGAGTTTCTGTTTTCATCCTTGCCACCTGGGACCCTGGCACAGTCCTTCTAGTAGCAGTGTAGTAACACTGGTGGAACTGCATGTGAAGTGCAGTCCAAAATATTTATTTTAGAGTGTTTTACTTTGCAGTAGATTGCCATCAAAGGAGAATGTCAAAGAAGTTGTTGCTGGGTTGTTTACCTTTTTATCTTGTATAGCTGTCTCTTTTTCATTCCCCCCACCCCCCCCCCCCACCTTTTCTTTTCTTCTTTTTTTTTTTTTTTTTTTTGAGATCTGTGCGTTTCTTTTTCTCCTGAAGAGGTGCATTTTTTTTCCCTGCCTTTTTTTTTTTCCTTAGAAAATCGTTCTAATAAGTTGTGGTTTGCTGACCTTCAGAATCAATATTACTATGCATTTTAGCTTTGCTGAGTATCAGTTTGGTCAGTTTGCTTTTTCACATTCAGTTCACAACATGACAGAGAATTCTGCTGAAATTTAACAAGCCCTAAGGGAAAAAGATTCAGTCAAGTGCAGTCAGATTTATAAAGTGGTAGATAAAGTGGGAAGGGTTTTCCATTACTTCTGCCACATTGGGTGTTTTTTTGATGGATGGACTATGTCTCATCTGTGATTTGGAATGACGTCAATTCATGTTTGGAGGGGTACCGTGACCATGACTGTTCATGATAACATAAGACCTGTAATCTGGAAATGTTGGGAAAGGTGGGGGCAGAATTATTACACATGAATTTCTGGCCTGGTACCATAGTTATTTTGTGATTTAGTTCTCAGGAACACAACGTGTTTCATAATGTGAGACTGGCATTTAATCTGAGAAACCTGACTGTTTTGAGAATTATACAAGGCAGCATGGAACTGTTTAATGTTTAAGTGACAACAAAACATAAAGATGCTGGCCATAATTCTATCTGAAGTAGTATACTTTCCTGTGAGGCTCAGACAAGTATGTTCTTGATTTAAATACCTGGAACTACAGTACATGGTGTGAAACATAAATCCTCTCAGTGCTGGAACCCAGCGACCAAAGGAGCCAGTTGGAAACCTCTCGGAACAGCAAATTTATCAGCTGAGTTAAAAGTCCTTATGCTAGGCTTAGAAAGGACCTTTCTTGACCTCGTCCTTCTGTCCCATTTCAGCAGTGCAAATAAGCTATAAAGCTGCCTAAAATGTCAAAGGCCAAGAATTCACTGGCATGGCAAAAGTGGTTAAGAGCTGGCATTACACAGAGCAGAGCACAGGGCACGTGGCCCATTAGCAGCCTTTGTTAAGTACCACAGCCACACAGAACTCAAAACTGTCCTGCGGCCACTTCAGCACAAAGCAGAGGACAAAGCAGTCACTGGCAGTCCCAGGTGCTAAAATCCTCTTCTCTAGGCTCGCCTGAATGCAGCTGTAGTAGAGCCAAGGACATAACCCACAGAGCTAATCAGTTCAGCTGGTATGAAAGTACCCAAGCAAATCTACTGACTCAACCAGCCAACCCACATGGGCCACCCACAGATTTTAAGCCATCCACCCCATGCCAACTAAGCTGATGGCATGGCCAGTCACTGTCCCTTCTCTCCTCCTCCACCACTGTCTCCCTATGTGCCTTTTCCTGTGCCCGTTTTAGAACAACTGGGAGAGCTGAGCCTCTTGTGATGGAGAGGAGGGCGAGGGAGGGTAGGTGATATCATCAGCTCTGACACGTCCTCTCTTTGGCCCTGGAGTAGATGCAGAATGCTGCTATCATCTGCCTGGCCCTCACTGCTTGAAAAGCTGTTTGCTGCCTCCCTGGTAAAACTGGTGTGAGGTGGGGAGCTCAGAGCTGGTTCAGAGTGGACTAGATACATCCTGGTCATGAAGTATCCACTGTAGTCTGAGAAGTTGGTTTCTCTTCAAAACTCCAGCAGAGTGGAAATGTTTCAAATGAAAGGGTCAGCAAGTGAACGAAGCCAAACTTTCAGAACTTTGCAAACCTCTCCTAGGATTGGCATGAAAGATATTTTTTCCCATAAATGAGGAGAGAGATAAGAATAGCAAGACTTGGGGGAAATTCAGCTTGCTGGCATTGTTGTTTTCTGTGTTCTGTTTTGGAAGAATCACAGGCAGAACATATGAGGCAAGACCCAATTAGCTGCTCCAGACCTGACAGGCTTTTAGGCTGCTCAGACAATCTTCTGATTTAACCACTGTGATCTTAGCAAGTGTCACAAGGTTAGATTTGTCCTCACCAGCTAAGCTGGAAACCTCGCAGGCTGAAGGCAAAGAAAGTAAAAGGCAACTTTTGAGTTTCAAGTTATAAAAAGCTGAAACAAATCATTTCAAATGTTAACAATAGCTGAGATCTTTTTGCTTTAACTCTTTCCTTGTCTGCTGTGGCACAAACATAATTCAGGACATTCATGGAAGATGTAATCCTTTGTGATTTCAGCTATTAAAGCCAAAAATAGACCTATTTTTCAGAGTATGAGTGAATATAATTTTATTCAAATGCATAATTTGCCTGAATTTTCAGGTAGAGTTTAAAGAGAATGGCAAATGTTACTGCTCCAGTGCAAAGGCTTTTAAATTCTGAAATATTACATCCTCCTTCAGAAGTCTGGAGGGGCTACAGCTGCTGAGACACAACATCAGTTTTTTTTAAATAATGAAATTAAAAAAAAAACAAGGACTTTTCTCTGGCTCCATTTGTGCAGCAGTTGAATTGTTCAGACTAAAATTTTCCAGAGTATTTCAGCCTCAGGCAGATATTTGATGTGTAAAATTTCAGTCCAAACTGTTAATGATTGGCAAAGCTAAAAGCAACTGACAATAGGGTGTTGTAATAGGAAGTGTCAGACGATTTTAATAATAGATGACCCTGCCTCCTGTTCTATCACTTTTGTTGTCTAAGGTGTATGTTGTATTTCTCTGTGTGGTTTTTGTCTGCATTTCTTGCTTTCTTTATATTTTAATTCTGATAGGGTCATAATTCAGTTAAGTTTTATGTAACATGGAGTTTCATGGAAGTAATTCTTGTTGCAATTAGGAATTGTTTCCACCTACCTGTTCTTCATTTATAACCTCTTTATTTATTTCACTAAATGCTTCTCAGTTTTGTATCACGTAACAGAGTCCATAGTACCTGTCCACCTCCCTCCTCTATAAAATTCATGAGCTTTGTAATGCTTCTACACAACTGCCTCTTCTCCCCAGTGAGCAATCCAAGGCTTTTTCAGCCGTGGTTCCTCTAAGCTACTTTATAATGTTCCTGGTGATACTCATTGTCCTGTTTTTGCTGTGCTTTTATATTCCTTGGAGAGAATGGAGTGAGTAATACGGAGCATGGTATGTCAGGTGAGAATCTGGGTTTTCTGAGAGGCTTGCAGTAATTTTCCCATACCTTTTTCTCTTATCCCTTATCCAGGCTAACCTTCAGTTGGCCTCCCTGACCCCTTCAATGCACAGTGCCACACTGCCAGGTCCTTACTGCGCGAGCCGTTCAGCCTGTCCTCTGCAAAGAGACTCGTCTGGGATTTGCTAGCACTGACATCCTTGTGCTCTCCTTTCTTCCTTGTCTTTGGTTCCTCAAAAACGCCTTTTATATAAAAATATATATTTTTGTCAGGCAATTAGTTCCATGCCTGTTGGATGTTTTGCTGTAACATTACTCTCTCCCTTTTCAATACAATTATTAACATTACCTCAAATCACACCACTCATCTCAGATGGAAAATGTTTGTTAGTTCCTGTTCTTAAATTTCCATCTCTTTGGCCAGCTTCTGACCTGTATCCATCATGACAAGACCTTATCTCTCACTTTATACCTGCACAGTTTCTTTGACACCCTCTTGGGAAAGACTTGGTTAAAGATTTTTTTTTTTCAGTCTTAAATAATTACCCACTATTTATTTGGCATTGCTCAATTATGTTGCATTTATTGTACACCGAATTTCAAATACAACTACACCTTTATCCCCAACACATTTGCATGCTGCAAGTGTCTTTATGTTATTTTTAGATTACTTTACTACCAGAGCTCGTAGCTGTATACCTTGTAAAACAAGGCTTAACAAAGCTGGTGAAGGAGGTTTGAGTTTGGATTTCCTTCTCATGTTGGAAAAAATATGCTAAAGATATATTAAGAACAATACTATCATATATCCTTGAACTGACAACCAACACTCTGCCAATTTTCATCTTGGAACTTACTTTTACAGTTGACTTACAAACCTCTGGGAAAAAAAAAAAAAGATTTTTAATAAAGCTTTTGACAGATCTGTAGCTATGGAAATGTAAAGGGTGAGGAATAAGAAGCATCTTAATGTGGATAACGTATTCTAGCTCACAATTGTTACAAAGAAATGTATTTTCACTAAAAATGGGATAAAGAATACTTATAATTTGGAAGAAAGTCTGCTGACATCATTTGGCTTTATTTTAATTTGTAAGAAATAGATACTTCCTGAAATAATTAACCTCTCTTTTGCTCTAGGTGTTTGCAAACCTTGCTTGGCAGTATTGTTAAAGAGAGTCACATGTAGAGCGTTCTGCTGGTAAATTGTAAATACCAAGAAGGGCAATTTCATTTCTGAATGGTGGGGTTGATTGCATGTGAGTGTGAAATTGCTGTGCACTTAGTTCACTGCTCTGCATATTAGCAGCTGAACCTTTGGTGCAGGCTGCCAGAAATTAGAGATGAAATTTTCTATCAGCAAGAATTTTAAGTCACAAGTTTTGCACACAACCACTAATATAATCTTAATTAAAATGTGTAATGCACAGGAGATACAAAACCTGGATTCTTCTTAATGGAATAAAAGTTGAGCTAATTCTGTGCACACTCTCTCAGTCTGCTTCCTCTAGTATGCAGTTCATTTTTAAAAGTTCCTGATTTCTTTTCAGACAAGATTTTTCCCTGTTAAACTAAGTAATGAAATATGACATTGTAAGAATGTTGTCATGACTGCAACTTTCTAAAGTGAAATATAGCCCCTTTTCTTCCCCAAAATGAAAGACACACAAGAGCAATGCCTGTATGTTAATTGCTTTGGAGATACAGAGATGCAAGTGTTCTTAGAGAGATTCCTTCTTCCTCCTGTAAGCATTTCTCATATTTTTAGTCTATTTTTGGTGAAGAACATGCTGAGAGGTTTGTTAGGAAATAAAAGCTATGTCATAATAAATGCCTTGACAAGACAAGAGCTTTATACAAATGTTTCAAGATGTTTTGGGTTTTTTTTTTTCTGGTTGACTTGGAAGTTTCTTATTTACTCATCTTTTTTTTTTTTTTTTTTCCTGTTTTCTAGAAGACTCCAGGCAATGCTGTGATTGAGCTAAGCTAATGGCTGGCCAGAGAGCCCCAGCTGTTTCATATTTGGCCTGGTGTTCTCCACATGCTCAGCTCAAGTTTATTATTAGTTGAGGCATCCATTTCCCCTTGCTGTGAGAGACAGGAGAGATGGAAGGAGTCACTGGGGGCCAGAGGTATTAACCCAGTTTTGTGCACTGCCCTGCACAGATCCCAGAGTATCTTGAAAGAATCTCAGGATGATTTAACCCGTTCCAGCTGGCTGCCCCTGGGCTATTTGCCAAAATCAAGGTTTATTAGTCTGCACCATTCCATTGATAATGGCCCCGGGGAGGGAGGCTACAGAGCAGCTGGCTACCCTGGCATCTCTAGCTGCTGCTGACCTTCCTTGTACTAGAGAAATGCCCAGATGGTGGAAAGAAGGGTTTTCTGCTCTGTGGGATATACAGAAGGAATGGAGATGAGCTGAAAAATGTATTCATAATGTTGTAATTATTGTACTTGTGCTGGAAAACTTTATGGTTGTGACCCAGATGTCAAAACACGCAGAAATTTCTGTCTAAGTCTGCTAAAAGGCTGGGGTAACAGCTTTCAGACATATGGACTAGCCTTATTTACCTTAGCATGATGCACACTCTCCTGACACTGTTTTAATGTCAAGCCTCTTCTAAACTGGTCAATGGGATAATTACTGTACTCATACAGCATGAAGAGGAATTGCTGTATTATGAATTTTGGGGTGTCCCATCTGGGATTTCTCTACCAGCCATGGAGAGTACTCCAGTTACCACCATTGCTGGCCATTTGGCCATTGAGTCTGGCTGCCTAAAACAGGCACTTCAGAGAGCTGAGAGGGCCCTTGTGCTTATATCATCAAGATCTACAAACAATCATTGAATCATTGAATTCATAGAGGGAAGAGGAATTTGAAACATCGTCTTGAATTGCAATGAAAGCATCAGAAAATTTTCAAACCCTGTGAAATTTGAGAAGTGGGGAGGTGGCCAAAGGAAGCCTTCACTAACTAAGAGATGTTTCAGAAACTATAAGTCTAAATATTTTTAGCTCAAGCCCAATACTACATTCATGAACTTACAAGCTGGCTGTGACCCCTGTGAATTCACAAATCCTTCTGGTCTGGATGGAGCTGTGCTGCCCATGGCCTGAGCCAGCCCTTAGCTACAGTATCTGCTTATGTGAGGTAAAAGAGTGTAAAGTAAGGTACCTGCTTATGTAAAGCTAAATGGTGTTTCTCATGTTCCTGAAGAGCTGTAGTCACCAACATTCTGTGTGCAGTGAGACCTAAGCATGTAGGAGTGTTTTCAGGTTGCTGAGGTGCTAGATGGCTTTTATAGCAAAAATCTAGCCAAAATAGCTTTGTCGTAGTGCACTGGAGTTTAATTAAGGTAGCTCTTTCTACAGACACTCAGGAGCATTACTTGCTGCTCTCAACTCTGGATTCTTTTCAGATCATGTTTTATGTAGGATAGTATTCTCAAGATAAGATTTTTGGTTAACTAAAAATCTTAACCAATTCTTAACCGATTCTTAACCAATAAACAGTTTATTAATTCACCAAGTACCACTCTATTACTTACTCAGTTAGTTAATCAATTTCAAATCCAACATATATTCTGCTCATGCACAGAGCATTCAAATGTTGTCCTACAAGTTACTGCCATAAACTGTATGGAAGTCAAACAGTTCTAGTGGAGGATAATACAAAATATCAAGATTTCTTACTACATTCATATACAGACAGCAAATCCTTACTATATCTAATGTACTTAACCTTCTTCTAGTACTCAGTGGGTTAAAGATACTGTAGGTTTAAGAGTTTTGACACTGTTATTGAAATGCTTAAACCTAAAAGAGACTAGGAAAATAGTACCAGGACTAATTGTTTACAATTATAGCTTAAGTCTCTCTTTTGACTTTTGCTCAGGCTTTTAAAAGAGAAGCATGCATGTAGAATAACTTGGTTAAAAGTTTGAAATATCGTCACTCAAGATTTTCCAGCTGATTTCACAGGGCAACTTTCTGTCATCTCTTGTAATGGCACCCAAAGAAATACATCCCATGCAATAAAGCTCATTGGTTTTTTTGTCCAAAAATAAACCTGGACGAGGCACAGAACTTCCTCTGCTTTAGGAAGCCCCTGAGCAGCAGAGTGAGAGTTGGAGATTGGGAAAATATTATATGGAAGTGTCACTTCAGAATTGTTCTGATCTGATACTAAACAAAATGAGGGATTTGCTGTTAGAGGCTGGTGTCTGGGCTCGAGGGCTGGAAGGACCCTTCAGTCTGTCAGAGCACAGTTTTTGTTGTGTTTCTGGGGGAACTTGAGTGTGCCACTGATACACCTTTCTGGGTTGTACAGCTTCTTTCCAGCTTTGGCAAGGTTGTTGTTACTCCTGTGACCCTGGAAAGGCAGGGAGACTGTTTGTAGTGTTCGTATGTGTTCCATAGATTCAAGAATCCACACAGTAACTCCAGCTTAATAGCCAGAATTTCTTCCATGATTCATGAGAAAAATTAGTCCCTTTTGTTTTCATTTGGAAAATGTCCAGTGGAATGTCTGAATTTCTTTTTTTTTCACCCATTTTCTCTGAGGTCACATTCATAACCAGAAGATGGTATTTTACCATCTTTTACACACTGAAAGCTTTTTATGTTTCATTTATTATAAGGGTTATATTTCAGTATTAGTGTGGCCTGGGAATTAAAATTTTTCCTGTTTCTCCAATTTCTTTTCAGTGTTCATTTACATCTTCTGAGCTTATGTCTCTCAATAAACTTTTTTTTTTTTTTTCTTTTTGTGCCTCTACAAATGCCTCTCAAATTTCTGGAATACAGCACTTTCCTAGATATCAAGCAAGAAAAAATCCATTAACAGTTCCTAGGCTGTGTAATCATGTTTTATTTATTTCTTTTCTCATCTTCTGGGGCTTTGAAGTGAAAGGTGATCTTGTTTTCAAGGAACATGGCAAGGTCTTATTTTAGGAAGAGGTTCAATTGGCGAACAGACTGAACAGCTTCCAGTGGGGCCTAGAGAGGTTACTTAGTTTGCCTAAGGCTAACCTTACTAAATAGCCCATTGTGATGAGCTCAAAATATAAGAAATGGAAGGAAAAAAAATCTCATAACAGGGGAGGATTGTCCTAAGCAGCAAATAGTGAGTGCACAAAGACTTTTGAAAGTCAGGAAATAACAGCTGTGCACATTTTACAGCATATAGGCAATGTATTACATTGCATCTTGCATATTGGCCAGCCCCATATTTTTGCAAACCGGCTCAGGAGCCATTAACTGGGGACCAGGTGGCACTGTGCACGATTTGCATTTTTGTTGTTTTCTTCACAATGAACTTGTGACTGACCCCATGCAAGGAAATGATTTATTGATGAAAAGGTGGTAAAAGCCCATTGTTCCGATTCTGTGGAAGGGTTCTTAAGCAGCAGAGACTTTGGGAAGGTCAGTACTCTGGATGTTGTGAGGTGCTGTAAACTCATGAATCCTTCAAAATCTTGGCACAGGTCAAAAGAGCCTGTGGATAAGGCATAGACACAGACAATCCAGACAATATGGTTGTCTTTTCCTCTTTCCCTCTCCTTCATTAATTAATTTTGATTTTTCTCTTCACATTTTTCTTTCTTTGCTATTTTTCTGTTTTCTACCACTTCAATTTTCATCCCCACAAGTTTCTGCTGCAATGGCAACAGGATTTTCCACATGGAAGAGCAGCTGATTGTGGATGGAGACTAAGATTAGTCACTTTTTTTCTGTCTTAGCTTCTTACACATGCAGCTGTCAGGCATTAAAAACTGACAAGCCATCATCAGATTCCCTCAACATTAAGTCCTGAGTTTTCCGGATCATTCTCGGGCTTGTCTGTCAGGTACTTTTTTGCAGACATGTTCTAAGAGGGAACTAAATAGGTCCACTGTGGGCAGGTAGTGCCTGAAACCCCTCTGAGGTAAAAATGGCACTGGTGGCGATCCATAAGCAGAATCAGTATTAGAAATAACATTAACATTGTAGATTTCTTTACATAACAGTGTTGAAATTGCATCTTTGGAGGCGAGTGGCATCCACTGTGGTAACGCTTTGTTGTATTATTATTATTTGTTATTCTCTCCTATTATTTGCATTGCATTAGAAGCTCTAAACAAGATTGAGGTCCTGTTGTGCCAAGCACTGCAGCAATAAAGGATGAACCAGGATTCACCCCATGATTCACTTGTAAAAAGAGAAGGTGCTTTTCTTTAATTTAGTCTTTGTCATGTATATTGCTCTAAATATAGTGTTTGTCAAGTGATTTTGTGGGCAGGGATCAAGAGGAGGACAGATTTGCTTTTAGTGTTTTCAGCTACAGCATAACTAGCTCTGAAGAACGGCATCTAAAGTTTTGGGATTGTCTGCTGTAAACTATTCCTCTGTGCAGACACTGTGCTTTCTTCAAAAAAGCAAGTACAATAATACAGCCCTAAAGCTTTGTCAGTGATATATGTCTCCTAGATGTAATTTTCAAGTGGCAAGTGTTTTGATGATGCTACACAGGCTTTGTTTATGAAGTGGGTCTGGCAGAAACTGTAGAGTTCACATAAATTATAACTTCATTGATTATTAATGAGAAACATTCATCTGGATTCCCTCTCATCCTCTGTTTTGTCAAATTTCCCTTGGAGACTTTACTACAGACCAGGCTCTGTTTCACAGAATGTAGCTCTTGATGAATGGTGTTCAATAGCGATCTCCTGGCCAACTGAGAAAGCCAGAGGTCAAGAAGCTGATTTCCTGGCTCTTCTCAACTCCCTCCTTTCCACTCTTCCAAATATACACCTTCACAGTGCACACTCACACAGGAACACACAAACATTGATCCTGCACCTCTTACTGCTGTTCCTGCAGGCCTCCTGTGCTTACATGATCCTTCATTGGTTGTGTTCCTGCAGCATCTCTGTAAGGGCATCTGCCCACATCTTCAGCACTCAGTTCTTCAACAATTCACTCAGTTCTTCTTTAGTTCTTCAGGACTAGAGGAGCACCTACAAAGACATCTCTGCCCTTGCACTTACCTTCTCATGATTTTAAAAGGGGCCAAAATCTGAGGTTCCATATCCCAATTCCTTTGTAGCAGTTCCGCAGAGACAAAGGTCACTTTGCCAAAAACGTGGCAAAATACAAAAGCAGAAGTGAAAGCGGGAATCTTGTGGATAAGGTGAATAAGGGATTCATGATCTCTCAGGATGGAGGAACTAGAAGGTGCACCTGGAGCTGCCAAATACCTTTTTTTAGCAAAGAAAAGGAAGCACAGTTCCCAACTCAGTTGCTACTCGCTAGCACACTGTGAAAGCCACGGATACAAACAGGTTCCAATGGATTCAAAATATAAGTAGGTACATCACAGGATTTAATAAAAAGGTATAAATCAAGTTATGTGGAATAGATGCCTGCTAGAAAGCATTGTTCACTTATGATCTCTATCACTGAAAATATCTAAGTGCTCAATGTATATGAGCTAAGAATATTTTGCTCTTTACCTGCGTGTTTCTTATTGTGGTGCCCCAGGCGTCTGCTACTGGCCACAGTCAGATGATCCTTGCTCTGAGACAGGATGATAGTGGCTAAGCTGTTCAAATGGAGGAGCTGTCAGACGTTTTTTACCCCACCTTTTTCTATTGCTATGTGCCTAGAAGTTCACCAGACAATCCAGCATCTGTTTTAGAGACAGACAAGTCTAGGAGTTCAATGATGTCTAAACTGGTCAAGGAAATATATTCAAAGATGCTGATGAGAGAAACCCTAAATATTGACCAAATGAGTCACTTCCACCAAAAGCTTCGTGAAACCCAGAAGAGGCTAGGAATTGAATGACCAGGAAAAAGAGGATCCAGCCTTGATCTCTAGCTGGCAGCTGAATATGCATTCCTAATTGCTCACAGGGAAAAGATTAGATTGTGATGATAATAAAGCACTGGCAGACTGCAGAGTTTTAAGGCAGAATTTTAGATAAAAATACAAGAAATTTTTAGAGTAACTCTTACTCTAATAAGGTACTTTATTTCAAATTAAAAAGTATCAACAATTTATTTTCTAGTGACGGTGTGTATATATATGCACATATACATATATGTGTATATATATGTATTTGTTATAAGGGAGGTAGATTCTCTATTAGATTTGCTCTTTTTCAGGAACATTTTAATTTCAACTTTTAGAAATCAGCTCAATATTCAGTCTCAAAATACTCAGCAATGGTGTTTCTGAACTACGCGATCAAATATCTGGTCTCCAGAACTTTTTTTTTCCTCCATAGAAAACAAAGTTTATCAAGCATCTTAATACATTTACTACCAGCTGCTGCCAGGAGTGTCCTGGTCCTTTCAGTTCATGTTGGCATTCCCTAGCAGAAAACAGACTATTTTTGTAGGTGTAAAACTATTACTCCCAGGCCATGGGATCCTTTTCAACGTTTATTATTTTTGTTAGTTATTTTGTGCTCAGGTCATTGTTTTCACTGCTCACCATTTCTCTGTGTGTGTGACCAGCAGGTCTGAGGCACATGGCTGATGATGTGCATGGTGGAAGCCTTCCATGTGTGTGAGCAGGGGCTCACAAACAAACCCCTGTTTTGTGGTTGTTCTTACGCATCCAACAGAAATACAACTTGGCAGCTGTCATAAAACTCCACAGAAACAATTGGCAGTTGCAGGCAAAAGAAAAAAAAAAAAAAAAAGACACACCCAAGAGCTAATACTGTGAATCCTAGAGGGGATTATACTCTTAAAAAGTGCTTTTGAGCAGATAAATACCTTGTGGCAAGGGCTGGTGGAAATGTGGTGGTAACTTAGTATTGGTGATGGAGTGCAATACCCAAAAGCACAGCTGGCAGGAGTAAACATCCCTGTTACCTGGGCAGAGCAATGATTTGGCAAAAACATAAGGTGATTCAGACAGCAACCGTTGCCAAAGAAGGAAAGGAGGATGGTTCTACAAGATTGTGTGGCTATTTTCATGGAAGACAAAGTTGTTCCTGCCCTTCCAAAATGGACCTTAATAAAAGCAGTTGTTTTACACCACTTACCGTGTTAGAATGTGGTTTTTATCAAAGGGATTGTATTGTTCTTCTGGTTTTTTCAGACTCAGAGATTTCCTGTGAAATGTTTTGTTCTTTTATTCCACTTGAAAGAAAAAGAAGCTTTAAAAACTACTCCATGTGTTCAAGGTTTTTCTTATTGACTCTCTGACTGCCAATTCCAAATATTTGCTTTCCAGAGGTTTTCATTGTTCTCCACTGTGCCAATTTCTTATCAGATGAAACAGGAATTAACTCATTTTGCCAAATTTAGGCAGAACACAGACTTCAAAATATTGATGTTAATACTTTTATTTTCCTATGCAGGTGTGTGAATGTTCGAGCCTTTTGTACAGTATTCACAAGGACTCTAACTTGATCAACATGTGCTTTTCCATTCTTAAAGTTCTTTATTATCTCTGATTACTTTCCATTTTAATTATTTCATTTAGTAACTCTTTATTAACCTTTTTTAAATGAAAATTTTGTCTCTTCTTCCAGATGGTTTTTGTAATTTATAAACCCTTACCTAGCTGCCTAAATATGTATAGATCTCTTTAAAAAGAATGCCATGATCACTGAAAGCATAAAATATTTATTTTTTAACTCTTCAGATGTGTTGCTTATAAATGTAATGTATCTTTTAGTTTAGTGTAACATATTAATGTCTACAATACCTTAATAATCATGTCTTTAAGGGGATCTGTTAAAAAAATCATACATGGGCAGGTTGGATTCCTATTTTTTTAAATCCTTGCATAAGTCTTATCATTTTCTTTCATGGTGAACACCAACTATCTTACCAGTTAGTTCAACAGGAGTTGCGTCCAGTGCTAAATTTGGTGTCCTGGCCGTGCTCCAGATAGGCATTTTGCCAGGATGTGGAGCAGACTGCAGTGGTGGTGCTGATGGATGATCATCCCTTGTTTCTAGACAAGAGCTATATATCCAACTTCTATTATTGCACCACTCAATAGCATTAATATAGTTAAACGTGGGACTCTTCTAGATCCTATCACAGATGTGGCAAATTTATTGACTTTCTTGTCCGGTGACTTTATCATTCTTTTTCCTCTGCACCTCAGAGGCCAGACCAGTATTTCCTTTGGACACACCATCTATAGTCTCTTCGTATGGTTTGTCAGCAATATCCAGGTGGCATGCATCAGCTTCTCTGGACATACAAGCACCACCAGTCGCTTCAGGGGTCAAAACAAGAGCTCCACTCTTTAGAAATTCATCTGGATTTTCCATCACTGCAATGCATAGTAATAGTTTTTAATGTTGAGAGAACGATTTTCATTTCCAGAATGTTCCACAGTTGGTACCTGTGCATCCTCTCCGTGCTCGTGCTGTGTGTGAAAGCATTTCATTCTCCATTTAACACACTGGGAAAATGAAGCAACTGACTCAAGAGGACAGAGAAAGTAAACCTGGTCAGGGTTAAAATCTGTTTGTGCCTTCAGTAGTCTTGCTATTGACCTTAGCAGGGCTTGGATTAGTGCCTGCAAGATGTGGAATTAGATTTCAAGAATTATTGACTGAGTCCTCTTCAGTATACCTCAGCAGAGTCACCTTCTGAAGGCACGGAGTCCCGGCACTCTTAGAAGGACGTCCCATGAGTGTTGGACTGGACCCCAGCACTTTGCTCATGCTCTTATAGATTGATTCTAGTTGTAAAAGAAACTGATGACAAAGCTGTGTACTTACTTAACACAGGCAAAGTTACTTACAATGTCACATTTACAAACCTGTTCCGATTAGCATGCAGCCTAAAAGCTCTCCCTCCCCATGCCCAGATTCACAGTGTTTGTGAACATGAGTTTCCCCGTGGCCATCTCCCTTTCTCTGTGTCTGCACGACTGCCAAAGGAAAATTCAGAAAACTGTACCTGATTGAAACCTGCTGTCTTTGCTCTGGGTGAGAGCATGTGCCTGTGGTTTGGGTAGGGTTTACTGTTACTTCATGTCACTAGCCCTGGAGAGAAGCTGAAATGTATCTAGTGGTTGTCTTCAGGACAGAACAGCAAAAGCTAAATACACCTTGTGGTAGCACTTCCCAGATGATGATCTTTTTCCTTGGCTGTGACATGGGGCCTGAAGGGTACTTTTGGGACAGGGAGAACTTGGCCTTCTGTCCGTCATCTCGTACCTCTGCTTCAGAACGCGGCAGGTCTACTGTGGATATTGCATTCAATATGAAATTTCATATCTGGCTGGAACCGTAGTGGACCCTACACTTGTCCAGAGGGACGGACGAAATGCCTCATTTGGCATCTCCTGATCCCAGGAGAGGACTGCTATGGCACAGTGTGTTGTGTGCTAGCCTGGTGACCTGCTTTGCATGCCACAGAGCTCCATTGGATGCTTTGGCAGCGAGCAGCAATGATGGAGTTCCACCAACAGCCAGAGAGTGCTGCACAGGATGGTCTTCTGTGACTGACAGAAGCCTGACTTGTAGAAATGAGATTAAGATTATTAGCATAGCCTAAGGGCTTCTTTGAATGATATGTTGCCCTTTTACCTCTTACTTTATCTCCTGGCATTCGCCATGAATATTTAATATTTGGCCACCACAGCATCTTGCAGAATAAACGACAGGCTCCAGGTTTCAAAGCTAAATCTGAAAAGCAATGCATATACATCCATACTGAAAAAAGGCAACACACCCAGAGCAAATCCTTTTTCATAAGCCCGCTTATTAAAAAAAGTAATGTAATATCATGACTTTTCATTAATACTAGTCTTCACTAAGCCTAAAGCAAATCCTTGCTTACTGTGCACTTGCCACGCTTGTTGTGCAGGACTGCCTGAAGGTGCTGAAGGCTCGCAGTCAGTGCGTGAAGAACAGGGAGCGTGCGGTTGAGACAGATATGAGCTCTCTTAGAGGAGTTCTCAGTCCTCAGTTGTCCTTCCCGGAGAAGACGATTAGGGATGTTTCACAGGAATAATAATGCTAATTTTCAGCCCCCACAGAGTGCTTTACACCTGCAAAGTACTATAAAAATGTGAGCTAAAACTCTCCAGTAAGGGAGTATTGCTGTGCCTGTTTTGTACATGCAGAAATGAAGATACAGAAAGGTCAGAGGGCTGACCCAGGACCACATAGCTTCTTAGCAGCAGATTTAGGATGAAGAAACTGGTGTGTCTGTGGTCATGTTTCGTTAATCATGTTGACTTTTTAAAATTAGCTCAAATCTTGTGTGTGTGTATATATATATACGTATACATATACGTATACATATATATATGTATAGGTATGTCTAAAATGCTTGAGAAGTAATTGTTTCCCTCTTCACTCTTTGCTTCTTCAAAATAAACAAGCTCCTGAGCTACCAAACCCCATGTTTACACGTATCATTAAATACTTTCCAGTTGCTAGCCAGAAAACTCAGCAGAAAATCTGTAGAACACCAAAGTAACTCTCTTCTTTTAAATAATTGATGATGCCAAATAGCAGCAGTGTTATGCCAACAAAGAGATCGGTCTCTCAAAATATTTTATTCATTATGCCTCAAGAAACCCAAAGCCTTGTTTTTAACGAAAGCGAATTTCAGAAGTTGGCTCTCGGTTCCTCTGAAACATCTGCTTATTACAATTCTTGGTGTTAAAGCACTGGTGCTCCCCAGTAAATCTTTCAGCTTTAAGTAACACGTATGGAAGTCTTGGCAAAGAGATCAGGAAGGAGAAAGAGCAATGCTTGCCAAATATTCATTTTACTTTACGAGGCTGCAGTGGTATATGTTAATAGTACATGTGTTGAGGAGAATCTTCTAATCCGATTAAATAATAGGACAAGAAGGAATTAATTCCAAGGTTCAAAAAGACCCCATTCTTTGCAGCTGAAAATTTATATTCCAGGGTAAAATGATTAGAAGTCTTGGCTAACTAGACTTCTATAAAGCAGCCAGAAATGGATCTTTCTCTGTATTGTTTGTAAATCAAGGTCATTTATGTGAGAAGGCTACGTTGGGATAAATATGTCTGACAATTAGATGGAGAGGACATATCAATGTCAAATTATATTCTTTGTACACTTTGGGCAGAAAGCAATGTAAACACCACAGTAGCATTATGAACAGAAAATTGCATTCCAGATAATAACAGATATTCATGGTGCATGGTTTTACACATTAATGTGCTACGTTTTACTCAGTCATGTTAATATTTTAGATTATGTAACATTCCCTTCATTATGCATAGTTTATTTTTTTCACTGAGAATGCAGCTCCCTCCTCCTCACCTCCCTCCCCCTCTTCCTTTCCTTCTCCCTCTCTTCTCCCTATTTCTCTGCCTTTGCTTTTTTTCCATTTTTCTTTTTCCCCTTCTCCTAATTCTTACAGTGATGCTTGTGGAAACAAACAAGGAAAACAAAGTAGAAGTTAAACTGTCTGTACAATAAAATTTTAACAGGTAGTTTCAAGATTTATAAGGCAGGATTTTATGTTCTATATTTACAGATTCAATCTGTGTACCAGGCTTTGATCCAAGCCTTAGCATGATGACTGGAATCACGCCGATTAACCCAATGATACCAGGCATGGGGTTAGTGCCGCCACCACCACCAACAGATGTGCCTGTAGTCAAAGAAATAATTCACTGCAAAAGCTGCACTCTCTTCCCTCCAAACCCAAGTAAGTGGATCTGAAGAAGGAATGTTACTTTCCTAAATACATTGCATGATTTTTTATATCTAATAACAGTTATGCTTTTTAATTACAGGCATGTGTTTCCCTCTAAGGTCTATTCTGTGTGTAAAAGCATGGTATGGTGTAAGAGCATCCTTATTCATCTCTGTAAGGTCATATAAAAAAAAAACTGTGCAGCTTGTACAAAAAAGAAAAATACTTAAAGAAAAGTAACACAGCCTAAACATCTACACTGCTCATAGTTGCTACCTGTCTTTCCTGTAGGTCAGGATGTCACAAAAGATAAAGCTTATAAGGTGCTGTTCATCTCTGTGCTCCTCCTTCAGGTGCCTGTCGTTAGATGGGACCAATGCGGGCTTGTGTCCCTGAACACGGTACCTTGCACCCCAAACTGCCTTGCTACAGTCCCTTTTTGAGGGAGATTGAGGGAGAGGGGGCTATGGCTTCTCTTCTGCCATTTTTCAGGAGGTTCAACATGGCAGATGTGTTCCTTCTTTTTGAAAGCAGGGACCAGGTTTCCTCCTGTTCCTTCTGTGACTGTGCAAATGGAAAACTCTTCCCACTGAGATACCAGCTCAGGCACAAACCCTGATTTTGTGTGTTGGCCCCATGAGTTTCAGAGCCATCATACCAGTGACTTTCACTATCTCTGTGAAATGAGAACGTTAGGCAAATATTCAGGTGCTCTGGATTTGCAGTGTACGCAGATCACAGTTTAATCAAACTGGTTTTGTATGTGAGTATGTATATAAGTATATACATGTGCACTTTAAGGTTGTAACCTCCTTTACTGTGTTAAAGGGCCAACAAAGTCCTATTAGTCAGATTCCTTCTTAAAGAATTACTTTCACTGTGTATAAACAAGGTGAAGTGTTATGATGGCTTTTTTTTTTAATACAGCTTTCAAAAATGTAATAGTTTTTGCGATTTAAGTGTGTATACATTCTCTCTAGATATACGTGAAAGCAGCATTTCTGGCTACTCCACCTCGTGAGCACTTGTAAACAATGAGGTTATCCTTCCCCTGTGCTGGCGTCTGCTCCATTATCTGGCAACAAGACAAAACAGATAACCAGCAGAGTGTTTTCATCATGCTGTCACTTTGTTGTGTTTCCCACTTTGTTTTTCTGTTTGCTGTGCTCCTGTACTCTGAGACAGAAATGAAATTATGCTAATACCAGGGAAAGGTGTCCAGCCGGAGAGCACAGGGTGTACGCAGCATGGGCTTGCTCACAGCCCACACACTTGGTGAGTGTGGTGAGTGATGGGTATGAGCCAGAGACGATGCAGTTCAGGCTTTGAGTGCATGCACTAGAGCCTGAGATCTGTGCTCAGGGTCAAATCAGTTGCAGAAGCTCCTCTGCTTTGAAACAGAATATTTTTCTGGATCTGTGTGGCTGCACAGGGAAAAGAAAGACCCTTTTAGACTTCACTGTCTGTCCTGAAGAACAACCTGCAGTGGCAGGAATTAATGTTTGAAGTACCACCTAAGCTTGAAAGGTTTTAGATTCAAGTAATCAATTTTGGATAATCTCTGCAATATTCAATTATTGTGCTTATCCCTCTCTTCTGCCTCTATGCTATGTCAAGTAACTGTTGCTGCCTAGAGCTGATTAAAGGGGTGAATAGAGCCAATGGATCAAAAGACAAATTTTGTATTCCAATGTGATTTCTGTTTTGACTTAGATCTTCCACCACCTTCAACAAGAGAGAGACCTCCTGGGTGTAAAACAGTGTTTGTTGGAGGATTACCAGAAAACGCGACGGAGGAAATTATTCAGGAAGTCTTTGAGCAGTGTGGAGATATAACAGCAATTCGGAAAAGCAAGAAGAATTTTTGTCACATTCGTTTTGCAGAGGAGTTCATGGTTGATAAAGCCATTTACCTTTCTGGTACTTCACATTCTTTAATGGATTTTCCTTGCTTCTCGTTTGTATTTTGTGATGCTAATGCTTGCTTATTTTCCTAGCTTTTATCTCAGCAAGTCTTTCTCGAACTCAGTGGCTGTAGCATGGAGTGGCAAGGGGCAATTCTGTTATTTCCCTCTGTCTGCCAAGACTCATGTATGGTGTTGTATGTTACTTACCCAGGAGCAGTTTCCTGCCATCCCACAACAATGCAGCAGATCCTGAAATTCACTACAGAACAATCGTATTTTCAATTTACACAGGTTTATATAGTTTTGCTCACAGGTTGTGGAAAGAGGAGGGCACCAGGCCAGGAACTCTCCTGTTTTCCAATGCCAATTTTTCTGATAGGCTGGCAATTTCGCTGGCATATTTTTATAGATTTGTGGTGCAGCCTGAATAAAGTCAGTCTTTATGCATGCATGTATTCAGCTACTGCATGGGTTAGATTCTGAGCCCCATCTGTAGGCTACGTCTGTTGCCTCCCATGACAACAAGTGCCACAGAAACTACAGGGTGTAAAATTTCAGAATCTCTTTATTTTCCAACAAAGGAACAGACAAAAAAAAAAAAAAACAAACCCAAAACAAAACAGAAACCAAGCAAACAAACACCTCCCCGCCCTCTAATTCACAGGGAAGAAAAATGAAGACAAAAGATGAAAAACAATTCTGCTTTCACATTTTAGGCTTCTGTGACTGTCAGTGTCCTCTTAAGGTTAAAATCTCCTTCATCTTCTCCTTCTGAGGATTGGCTTGCTAAGCAAGTCCTTTTTTCACCTTATAGAGTTGGATCACATGCCCTGTATGTATTTGTCTGCACTCCACAGGCTGCTTCATCCATCTTTCTGGGTCCTGGAGAGACTCAAAAGCACTGTTTTGCCTCACTACTGTAGTGTAACACTTTCAACCCATATGCAATGTATTCTTGAATAAACAAGGTCCAGGGACTGCTCCTTGGCCAAGATGAGCTGACATAGACTGGCTTACTTACACCCACCCTTGTTGGGTGACCTCAAAGCACCCACTGGGACCATCCTTTTGAGTCTGGGAGAGAGTTAACAACCCAGGATTCTTGTCTGAGCTCCCACCCTGACCATCTTCTGTTTAGCAATAAGGACAGAATCTCAACATTCTGTGGGTGTCCATAGGAAACTCACACAGTTGAAAACCAAGCTGTGAGAAAGAAGGAAAGAGAGAGAGAAAGAGAGAGAAAAAGAAAGAAAGAGAGAAAGAGAAAGAAAGAAAGAGCGAGAGAGAAAGAAAGAAAGAAAGAGAAGGAGAAAAAGAAAGAAAAAGAAAGAAAGAAAGAAAGGAAGACCTAGCTCCTTTGTTTCACAAAGGTTTTCATTGGGGTTTTTAGGTTGTTTGGGCATTTTTTTCTAACTTGGCACTTGCTTTAAGGCAAGTGCCAAGTCAGAAAATGTTCTGTTTGAAGAACTAAAGAAAATCATGAGTTTTATGGGATCTGTGTAAAGATTTCTTTGAAATGATGCTATATTTTCAGGTTTATTCCAGATCTTTATTCCACTCTGGATTTTTCTTCTTTTCTTTTTTTTTTTAATTTTCACATAATTTCTTCCAGCCCCTTCTCTCCCATGCTCTGTTCCTGATTTCCATGTTTCTCATTTATTTGTTTCTTCATGTTACTTCCAAAATGCTGTAGATCATTGCAGCAGATTAGAGGCATCACAAGCAGTAGCACATTTACCGGCTTCCAGCTTCTGTCTAGGGGGCCCCAGTAACAGAGCAGAAGAGAGGCACACCAGGTTCATTAGGAACTGGTATTGCTGTAGTATGATAAACAGAACAGTGGCAAAAAAGAGAGCAAAGAAAAGCTCAGAAAGGTACAGGCTGCCACCCTGGGTCAGAACCAGTGTTCCTCTAGCTCAGTTTCTTGCTTCTCAGCAGCTGGCTGCACCCTTTGGTTCACTGCAAGTCAAGTTTTATTTTAATTTCGTTTGCCTTAAATCCTGAAGGACCATAGAGGTAGGAAATTCTGTTTTCTACGGTGTGTCCTCATTCATAATGCACCAGAGTGCTCACTCAGAAGACAGGACATGAGTGGAAACAGAGGTGAAAGATTCCTTTCCTCATTCTTCCTCATTTTGAATTTTCTGCAAATTTACTTCCACGTTCCTGATCCATCCTTCCTTCCTCTGTTTCCTTTTGTCACAGTCGTGCAGCTGTCTGTGCTTTCTCTTGCCTCTGCTCCGCAGTCTCCCTTCACATCCGTTTTTTCCTCCACACCTTTTCATCCTTCCAAAGTGTTGTACCTATTGTCTCCAACCAGACAAGAGAAAGAACCAGTGGAACTGACAGGGATGAGAAAGAAATGCAGGAGCACTCTGTAGCCAAGTTCCAATTCTTTCTCAAGGCTGCTGAACTCTGCAGATGAAACATGGAGCACTGACTGGCCCCCACCACTGCCAGGGAGGTCTAGCACTAGGCAGGGACATGTTTTCCTTGTACTGAAATATCAAGGGGGGGGATTAGCAGTCTTTATTCCGTTCTCAAACATAATGTATTCTGAAATGGTGGGAACAAAGCATATTTTAAGGCATTTTATTTTCCCTGTAAGAGACAAAAGAGATGTACAAATATAGTATGTGTGTTATATTAGGGGAAAGTCATGCCTTTGATATTTCTGGTATAATGATAATTTTGTCTACCTAATCAGTTTTATCTGTCTATGCCATCTAATCTCATCAAGTTTTGCATTTATCCCATGCTTATCATCAGAATAGAGCAAGTGATTACAAAATCCATCAAGCAGTTTAATCACTGTGGGTTTTTTTCCCTTTGTACTCCCAAGCAAACGTGTATGAAAAGGGAGACTGGAAGATGGGTAGAAATCTACGATAAAAATGTCGACTTGAGGAAGGCTAGGTTTCATTTAACCCTTAAAGATGCATTTTGATCTCTCAAGGAAAAGACTTTCTAAAATCATCATACCAGTCCATGAGAAAGCTCTTTCTCAAAACTGTATGTACTTTACTCTTTTGGCTGATAATTCAGTAACTCCTGCAAATATTGATGGCCCCAGACTTGAATATATTGGACAAAAAGGTGTCTGGAGACAGAGCTCTTTATACCCCAAAAGCCTGTGTATGCATTTTTCCTGTGCTGGTGTTTCTCCCTGTGGGTTTCCTTTCAGTACTGTTTACTTGTTTTATTTTAAGTTCTCTCTGATCACCATTAACACTCTGGTCTAGATCCCCAGTTAGCCCTCAGCTATTGGCTGGTCCCCAGTATAGCAACACTCAAAGGTAAGTCAAGCCATGGAGTTTGCACTAGACCTGTGATATGAAAATACTCTTTGATTTTTATTTAGCACCTTCATTAACTTTTCCTGTTTCTGCTCCTTTAAAGTGAGGATCTTGGCAAGTTCCCAAAGTCTTTTCCTCTTCCCTTGTGTGCAAACCTGAAATTAAAAATGACAAGCCAGGCACAGAGTTAATGCTAGCTGCAGCCCTGAGCAAAGAGATGGGGGAAAAGAATTCATTGCCCATGCATGAAGGGGAGCCAGTGCCAGGTGTTTCTCTCACAGATTTAAACACCCTCAAACGTCAATAGGGAGACATGGTATTGAAAAAAATGAGCCTCCCAGCTGCTTTGGGGCTCAACATTTCCAGCACAGGTGGGTACCTGAGGATCTCATGTACAAAATATAACCTGCCAGTTGTGCATGCAGAGTCTTTCTTGTTATCAACCCATCAAGGAGTCTGTTCTTCACTGGTCAGGCCATTGGTGCTGTAGTGTCTGCAAAGCTGAATATATGAGGGTGCAAGAAACCATCCTAAAGGCATCTGTTGTTTTTGTTAAGGGAAAGATGCTAAGCCATGAGCATTCTAATCTCACTTGGAAGCTAACTGTGCTCTGGACTGGGTGATACAAGGTCGCTATTTAGCTAGGTTGTTCTGAGTTTCTGTGCTGCTGGAAATCACCTGGCTGGCTGACCACCTTCAGTCTTCAGAGTTAAACAAGTAGTCACTTTTTTTTTACTGTGATTCATGGTAAGTTTCCAAAATCTTTTAATTCGAAAGCACTTAAACTGTCCAAACTTTCCCAAAGTGAGCCATTTGTCCAATGCTACTGCAATGTACACTGTTCAGGTTTGTTTCTCATTTACTTCAAAAATGAGGGCCACTTTATTACAACTCAGCTTTGCCAGTGCACACAAAACCTATAGATGCACAGTCCTTTTCATTAGCTCTTCTTTCAGCTTATGTGAGGGGCCTTGAGGTCCACAAGAGCTTTTGCCTCCTGCAGTGCTGCATTTCTGTCTCTGCCCATAACTATTGTGCTCCCGCCAATGGTGGCGAAAGACGGTGTGGGGAGAGGAAGAGGGATTGAGTCTTCCTGGAAAGTGCAACCCAGCTGGGAGATCTAATTTTAGGTTCACGAGACCTGGCTCCTTGGCAGTGTCCTTTACATTGCTGATAATGCTGTTGTGGCACAGAGCAGACGCTGTGTGAGGAATGCAGCTGGCACGCCAAACTGGCGGGGAGCAGGGGGCTAACATTTGTCACAGTTATCAGGGTAGCTGCACCACTGACCCCTTTTGGCTGACTCCTTTGTGCCTACACCTCTGTGGACAAAACCATATAATTACACCCTCATTAGTTCAGAGCCCAGTTCTGAAAGGTCACCCACACTCTTCTCCTATTATGTCACACTGAATGGGGTGTATCTGGAACTCTTCCCTTCAACACCTGGGGACTAGAGGTATATGGCCACAAAAAGCTTTGGGAGGGAAAGAGTGATGTTTGCTTCTCTCAGCTAGAGAAAGCAAAGCCAAGAGGAATTTAAACTAATAAACAGTCCCCTCCTTTGCCACTCCTACAACATCCAGTTTTACTTCACCCCAAGCTCCTGAATCTTTAAGACCAGATTTGGTAGATTCCTACCAAAACCATTCCTTGGTAAGGCAGGTTTTTATGCCTTCTGTTTTTGAAGGACCTCCAAAACATTTAGCTCAAGTTTTTCATCTGGGTTTGGGCTCCTTGCTGGACAATGAAAGTCATATCTTTTCCTCACCTGTTCCTTAGCTGAACTCCACAAGGTGTTTGGAAGGAAAATGTCAAATTAAAAGGCACCCAGATAATTTTTTATTTGAAGGATCACTACAAATATGTATATTTAATGTCTTTGAAGCTATTGTCTCATGTGTGCTGTAGTACAGACAATCCCTTATATTCATACAGCAGAATGTTTTTCCAGCAGTAAAACAGAGTATGCCTAGATACACATTTCTGGAAGGATGTGCTTAATCTACTACACAATTCTTAGCTTTGCTATTCCTGGAGGGAGCTCAGAACTGAGTTTTAACTGTGGTGGTGAGGTGCTAAAGCTCTTAAAACCACAGGCAAACCACAAGACTGGAAGGTAGGTTCTTTAAGATTGCAGAACAAAAACAGCAAACACCACTTTTCCTGATGTTTTGAATAGAAGTTTCCTCTCCCTAGAGTTATTATGCAGTGGTTGCAGGAGTGTGCATTTGTCAAGAGCTTCCTGTGTGCCAACTCAGCACAGAGTCCATCTCTGCAGCATCCCGTCATTTGAGAAATCTCTGCTGGGCTGTTGCGTGTTGGCATGGAGAAATTAGAGGTATCCTGTGCAGATTGATTAATTTTACCTACATTTGAAGGCTCTGTTTGAAGCTTTCTACATGGTATTTTCTCACACTTTCTCTGAGTTGGTATTTTAAAAGTTACACAAACTGCTCTGTGTGTATATTTGTGCCTTAGAAATAAAACTTGGAAAAAAGACAGGTGCCCAAATATGGCCACAAAAAGCTCCTCTTATAGCTTGGGCATGATTTTTTTGACTTCTGACAGGAGTCAAGGGTTTTAGTTCAGAGCAGGGCCCTTTTGTACTGCTGTGTAGCTCTTAACTTAAAGTCTTTACAGTCTGCTGACTTTGCAATATGATATATTGACCGAGTTATGAATATGCAGAATATCCTTAAAGATAAGGCACAACAGGTTTCATTAATTGTTCTGAAAGGAGTCTTACAAATGCCTAATAAATCTGTCCCTACTTTAGAAATTACTTTAAGGAATTACGAAGTAAATGAATTTTTAGGTGATTTATGTTGACAGGTACATTATTTTCACTGGGGAATTTGAAAACAGTGGTTGCACATCTAAAGTCTCAAAATTTGAGATCTAGCATCATGTAGTTATGGAACCATCCTCTTTGTGGCAAAGTAATTTATGTAGCACAATTTTCACGTTCATCTGTAGTCATGGTTTTTAGAAAATTCAGCCTTTCTGCATTCTACCAGTTCCTTTGGCAGGGTGGAGAAAAACACTAGGCTGAACATGATCTCAGCAGGATCAGGGGAAGAAGGACTCCCCATTCAGACTAAAACAGATCCGTTTAAAATAATTGTTTTTTGTTTATCTGACTTTTGTGCTTTTAAAACGTGGGAGCATCAAGTGGAAAAACTACGTGTTTAGAGAGACTTCTAAACAGAAATGTAGGTTCTATACCTTCGGGTTGACTTTTCAGTTCATCTACTGTGGTGATAGATGGTGCAGGAAATTGTGAAGAAAAATGAGTGGATGGATGTTTATCTTCTTGTGAAAACATGGTGATTGATAGATATTGCATAGATATGTGGGAATCTGTTAATGTACATTTTTACCTGGCTGCACTTGAAAAGGGGGGAAAAAAATGAAGAGAAATTTATGGAAATAAATCCTGCAACAGTTAGTTCTACTTGTTGATTTCAGGTTACCGCATGAGATTAGGATCTAGCACAGACAAAAAGGATTCAGGTCGCCTTCATGTTGATTTTGCTCAGGCAAGAGATGACTTTTATGAGTGGGAATGCAAACAAAGAATGCTGGCCAGAGAAGAACGCCACAGGCGCAAAATGGAAGAAGACAGACTGCGCCCTCCTTCACCTCCAGCAATAATGCATTATTCTGAACACGAAGCTGCTTTGCTGGCTGAAAAATTGAAAGGTAAGCAGCATTTGCTACTT
Organism: Nicator chloris; assembly: GCA_013400495.1. NCBI lineage: Eukaryota > Metazoa > Chordata > Aves > Passeriformes > Pycnonotidae > Nicator > Nicator chloris. The sequence continues at coordinate 124,725 of WAAE01002230.1, read as the reverse complement.
CTCAGTTTATTATTCCTTAAAAGCAGGAGCCATGCAGAGGCCAGAGCAGTTTCTCTCTGATGTGTTTCATTACTTGCCCTGTTAGCTTTCCCCCACTGAAATGGCTTTCTTCGCCATTTCTATGCCAATGGTAATGATACTCACCCACCTGCTGGAAATGCATGACGTCTGTCTATCTACCTGTGCTTTAACAGCTAAAACACAGCCTTCAGAATGCTACAGATGGGTTTTTTCTGTTAAGTTGCTGCCATCATACATCTTGGAAATACTCTCACAGTAAGACAACCTGTTGCAAGCATCCTTCTTCATATGAAAGGCCCTATTCTTAAAATTACTTTAATCCCTGACATGCAGGTTAGTCCATCACATGCATTTGACTGTCCCTGGCATTCAGACTGCCCTCATGAGCTGACACAACTTATCTCTGACACACACCATCCATTCTTTCACTCCCTCTTTAGGGCTAGAATTACTTGTGCAGGATAGTGTCATGTTTTGGTATGTGTTTGCTTCCTTGTTTGTTTTTGTCCTAGGTACATTTACTGAGTTAATATTTTTCAAGGGTGCACTTTGAGGATTCATTTTATTTTAATGGCTAACATAAACAGTAAGAAGCGAAGAAATAAAGTTATTCCTGGTAACAAAATTTAAAAGAAATATCTAGCAAACAACTCTTCACACCGCTTAGAGTTGTATTTATTTTCATCAAGTGTTTAGCAGTTGTGTTTGGCATTCTTTCTCTCATGATGGCCAAGCACATTGCTAAACTGTGTGCCAGGTCACAAGCAGCTGTGATTCTTGCCACTATTTCAGAATTATCTAGATTAGGCTTAGACTATCTAGCTGTCATCACACTGGTCTCTGTTCTAACTATGAAACATGTTTGGGGAGCCGAAGAAGGGCAGTGCAAAGTGTTTCATCCTTGGAGCGTGGAGCAGAGATGCACCCTGCTGTCTCTCTGAGTACTGCATTGGTTGCTGTTGGCTGTCGCTACTACCTCAGTCAGTTACTGGTTTCTCTGACTCTCATCCCCACCAGATACATTTCTCCATAAAATAATTCATTAATCTATCTGATAGATTGGTAAAATAACCCAGATGGGTTGACAGACCAAGAGAAAAGAGGCCCTAATATAAGAAATTTTAATTCATACCTAGCTTCCAGTCCAGTTTTAAATCCATCTGGTTTTAGTTGAATATTTTAGGAGTTAATCTCTTTTAGGGAAGTTCTTCTTTATGTAGTAAGGCCTACAGGTTTCCTGAACTAAACCAGAAAATGCAAGAAGCCTGGACAATTTCGTCCATATGGCTAGTCATTGCTTGGGGCAACTGAATGTGGGTTTTTGAAAGATGTTTAAGATGATTATATTTAGAAGGATTTTTCTTTTCATTATGGGAAGTTTCCATACTTAATTAAAATCTACTCCAAGCATTTATATCTTTGGTTCTCCTAAGGGAAATTTAACCAGAGCTTGACATATATGCTGAAGTTTAATATAAATTTTTTTAGCACAATATAGACCAGCACTATGTGCATAACTGTTTCCCCAGAAATAAACTTTCAGCAATGTATGTCATTTAAAAAAAAAAAGAAAAAGATAAGTTTTTTATTGGTTGAAAATCATTAAAATCCAGCAAAAGAATCTATTGCAATTTTAAAAGTTCTTCTAATTAACAGTTGCCTTGTTGTGAGATTAAAGACACCAGCCCTGGATCTGTACAGATAGTTAAGGGTGGAGAATCCAGAGAAGACCCCTCTCGTCTCAGTGGGCATGAATTGTGCCCTGTTCTAGGTAGTAAAGAAAGCAGAGGTGGGCTTCAGTAGTTATATTGGTCTACTTTACCCTCCCTGTGGCATCACAGCCAGTATCTGTAAAACAGTGGCATTGAACTTTATGGGCTCCCTTGGGCGACGTGGAATCACCACGTGAGCTCTTTGTGACATCCTAAAAAAGGAAGTAAAGCAACAATAAAGAAAATTCTTCAACTCTGGCAAAGGGCAGTTCATGTAATAGAATCATACAATCATTAAGGTTTGAAAAGACCTCTAAGATTGAGTACAGCCATCATCATACATTCACCATTTAAATGTGGACTTCAGTGAAAGTAGCTGAACGTATATATATACACACATGCACACACAGACATACACACATACACACACACTCACAGAGGTATGTAAAACTGGGAGTTAAAATCTCAGCTCTCTGTATTATCAACATTTGCACTGCTGCAAAAGCCTGGACAATTCATCCTAAAGTAAAGAAAGATCACAGTATATCTGCACTGTGCAGGATTTACTTGAAAGATCGGTTCTTCAGCAGATGCTCTGCAGTTGTTTTCTTAAAGAAAGTCATGACCTTGCTGTGGTGCCCACTCCAGAAGACTCCTGAGCTCTGTTGCCAGCTCATGAGACAGAGCTGCAGGTGCCCAACATGCAGGTTTCAGCTCCTGCAGTGCCTCCAGGAGTTTACAGAGCAACACTAGCTAAAAAGCAAGCCAAAATAACTAAGCATATCTCAACCCAATATACTGCTTTGCAACCACAGATATAGATAACTTGGTCTGAAGGCAAGCAACTTTTGTTGTCAAAATAACCTTGGAAATTCCTAACAGCAAGAAAATCTTATGGTGAGCAGAGATGAAGTAGGCTTATCAGCCACTCCCCTAATGTGAAGTAGGCTCATGAGCCACTCCCCTGGATATTTACTGAGTCTGTAACAGAGGTGAAAATATCTTTTTTTCACCTTCTGCAACTGCAGAATAAGACTAAGAAATCATTGTTTTCGCATAACAGACTTGGCTGGAAACTCTTGCCCCAGTGTTGTCAGCATATTCCTATCCCTCTGTGTGCTGAAGTCACCTGTTACAGCAGTGACTGTGGGTGAGAGAGTATAGAGGAACTTTTGTGCCAGTTGGAAACAGAAATTCATTGTAAATTTTCAGGCAGGTAGTCTCTACTGATGTGGAGCTTCACAGAACAAAGGAACCAGTTCTTCAGTGCCTGGTGACCGGGGCTGGGAATCCACTGAGGCCTCATACACATAAGGATTTATGACATACTCTCCATTCCCTGTGGACTACCCTGAATCCCTTCATGTCTGCCAAGAACTTGAACGCTTGATTTTTGAAGAAATTAAAGAAACCCATCAAACTACGGGCCAGTGCAATTTTTCACCACTTTCCAATTCAGTGTGTGGCAAAGAATGTTGGTTTATGTGTATCTCCCTTTCCCTTTTGCCTTTATTTATTTATTTATTTATTAAGATCTTCAGTACTCCTGCAAATGAAGTCCTTCTTAACTCTCTTCTTGTTGGCAGTATGCACATTTTTTTCCTGCACCATTCATGTCATTAGCCTGAACCTCGATTATCAGAATGAAATGAATTCCAGTATTCCAACAAGATGAATAACATGAAGAGCATGAGCTCCTTCTCATCTGTGTTTCCTTGAGGAAATACCTCAATAAATTCACAGATGTGAATTCTGGGAATCCAAGGTCATTTACAATGAAGTGTAAATGTCATTTGCCTCCTTAAATAGCTTTTGGAAATAGACCCTTAGTTCTTGTTTTGACAAAACCAGCAGAATATTGCATCTTCTGCTATTACACTAGAAAAAAGTGACTTTTGCTTCTTCTGGTTCATTGCAGCATTTGTGTGTGTCTTTGAGATTTTAATTCCTCAGTGTTAAATCAGATGTGTTATTACTGCACAGTGAAATGTGTCAGTAGATATTTAGGTTCAAATTTGCATGATCTGACATCTGTTTTCCTGGGTGTGTTATAAACAGCTGAGTCATGTGGTGCCCAGAACACGACACAACTGGAGATAGGCTGAACCTTTTAAGTGGAATGCTGCTGTGTCAGGTGCATTGGAACAAAACATTTTAATCTGTGCTTATGACATTTGCGTTTCAAAGCAGAATTTCGAACATTATGGTTTTCTTAATTCAAGCATATCTGTACCTAATGGTTATCATCTTCAGAAATCACTTCTTGCAAATAAGATCCTTTAAAATGCTACATCTGTCTTACTTGCTGTGGGTAGCTAAATAGTTCTGTCACCTAACAAAGGCATCTCTTTATATCTGAATATCTGGTTTTTAAATATTTTGAGCAAAGGAGACGTGAATATCTGAGAGTTATATACAATACCCTGGAATTTACCTCCCTTTTTAATAGTGTTTCTTTACGAGCACGGGGAAGTTACTCATATGGTTTTTCATTTTAAGAAATATAATTTAAAAATTGAGAAGCTGCTTCTTTGCCAGGCACTGTATTATCCCCTGAAGAGAGCACAGATTGGAAATTTAAATAAATAGATGGCAGTTACAGTAGAATGAACTTACCAGGGATGTGCCTTGCACAAGACTCAGGTAACATCAAGCCTGACAATCTCAACTCTTGCACATCGTTTGAAATATAAACAACATTTAATTGCTTAGGAGAGAGGATATTTCACTAAGAAGAAAAATACACTGCTTTCATTATCAGCCTGCACTTGGGAGCCAGACTGGTGGAGCACTGCAGAAACAGTGCAGTTATGCAGGGAGGCAAGTCTCACCCAAAAAGGATCTAATTCAGTGCAGAGCTACGTCAGAAGGGGAGGCAAAGTGAGATCCTGCGAACAAATCTAGTGAATGCCAGGTTTAAATGCTGAGACTCCAGGCCTTTTTTTTAGCACTTCTTTTTTTTATTAGTGGTACATCAGGACAGAGCCCTAAAACAGACATGTTTCGACGCTCTAGCATCAAATCTGTTCACTCACCCTTCCTGGTTTTAGATTATCATTTTCTCCTTCCTTCTTCCATATGCTGCTGACATCTGCTGTGGCACAATACATCTGGCTCTGAGAGCCTCGCACAGGGGCTGTGAGCAGGCATGGTGCAAGGGCACTTTTGTCTGCTGGCAGAAGAGCATAAGGTGGGTTCAGCTATCAGCAGCCTGGTAACCCAATCCCCTGGGCACCTCCCTCCCAAAGCCTACAGGAGGTACACCCACAGCTTAGTGCATTACTAAAAGCATCCTCCCTCACCTCAGCTGTATTATATCAATTCAGATTTTGAGGTTTTAATATAAACCCACTGGATTAAATGCACCACACTGCAAAATGACTCAGGTTAATTACTCAGAGGTAGGAAATGGCAGCTCACTGATCTGAAAGTTCGTGGTGTGATTTTGAGAAATAAGGAGGAAATTCAATACCCTCATAATTACTTTTCACTGGAAATAACAGCATCAGCAGGAGAAGATAATGGATTTCTGAGTCTGACATGAAACACCCACCCCTGGAAGAATCTTGTGTGATTTAATTTGAAAGAAAGAAAGAGTTGGATTATGTAGGGGGGGAAACTACTTTTTAATAGATCTTTTAGTGAACATATACGTGTATTTTTATCAAATCTAGTGTCAGCTAGACATTCGTTACATAACTGGAAAACTTTCTTTGTTATAGCATGCAGTTAAGGCTATTTAAAAAAAAAGTAAGGTGAATATTAATCATTCTTTAAAAGAACCCTTTGGCAGTAAGAATTTATATTTCTTGATTCTCACTTGTTATGCAATGCCACTGGGTTAAAAATGTTATTAATCCCAAAAGTACTAGACTGATGTGTGTGATGCATGGCACAATTATATAAGGGATTGGAGCAGGCAAAAAAGAAGGTGAGGGTAGTAGACTGAAGAGCTGTGTTTCTAGGTCACTGGCAGGCACTCAGTACAGAAGAAGCTCTTAAGCCAAGAGAAAAATAGGTTGTCATTTTGGCACCAGGAGTGGTGTGTACTGGGAAGCAAATTGTTCCTAATGCACAGGAGAGCTGGGCTGACCCAGCTAATGAGAGAGGTTAGTAAACCTTTTCTCTGACCTGATTCACCAACAGCAGTCACCTCCTAAGGTTTATTCTTCTTTGTGTTCAATTCAGTCTTTGCAGTTTAGAAATCTTCGTTACAGTTTAGTAAACTGTCAAGTCAGAAGTCAGATGAGGAGTAACCTTGGCCATACATCCTCCCCTGGCTGCAGTTATACGTAATGAAGAAGTTTGCATCCTGAACTGAACTGTGCCACCTTCCTGTTGTAACTGAACTGGGCCTGGTTTGACAAACTGGAGCTGGAGTCTGAATAGCTCCAGGCAGACTGAGGGCAGTGTAACCATGAGCCAAGGGGTCGTGCTGAGCGTGGGGATGAGGCAGGGAACACATCTTCCCATGGCACTGCTACAGCTGGCAGAGGACAGGCTGTTAATCAGAGGCAAAATAGGAGGGACATATCTCACCCCTCTCGTCCTTTCTCTGCCTGCACTGCAGCACAGTCATGCTCAGTGCTCACAAGAACACCTTCAAGACGTGTTTGTTATTTGGGTGTCTGCTGGTCAGGGCAGAACTTGGCATAAAGGTATACCTGCCCCTTCCCATCTTACAGAAGGGCTGGAGAACAATGAGATCATTCATGCATCCCAAAACATAGGCAAACAGCACAGGAGCTTTATGGATGTAGTCACTGGAGTAAAGACCAACAATTCTGTCTTTTCAGCAAGCCTGGGAGGTTGCATTAGGGGAGCAAGATTAGGAGCAAGAGGTAAGTATGCTGACTCTGGACAACACCATAGCCCGTAGGACAATGTAGGAGGTTTGCTGTGATTTAGAGAGGCTCCAAGTGCTGTGTGAAATATCTCAGATACTTTTCAAACATCTGAAAAAGACCAGGGTTGAAAAGATAATAACAAGGCTAAATCTGTAACCCAGTGTTCGATCTTGTCCCAGCTAGAAGTCCAGCCTGCAATATGACTCTTGAAACACAGAAATATCAATAGCTATATTTGCAATATATCTATAAATGTAAAAATTATAGAAATAAGAGTGTTTGAATGCCTGTGTTCAGAGTGATGGATTAGTCTGTATCTTTTCTAATGGCTAATACCTTAGATGCTTATTGTGAAAGCACCTTATGGAGGTGCTTAACACTGAGAGATAAATAGTCATATTTGAGGGTACTCTGAGCTGAATTCTGTCCTGTGTTACACCAGAGAACCTCCATAAACTGCAAGTAAAACCTCTGTTTCCAACACCTTTTCCCAGAATACCATTTTGTAACTGTTGTCATAGCTTCTTCAAGTAAATGTTTATTCCAGTTGGGATTGCTTAGAGGTGGTCAAATTACAACCAGAAAAATGCGAAATATTTGTCAACCGTTACTCCCTTTATTCTTAGAAATATTCCTGTTAACAATATTCTGGTTAGCTCTAGGGATGCATTTTCTTTTCTTCATATTTCTTTTCATCTAAGTCGTGAGCTAGGATTTAAATGTCAAATATCTTTAGTTGATGTAAGAGGAATTTGAAATAGCTTATCTCTAGAGCCCTGTGATTGAGTCTGGCAGCACCTGGACATGTCTGTTGACAGAGACCCAGCAAGCCATCCTCGATGGATGGGTAATCTTCAAATGACACGACGCTGTCAGAGCTCGTGTTGGAACCGCCCCTTACGGGGACACGCAGGGCTGCAGGTGCTGGGTGGGTGCTTGCAGCAGGTGCACTTGTGCAATGGTTGGGATTACTGTGGCCAAAAATGTGCCTGTTGCAGAGATGTCGATACAGGAGCAGGCCAACCCAGGCTCCCTTTGCAGTGGGTCAAGGGAAGCACGCACTTCTGGAGCACAGTGCACCTCAGCGTTAAACAGACAACAAAAACAGAAGTGATAACGCCTACAAAGCCTTATTTGCTTTTAGAGTATGCTGTGACTTGGAGGAGGAAAAAGCTCTAAGAGTAAGAAATAATTTCCCACATGCTTATTTTAAAAGAACAATTACATATGGGAACATGTCTTATATAAAGGAATTTATTTGAAGAGTGTGTTTTTAAACAGTGTATAATTATGTGCATCCTACCATGAGGGAATAATTTTGAACAGAATTAGGAGTTTTGTTTTATTTTTTTTAATGAAGGGCTGCAATCATAAGACAGTTCATGCTCTGTTTAAATTAGATTCTATTGCTGCATTTCTTCTACCATTTATCTACTAACTAAAAAGGAAATGAACAATCTCATATAAAAATCTGATTTTCTAAGGCACTCTCATTGCTCAGAAAGAGTCACTGTATTCTGGATGAAAAAAATGTATTCACAGTGAGTTACCTTATACCAGTCACTGAGTGAGCTCAGGAATATAAAAGTTAGAAATTAAGGTGAAATAAATTTTAAAACTGTAGAGAAAAGATTTTATTAACTAATGTGCTCCTGTTGTGCATATATTACCCTCTAGCATTTTTTAATGTAACTTCTAATTATGTAATCAATGAAGATGCTGATGTTTACCAATGAAAGGATTTTTTCCTGCTTGTACAGAGCTGTGAATTAACTATAACAGTCCCATAGACCTCTGCAGCTCCCTGGAAGTACAGCATGATCTAAACAGGTTTTCAGCATGTCCTTTTAAAAGGGTGGAATCTATGTGGCAGAAGGATGATATGTTTATGAACATCCCTTACAGACACCCACTGTGCCTGATAAAAACAAAATGAGGGGAGGTTGTTTTTATTTCATAGAGACTCTATAACAAAACAACACATAAATGAGTACTGGGGAGAGATTAAAACAAGGAAAACGGAGGATGGTTCTGTGCTGCTGATTTTCCTCATGCATGGAAACATGCTAACATTGCTAGAAACCATTACAGGTTATTCTTACTTACTAATGTAATTATAACAAACACTGTGTTCCAGGGATGAGTTCTTGGCTGTATTGCATCTTTGACATCCAGTTCCCATGCAATTCAGCAGGCTGAAGATTTTGCCCAAGTCTTTTGGAGAGCCTTATCCTTGTGTTTTCTTGCAGTGAAGAGGCTCAGCGTGAGTCTTGTTTACATTTGGCTTTTCTGGGGTCTATACTCAGCCAACCTCGCTCGTCAGAGCCACTTAATACATTCCTGCTGCATATGTATCCAGCAAAGCTCAGAAGTGGAGTCTAATCCAAGGGGACAATATGAAATGAAAGGATGCCCATCTGACTCTTCCTGCCCAGCGAAAATTAATGAATGGTGATAATGAATCACATGTTCATGTTTTACAACAGTTACGCCATTGTACACAGGGAAAGTGTTATGGGTTATTTTGCAGTTTTTTTCTTGAGGGATTTTGGGTGAACATGCCTATTCAGCTGTGGAGAGAAAATCTTATTGCTGTAGCTGAAAGCATGTTTCAGTTAATAAGATGTTAAAGATCAGGCAATGTAAAAATCTCTTCTTCAGAGGCTTTGGGCACAGGGCAAGTCACTAGTCCTCTCTGTATTTTAGGCTACTCGCCTTTTAGGGAAGTGATTATTGTTTCAGAATAAAAGCCAAAATCATCACTTAACAATTAGTATTTCATCATTCTTCATACATGGAAAGCAGAGCCTTACAAACTGCATCACGTGTTTCTGTATCTTGTAACACAGTTGGCTGGGTTTAGCATTTTTCAATTTTTAAGTGTCTATTGGTTATGACTACACTTCATCTTCCCACCATAATCATATACCTTCTCCTGCAGAAACGTATGCATACCATCTAAAATATATATAAAGAAATATAACCAAAAAGGACTAGATGAGATGTTTAAAATGAGTTGTTGAGAAATTGAAGTTTTATAGAATAAAATCCTGGTGAAAAAATGATATCGAATTGCACAAAAATGGTTCCACAGGAAGACACTGTTGTAATAATATTTTCTTGCAGTTCAGTCTAAATGGGACTTAAAAGAAATGTTTCCTCTTAATCCTGATGAAGCCTGAAGTGTAATGGATGCTGCGCTCAGAGTCTTCTGAGGAAGCTGAGAGCACTGTCAGAGGAAAGAAGATTACCTGGGGAGGGAATGTACAAAATCTAGCCTTCAGTTTTGGCAATCTTTCTGCAAAGAAAAACAACTTTCGTTACCTGAATGGTAAACATGAAGCTGTAATCCAGGTGTTTTCCTGGATTCACCTGGAATCCTTTAAAAAAATGTATAATGCGAAACATAAAACAAATAGTACAAAACAAATAATACAAAAGGAATGCGGGCACATCATCTGCTCAAAGCAGTTCCTTGTAATTAATCAGTGTTTTGAGGAGGAATTGTTCAGCCTCAGCATTGTTCCTTAATTAACAACATGATGTTAGTGAAATCTGTTGACAGAAGTATGGCTGAGCCCAAGCTCCAAGACTGAGCTTTTGGCTGAGCAGATTAAAACAGACACATTTCATTTCCTCAGTGAGTCCAGTACCACAGAGGTCTCCTCGCTCCCGCTGTAAGGTCATTCCATATCACTGAACGGCTTAAGGGAGACATTGTGAAAGTGAAGACTCGGGCCACAGGGAAGGTGGGGAGGGTGCTTTTTATTGGGAGAAAGCTATTAAAATGAGGAGAAGGCAAGTGTTGAAGGAAGATTTATGTAGTTTCACATGGCTGTATTGGCTTCTTACATCTGATAGAACAAAGGACACAAAAGTTGCCCAAAATGATATACTGCAAGCAGGATTTATGGTGATTTTAATGTGACATGGAGCAGAAAATGTGTTCTCAGCAGGTTATTTATGCCTGCAATTTGAAACCTGTGCTTTGATTGTTCTAGATGACAGCAAGTTTTCCGAGGCCATCACGGTGCTGCTCACCTGGATTGAGCGAGGCGAGGTGAATCGTCGCTCTGCAAACCAGTTCTATTCCATGGTGCAGTCGGCCAACAGCCACGTCCGCCGGCTCATGAATGAAAAGGCGGCTCATGAGCAAGAAATGGAGCAAGCCAAGGAGAGTTTCAAAAATGCCTTAACAGGGATCCTCACTCAATGTAAGTAACTCCCTTTTTGTTGGTGTCGTTGTAGTGATGGTGGTGGTGGTGGTAGTGGTTTTATCATTTTGCTTGTTTGTTTGGGGGTAAGTAGTTGCAATGCAGTCATGCTCTACTTCACATCCTATTCCATACTCTATGGCAGTTTGGAGGATCAAGGACCATTCCTAAGAACTTATTATTCAAGGTGAGCAAAGTTTCAGTAGTTTTTTTTATTAATAGACAAAGACGTGCTCTATTCACAATGTCTACCATTGTGTAGACATACTGCTACAAGAATGGACAAGACAGAAGCCTCACTGCTCTGAGAAAAGATCGTGGTTATTTTGAGAGAAGGGATATGTAGCCTCTGTGTGGCAGCTAGCTAACTAGGTCAATTACAGAATAGAACACAATTAGGTAATACTTTTAGCCTGGGTTTAGGTAAAAGGCAGTAGAATCCAGTAACTTTTATAGGGATATATTCACAGGTAAAGGCCACCTCCAGAGGAGAAAAGTATGCTGTAGGCCTGCTGGCATCAGGACTGGTTGGCTGATATAATGCCAGTATTAATTGGACAGATAAACTGTCTTAAATATCTAGTGCTGGCAGCTATTTCCTTAGTACAGAAACACAATCAATGAACTTAGGCTAATGAGGTTCCCTCAAAAACAATGATCAGGATACTTGCCTAGAAGTTTTCTTCAAAGGGAGGAGAGGAGAGGAGAGGAGAGGAGAATATGAGAAAAAAAAAAAGAAAAGGCAAGGAAAAAAGGAGAAAGAAAACTGATTTAATTGTTGGTGGGTTTTAACATGTCTACTCATGGCTCCTCAAAGAAGAGGCATTACGATACTCAGAAAGGTGAAGCCTGGAGCCAGCTCTCATGTACTAGTTGAGAACAAAACCCAAGATAATTTACCAGAAAGAGGACTGTGAAGTTCTTACATTGTAATTTCTGAATCATACCCCTAATCTCTACATTAAAAAAAAAAAAAAAAAAGCCCTAAAGGCTTTTGTGCAATTTGTTTCTGGTCCTTCAGTGGACATCCTTTAAAAGTTAGGGTTGAAGGCATAAACTTGGATGGACTTGTCTGGCTTGTCACCAAAGCTTCCTGCATAAGTGATGGAAAGCTCAGCATCTCAGAAGACCAGTTCACCATAGGCACATACTCTAATTTAAGACTTTAGATGCCAGAACTTAGAAATAAAGCTTCTAGGCCAAAGACATTTGATTTCTGTGGACATATGTTCAGAGAGTAAATTTAAAAGACCAGCTAATTCCCTTGGTAATTTGCTAGGCAATATTGTCTTCTGTCTCAGCATCTAAAAGGCAGTGTGAGGCACAGAGATGCAGGCACCACGCGTGGCGTGCTGTTCAGTTCACACCAGGGCCTCCCTAGTTTTGTGTGCGACAGCCAGCTCTAGCATTCAGAAATGCCTTCTTCAGCTGCATTAAAAAAAGTCCCCCATTGTCAGCAGGCTGAACTTTAGTTAAATCAGTCTAAATTAGCCCATTTGTCACCAACTGTTGGAGAACATCTGTCACTTGGAAATAGAGATCCCTGTAGTTTCAGGTGGAAATTTGCAGTTTTGGCTATCTGTTTTGTTCCTGTAATGTGCTGAATGCTGAACTTACAAAAACAGAAATAGCTCTGGCTTCAAAATGTGAGTTTCCTAATGCCACAGTAACAGCAGTGTCTGGAAGAAGAAAGTTTCTGACAGATCTGGCCTAGGAGGACAAGGTCAGCAAAAAGCAGCCTCAGGGAAAGGGGTTACACTGTGGATTTCGTAAGAACAAGTTTTACAGACTTTCCAGATGTTCCCCATTGTTTATTTTATAAACATCATAAACATTGGCCATTATTAGCGCTAATATGTCTTATTAAAATTCCTTGCAAACTTGCTGCAAACAGATGGATGATGTTTTTCCTTTACACATGTATGTGCCAAAGATTGCTAAGCATGGAGATTCTGAAATGAGTGTCCCTTTTTCAAGGAAATTTTAATTGATCTGAGGACTCTTTTTCATGCATCGTTTTCCATTGTTGTTCCACAGTCCTGCATAAAAGGTTACAATATGTCAGTTGCTTTATGAAGAATTTGAGAATACGAGATGTCCAAAATAGGTGTGTGTGGCCTTTTAAATTCTGCAGAGTGACAAAAACCCACTTCTGCTCTTCTGCAATAAGGATCCAAAAGTCTAGTGTAATGCTGCAGCTCTGTGGCCATTTGACATAAATATTACAGTATTTTAAAAATACCATGGGGCAGTCCCCTCTCATGAACTAGGTCAGATGTCAACTCGGACCTGACCATTCTGGGCTTTCTTTGCAGTCAGAAGAAAAAAATAAGAATCTCCAAAGAATGAGTCATCAAACTGACCTCATGGTGCTCTTCCAGTGAGATGAATCATCCCTTAGCCACTTTTTCTTTGCTGCCCATAGAGGATTCACAGGAGGCCTAGCTCTGAACCAGATGTCCCACTTTTTATGTGCCTTGTTCAGAGTAGATTAATCCCACCTACTGTGTGCAGCATTGATACAAACAGGTGTAGCATAAGGGAAGTCTCAGGATTTGTTTCCCAAGACATGACAGATAAGAGTCTTTTTTCCCTGAATGCCCCGTGCTGAAGTAAAAGAAGAGTCAAAAGCCGCCATCTCAGGTTTTCCTTTTTGGTTGTTTATTGTTTCTTATCTACAAATTCTTTCTGTGCCCTGCAAAGATTTTGCTGCAGGGGCATGAAGCAACTCCCCTGCCCACGACAGGTGGGCAGAACTTTTATACTACTTTCTACGTATCTTTTATTTACCATTAATCACCAATGCCTACTTCTAATGTTAGACATGTCACCTCTATCCTACACCAATCCCTAACCCTAACCCTAACCCTAACCCTAANCGCCCTGAACTCCAACAGGGAAGAACTTGGAGTTAGGTAAAAATGCCAGCAATGAATGTTATGGGGAGTGAAAAAGAAATAAAATTGGCTTCAAGTGCATTCACCTGGAACACACACACTCACACATATACACACACACACTGTCTTAGTGGGTCTCAGTAGAAAATACTTTCTTACTAATGAGGATTACTATGACCAGAACATTTAATCTTATGGCCTAACTACTAAGGACGTATAGGCATTGAAATCCTTGCAACAAATTTGTGCCTGGAGGTATTTAGGAGATTACTGAGCAGATTACCCCTAAAAATTTGGGTCAATTGCTCAGCACGTGAATTAATTACCTGATCAAGGTACTTGTGCCAGGATAATCTGTGAAATAAAATGTATTACTGCTGTCACACCACAAATTTATAGCACCTGATTTAAGTGCTACAGGGAGTCTTAGCCTTGGTATGGTGCTTCTTCAGTTATTTAAGGGATAAAGAGAGAAAAATGCCCACTTCCTTCTTTTTATTAAATTACTTGATTTTTCTACATTTGAATTTGTGCCTAAAGTATGGATTACTTTCAAGGGTTTTGGATAGGTCTGTTCTTGTGGTTTGACATCTACTTCACTTCCACATCTTACATACATGTGACACTGCCCCTGACTTTCCGTTCATCTCTGTTTCGTTTCCTCCCAAACCACCTTTTCAGCCTAAGGTTTACAGATGTTGATCCTTATGTTTAAGGAAAATGGAAGCCCTGGAGATATCCCTGTTGGGCTGTTGGTGTTTTTTAGACTACACCAAAGCTGCAATTACCTCCTCTGACTCTCTTCTCCATGCACTGTAAACTTTGCCTACCTCTTACTGAGTTTGCAGACTATTTAATGCAGTCTTCCTTGACAACTGACAAAAGTACCTACAGGTGAATAAAAATTCCATGATCAAAAATGAATTTGATATCTAAAGAGTAAGACACACAAGGTGGTGGAGGTGTCCCAGTATACAAGTTCATAGTTAAGCACACACGGTGTTTAATGAAGAAAAGTCCCCCATGTCTGGTTACTGAGCAGATTATGGCATTCCATCATTTTTGTCCATTTTACTAATGAATTAATGGGCTTCGTGGACTCTGAAACCAGGTCCCCATCAGAGTGTGTGAATCAGTCTCTTGTGTGCCTGTGGGGGAACAGTGGGAAGGTGGTTTATATCATGGAGCCCCCGGCCAGATTATTTGACATAGAATCATAGAATGAGTAAGGTTGGGAAAGACCTCCAAGATCATTTGAGTCCAGCCTTTGGATGAACACCACCATGCCAACTAAACCATAGCACTAAGTGCCATGTCCAGTCATTTCTTAAACTCTTCCAGGGATGGTACCTTCACCACTGCCCTGGGCAGCCTGTTCCAATGGTTAACCACCCTTTCAGTGAAAAAATTCTTCCTGATGTCCAGGATGGACATAAACAAGGGGAAATGTCTTGAAACTGAAAGGAGGCCGGTTTAGATCAGACATCAGGAAGAAATGTACTGTGAGAGTGGTGACACACTGGAGCAGGTTGCCCAGAGAAGCTGTGGATACCCCACTCCTGGAAATGTTCAAGGCCAGGTTGGATGGAGCTTTGAGCAACTTGGTCTACTTGAAGGTGTCCCTGCCCATGGCAGGAGGTTGAAATCAGATGATCTTAAGATCCATTCCAAGACAAACCATTCTATCATTCTATGGATTATGGGATTATGCAGTTTACCTGCTTTGGCTGTTGCTAAGCATCTTCAGCCCGTAGTTGTGAAACAGGAAGTGAAGCTAGATTTAACTTCGAGCTGCTTCAGTAGCACTGTCCATTTAAGAAGAATCAAAGGTTTGGGGAGAAGGCTGTGTGTCATGTGCCCCTTTTTGGGAATCTCACAATTGTTACCTTCAGTTTTCCTTTCCTTTCTACTAAAGGACTCCAGTGGTACATTAGATTACATTGACTTTTTATCAAATAGCTGGTAGGTATCTGATATGAATTACACTCCCCTGTCCAAAAAAAAATAATTTTGTAGTTAAATAATTCTGAAGGGAAAGGCATTCTCAATAGACTGAATAAAATTCTCCTCTTTTCAGGTTTCTTCATTTTCATTCTCTGATCTCCCTGGATATGATTTAATCTGTTTTAACATTATCAATACCTTCACAGGTAGAATCTGCTTTTTTTAATATTAAAAAATAAGAAAAATGTTAAAAATCCTTTTTTAGCTCTTCAAAAAAAAAAGATTGGCATTAACCTCTTCAGAGGTTCATTTCAGAAGTTGCTCTCTTGCTTCAGAAAAGATAGAATTTACGTTGATATAATGGTGATTGCTAAAATCAGTCTCATCTGATTTGCTTTAAATTCCATACTTCACTACTTTCTCCCAAAAAAATCCTTCCACTTTTTAGTATTCTCATAGTACTAAAAATGAAGCCAGTTTCATTACAGATATTGAAAGCATGCTGGTTAAAATTCTCTTAGCAGTCAGACTTTTTATATATAATCATGCTTTCCAGAGTATTCTTTGAAGTGCTCCACATTAATAACAACTTTTAAAAGGATTTTCCTGCTCTTTAATTGTCCAGTCTTACAGTCTTTCTTTCCTTTGCCACTGACTAATTCAAAAATATGAGCTTACTTTATGTGCAATTTTTAGGTCATCATTAAGCTCTTTGTGAAAGAGATTGAGTCATATAATGTGTTTTTACAGTGCAGCACAGTTCTCAGTTGGTGTCATAGAATGCCACTATAATACAAATAAAAACATTAATCATTCATGTCATTAGTTGCCACTATTACTTTCTACCTTGATGCATTTCTAAAATAGAAAAAAAATTAAGTACAAAATAACCTCTACAATCCATCCAGTTCCTTTTGTTAGCTCATTTAGACACCGTGCTCTTGGCTTGTTTCTTTACTGATAATTTGTCCAGTAAAGCTCAGCTGGATCTCTTTTTTCTTTTTTCAGCTGTCCCTCTACCTATGAGATTTTCTATTTCATATACACATGTTTCCATCTATACAAGATGCTGTGGCAGTGGCAGAGAATAGAGATGAAAGGCTCAATTTTTATTTTACCTTGCATTCTTGTGGTTCCTCCCTTTCTTTTGGCAGTATAGCCCCTTGTGGCTACAATTTGTAGTGTTTCACACAGCTTATTCTTCTGTTTCCTTTTCTTTGAATTTCTGCATTCCTTCCATTGTCTGTAGCTTTCACTCCACCTAAAGTCAATACGAATCTTGGTATCGATTTAAGCATGGCCAGAATTTCAACAGACGCTCTTCTGTTATTTTTAAGAGGTTTTGTTTTTTAATGTAGTCCATTAAATATGCATGGTGTTTTGCAGAAAAATAAAAGCACTGCCTTCCAAGAGATTTCAGTCTGTTTTGACAACTCATGCTGCTTGCTTGGAATCTGCATTTCTCCTAGCTGATGACACAAGGTTCAAGGCAAAGAAGCATGTGCTTTAATCACGTGGAAATCTGTGCTTGGTTTTGACTTGCCTTGCTCAATAGAGACAGGGTAAGGGCCCGATGTGTCACAGAACTGAGCTGTAAGTGTTCTGTGGAAATAAAGGATGAGGGAAGAGACATTAGGCAAGGAAGGAAAGGTGGAGGTTTCACCCAAAAGGATGAGTTGGCTGTGCACACCATGTGGTTTGCAAATCTAAAGCTGTTCAGACTGCTTATAAATGATGGAATAAATCTTAAAAATATGAATAATCCTATGCAACTATGAGTGATTGAAATACTTGCTCCCTTCAATGTGCACTAGTCATGCTTCATGTCAAATCACTGGATTTGTCACAAATAACATGGTTTGTGATGATGACAGAGATGTTACGGGGCGAGAAAAGAATTTTGGAAAGGGATAGACTATGTGGGAGAGAAAGATGGACACACACAGAAGGAAGAAAAATACAGAAGGAAGAAGTCATGGCAGGAAAGGGAACGTAAGGTATGGCAACAAATGGAGAAGTAAATTTCACACCTAAAGTGTGTGAGACGATTTTTTGTTTTGATTGCCAGAAGAGGCTATGGCTCTTGAAACCTCCTTATCCACATCTTTATCATTTTTCTTCAGCAAAATAAACCATATTTTGCCTCAAACAAATATAGCCCTCCTGGTCTCCTAGGAACATTTTAATCTGCAAGTTTCCTGCATAATTATTACTTCAGTTAATGGGATCTGCAATGGCTTAGTCCCATTTATGATATTCCTACATTGCGGAGTTCCCTGGGAGTTCTCTCTTTGGACAGATTTACCAAAAATGCTAGTTCCCCCTTTTGCAATTTTTGAATCTGAGAACTGAAAAGAAAGGTGTACCTAACAATAAATAAAAGAAAGAACAGCAAATTAGCTGCAGTACTTTGGGGATGGTTTATAATCTTGCCAAGCCGATGAAGAATTTCATCTTCCTTTGAGTTGCTGGGGGGCAGTTGAGGTTTTTCTATGTTTTTTTTCTGATTGTCTGCAGAAGTCCATTCGGTAATGTAAGAAGGTGGCGTTGAAAGAGCAGGTACTGTACATTTGTACTTGCCCTGCTGTGCTGGTCTGATGTCAGGCTCCTGTTTGTTGAGAAATGACGTGAAGGTGAAGTGGTCTTGTTGAGTCCGAGTGATTTATCACTTGGCACAGCACCAGTTCTTGCAGTTACACCAAGCTGTCAGTTTCTCTGTTGTGAATTAAACCACCGTTTCACAACCTAAAAGATTTTCAAAGCTTAAATTGTAGACGGATTTTCTAGCGATGTCTTGCAGGGCAAACTGAGCTCTCTTTAATTAATTTTTTATTATTATTATTATTTCAAAGTTTAACAGGGAACGTTCTATTTCTAGAACTATCAATTGTTGATATACATACCTCAGACAAGTTACTTCACAGGTTTCAGTATGAATCCTGTAAATTGGGCACTTCTAGTATCCCCATAATGCTCCTTCTTTCACTGTTTCCCACTGGGTTTTCAGCTGAAACGAGAAAGGAAAACAGTGGATGCTAACACTGGGGTTTGATATTCTTACAGGACCAGGAGTTATAGTAAGCATTGAGGTGTAAGTCCTTTTTTTTTTTTTCCCTTTGTCTATGTGGAAGGATCTCCTTATTGTGTTAGAAAGAAGTATTTCTTCCTGCATCACCCAGGTATAGATCATTGACATTCACTCAGCCTCTTAATAACCCACAAATGGATTGACTAGGACTTGACTGAGTCAGATGGAACAGGAAGAGGAACCAAGCACGAACCCAGACACACACCCTACTGGTCTCCAATTCTGTAGGCCTATTCAAAGGGAAATGTAGAAATAATTTAGAGAAGGGACATTCTTTCTAGTATTCAGGTCGGTGAGACAAGGTAGATGGAAGAGGAAAACATCCTTCTTCCTCTGGTAAGTCCTGTAATTGCTCTGCACTGCGGAGACCTCTGTACCTGGATGAGAGCAGGAAAGGTGAGACTGCTAGTAAAGGATGAGCCCCCTGCCTCTGTCTGCAGGATTAAATGAAGCTGACCTAGGGCAGCCTGGCCCATACTGTTCAGCTGTTAGAAAGTTGTTGCTCTGGGCCAGCTAGTGTTTTCCCACAAAATGTGGTACAGTTTGGAGTTTGATGCAGGCCAAGTAGTTGCCCAGAAAAGCATCTTTTTGGGAAGAGAGAAGCACTGTTGCAGCAGGGACACTCAGCACGTTTTGCCCGTTGGTTTCAGGGAACAAGAATGGTCCCTGGCTGGTTTTGATCACTAGCACAGATGTAGTTATTGGTAGAAGGGCAGACTGAGGAATGGCATCCTTGCAAGCTGACCACCCACACAGCAAAATGATTTGGGAGATAAATCACTGCAGGCACCATTCTCTTGGTCTGTCCAAAAAGGTGGAATTTGGGGATATAATAGTGAAGTCCTATGGTTTTCTCCTTTATCATGTTATGTCTTAACACCATGTCTTAAGGAACCTACAGGCCTCTGGGCAGCATGCAGACCAAATTTCTCTGATGGAGTTGGAGATAACTGTGGATTTTAAAAAGTTTGTTTAAAAAACACAGCCAAACACAAAATCCCAACAAAACCAAAACCAAAGCGAAACAGCTATGGCATTTGTTTTTGGCAGGTGAGATGTTTTGCATAGCTGTAAAAACCTGTATCTTCATTATAAAAATCTATAATGGCCTTTGCTTACGTATCCAGCTGTGGCATGCTTAACTTTAGGACCCATCCCTTGCATTATCTGCAGTCGTCCCCAGGGTGATATTTCCAACTCTTATGTTTCCTCTGCTAGTCAAAGGCAATCACATCTGTCTCTCTGTCTGTGGCATGTGAATTGAGTAACAGGAAGAGGCTGCAGGTTTTCAGCTCTAAAAGTGAGAAAGGCAAATTCTTTTTTGAAAGTAAACAGTACCATAACCAAAAGAATGAGTGTTTGGCTCAAATTAATTAAAATAATACACGTTTCATTACTCTGCAGTCTGTCTACCATTTCTCTTACTAATGTCACATGTCATTTACCTACGCACAATTTTAGCCTTGGACTTAATGCTAAGTTCTGTTCAGTTCATTACCAAATGCCTTTCAGGACAGTTGCCAAAAATATTCTCTTCCCTGTCCAAAACTGACCTGGAGACTCTAATTCATTCACTAAAGCATCTAGCCTTGACTACTGTAATTCCTTGGTTTGCTGGGCTCAGAGCCAAATCAATTGGCAGACTGAAGCTTAGTCAGGATTCAGCAACAGGGCTTCTGACCCAAACCATGCCAGCTCCATATCCTCCCTGTGCTGCAGCTCTATATTTGAAAAGCCTGTTATACATTTACTGTAACAGTTTCCTTTACACTGTAATTTTATGGGTGGAATTTTTCTTTTACCCTTCATGTCAACTGTCGTACTCTAAGAGAATTTTTCTGTGCTAAATTGCCATATATTCTACTCTGACACTTACAGTAATTTACTGCAAAGCTCTTTTCATCCTGTGTCCTTAATTGGTGGAATTTGGAGTAAAATTCTACATGAAATCTGATTATTTTATCTGCAAGCCAAGACTTTTGTTTTTATTCTAACATTTTTTTTCAGTTTCCATTTTGTTTCTTTTTTCTATTATAAATTATATATATTATAATATGTAGTATAAAATAATATGCATGGCAGCATATCACATAATAAGCAAAGGAAAAATTGAGTAGTTCTTAACTCCTGAACCCAGAGATGAATTTCAGCCTTCCCTCAATCATGTATTTAAAATAGACTGCTTGATAGATGTAATGCAGGGTGAAAGTGTTCTCTCTACCTCTTAATAGTGTGCAGATGAGGCTACACTTTGGTTCTCATTTATTTCTGTTTTTCTTTGGTAGTACAATTTTCAAATATTCTCTATAAAATATTTTCTTGCCCTGGAGATACTCTAGTTTTCCATTCAATACAATCTTCTATGCAACTTCTGCAGGCATTGTTTATGGGATGTTTGCTGTTTTTCCTAGTTTTTCTGGTTGCTTTTACATTTATACTTGATAGCAATACTTTTTCCAGGTAGCATTCTTTATGGCAGCAGAAACGGAGGCTTAAACTTTCTATTAATATACTTATTATAAGCTGGCACCTCTAATAAAGTATATTGTAGTTGTGTTACATTTGTTAAACATTGGCACTTGCATGTCACTCTAGGCTCAGTTGTTTGGGTCTTTCTAGTTATTTGTAACACAGCAGAAGAGCAATTAGATAATAATTCTTTGTCCGAAAGGTGTAGTGTAAATTAGCAGCCACAGAATAAGTCATTAGGAAAGATGCAATAACTTACATCCTGTAAATTGTACTGATGGGAAAAACATGACATGTTATGGACCCTTCCAGAACAATGTGTTTTTTTAAATCCTAATTTAGTAAGGAAACAGCTTTGCATATGGTCAATGAAAATTTGATATAGCATAGAACTCACTAACAGATGTTTGACAATGAATATTTCATGTTACTTAATAATTCTACTTACCAGTCACAGTTGACACTACAGTGCATTCTGGAGTTCAACGTGCCCTAGAGAGATAGATATGACCTGTTATATAGTTTTGGAAATTTCTTCCTGGAGAGCAGAAAATAATCTGAAAACCATGGTCAGCAGTGAGACTCAGATTATGGAGATATCAGCCCAGAATCTGGGGCCTCTCTTTGGCCAAGTTGTACCCAGACACAGACAAAAAATGAGTTAAGTGGGGAGTTTCTCAGCTAATATAAAGCTTTCATGGCTTCTCCTTAGGGGTGAATCTACCATCCCTGTGGACTGTGTGCTGCTGGATCACTTACCCATACAAATCTGATCCTGATCAGGAGTGGGTACATCATGTCTTGTTTGTCTCCAGTTTCCCAGAGCACAAGCATTATGGCAGCTTTAGGCTTCCAAGGTATCTATGGGAAAATAAATGCATCTTGGTGCAAAAAGAACAAATGTGGCAGAGCATGTTTGCATTGAATTGCCATCTCGTAGCACATGAATGCAGGATTTTGGTGCAGTACAAAAAGATGCTAAGGCACCTCCCTGTACTGTGAAACCATGGCCTTGGCTGCTGTTTTGCTCTAATGTAATTCTTAGAGATTTTTTGTATTGGAATTTGCAAAGCATCATAACCTAGATCGCTGTGAATATTGAAATTGATGTACATACATTGATACTTTCTTTGAATAGAGCACTGATATGTTGGTCCTTGATACGTACTAATTTAGAATTGTCCTCTGCATTTTTCTTTTTATTATCCCTTGCTGTCTGTTTCATAAAATTTCTTTAAATGCTTTGATTTTTAGCATGTTGTACTCATACTATCCTACCTCTTATCACTTTTTAGTTCCAAAAGGTTAGGTAAGTAAAGAAGATCATTTTGATATTCACTTTGTCTACTTATATATGCAGTTATACAAGAAGCAGCTATGGCATCTTCCTAGATTGTGTTTTCACTGAGGAAAGTTTCTGAGATGATCAGATAATGACTTTTGATAAATCTTAGCACCTGTTCACATAATGGAAATTAAACACTTTAAAGTTCAAATGTTTTTCAAATTTCAGATGATCTTATTAATACTTATTAGTGGAAAATGGCAAACCAGCTCTTCCTTGTATCTTTGTGAATCTTTTCTACTTGAATTTCCACTTGCAAACTGAAACCAGATTGTTAATTAAGCAAAATTTTCTGAGTACCTGGGTCATCAACAGAATGACAGTAATTAAATTCTAGCCTCACTTTCTATACACATAATAATAGACTGCTTTACCATTTTCATTCTTTTCAAATTAACTGAAAAAATATACACAGCATTATTTTCTTGATACATCCACTCTTCAGTCCAAGCACGTTCTAATGGGCTGAAATTATCACATCTACCTTTAAAAGCTGAATGCATTACAAATGGATAAGATCATCACAGTAGGTCTGAGGCACTTTCTTTATTGTAAACTACCTATATGTATTTGTTTTAAAAGAAAATGAACTACAATTATTTTCTATGACTTTAGAAGGTAATTAATCATCCCTGAAAGGAAAATTTCCATTCAAAATCTTGTAATCTTCCGGAATCTGAAAGCAGCCTTCAAAAGTGGTAAAAAAACAGATAATAGAAGAAATGTGCTCAAAGGAGAGAGATTAACTTTCCATTCTAGAGGTGAAAGATCCTGCTTTAGTAGGTGAGCTCACCATTTTAGCTATGTAGAATACGATTCTCTACATCTCTGACTTAAGGAAAGAATGAGAGAAGCTCTAGATCAGCAAGATAAGGTACCAGGGCAGGGGGTGTTACAGCACTCCTGCCACCACTTTTCAGTAAGGGGATCAAGAAGTGCTGCAACCTGCAACTTGATAAAGAAAGGACATTGTTTCCACCCAGGAATCTAAAGAGATAGATAGCAAAGAACCTTGTCAAAGAGTTGAAGCATTTTTCAGTTCGACCTCATCGGTTGGCACAGCTGCTCATTCAGGAGCACAGCCGAGGTTGTTTGTAGAAAATCTGGATTTATTGGTGTTTTCTTCAGTTGCCTGTGCTGGGGTCAAGGCGACTTACATCTTGGCCAAATCATTTTTAGGCAGGTCACTGTTGTTGAAGGACGATTTTGCTTGTAACTGAAGTGAAGAAGAAGAAGAGAGTGTTGAGAGAAAAGCTTTTTCAACTGAGATGAACAAATAGCTAAAAACTTGAGGATCTTAATTATTTTAGATAACTGATCTAAATATTGACATTTGGCTTCAGAACAAATTCATTAGAGTTGAATGGGGGAAGCCCATTTCACATCTGTTCTTCATCTTATATGAGAGAAAAAAGTGTCTGTTTGTGTAAGTAACCGTACGTGGGCCATGGAGACAGCACTGATCTACCACAGGTGAGCCCTTTGATATTGAATAGAGAAGCAGCAGCAGCTGCAGCCACAGAGCGCAGGGTTGATGTATGGTTTAGCCCTTCCCACCTGCTGACAAGTTCCCACTATCAGATAGTCACCCTTCAAAGCAGAGCCTGCCTGCCTTCCACGCTCCCGTTCGTGCAGCCCGCTCATCTGAGCGCCGCTGCCGTGGGGGAACATGTGTCAGGTGGATGTCTCCAGGGTCATTCCTGTGGTCACACACCTATTGCCACACAGGCAAAGGCGTGTGCCAGCACAGAGAGTGTGCTGAGGTAACAGACATCACGGGGAAGCAGCTGCATGCCTAGTTCTTGGTGCATAGTTGGTGTAGACTAAAGTTGTGGAGACAGACTTGAAGGGAGACATCTCCAACATTGATACAATGTAAGTACAAAAGACACATCATTGGATGGATATTGATGATGTTGTTTCAGTAATGACATCATCCATAGACTCCTAGTGTCTTTGCTTTGCTTCTCTATAGTGATCACAACATAAATTGCTTGTCTTGTTTGACTTCCTTGTTCACCAAAGTTGAGCAGATTGTCGCCGTTTTCAACGCTTCTACCAGACAAAAAGCTTGGGACCATTTCTCGAAAGCCCAGCGAAAGAACATAGACATTTGGCGAAAGCATTCTGAGGTTGGTGATTTTATTTTTACTTTCTATCCATCATCTCACAGCTGGATTGACACAGAACGAGTGTGATTGTAGCTGGACACTGTATATTTGGCAATATTTACAGCTACCTTTTTAGCTGTTAATCAACTGGCCGTTTACGGTCTCGTCCACAGTATAAATTGCTCCCATTGCTCTCGTTATGGTAATAGTCGTTAAATAACATGAAGACAGGGAGCAATGTGGTTTTTATTTTTCATGCAAAATTTGGGAATTCATTAGAAGATTATGTTTACTATCTAAAATAATGAACTGAAGTAGTGAAATTAGGAACAATATTTTCAAATAACGAATTTAGGAGTCATCATGATCTGTTTTTAAAAGAAGAATTCTGTGGCAAAGATTTTTTTTTCTCTGTGCCATTATACGGTCATTATAAGATGACTTTGAGTGAAAATAAAATAAAAAATCTCTTTCCTAAGTAATGACTTAAGAATATTAAGTCCCTGTGACCTATTCCTTCCCATTTGTTCTATGTTTATCTTTAAAAAAGTAGATACATCGCTTGTGTTGATTCTAAATATTATGTTTGCAAAGAAACCAGTATAAATGTAATCATACAACCACACAGAGTTAGCAATGTGGGACCATGCATGTGTGACTGTCATAAGCATGAGCAGAGGAAATGGGATTCTAACTCCCCTTGCTGTGAGTGGCAGCAAAGGAAGTGCTAGACCTCATCCTGTGTTTTGGTCATCCAGCTTTCAATTTTAATTCAGTATATACGCTATGAGCCTGTATTTTAAAAAGTAAGTACCGCTGTCTTTGTTTTCTTTCTTTCTTATTCCTTTTTTTTTTAAATTTTAATATGAGCAATTTACATACACTTGGTTTACTGTCATGTGGTACAGTATGTTGATTGTTACTATCACAGTCCTCTAAATGATTTTTCTCTGTCTCAGAATAAAATCTTTAGAAGGTAAGGTGCACTTATTTAATTATTTTGTAGTACACTTGTAAAATAAGTGTTGTACACTTAGTTTGAGAAACACTGAAGTGCTGTGATATAAATCATTTGGATAACATTTTAAGTGTCCATTAACTAATGCTAAATTACAGTTGAATACCAATGGCACTAAATGTAACATCCACATGAATACCAAATGAATACTTTATTATCAATGCTATTATGGTGAATACAAAATTACTTCAATAATGGGACACTTAAAATAAAATGTTAGTATAATTTATTGGTACAAACTGTATTTTGCATTTTGTTCACAAATATTTCAAATACATAGTGGATAATGTCTTTGTTCGACTGAAAGTTGGGAAGTTGGGGATTGATGTTTGTCTTATCTTCTAGAGAAATATGAAAATATGATTTGCTAGTATATTATTTTAATTATATTAAGATCATCCCTTCTTAAACTAACTTTCTGTAAGGGGATGTGGTGTGTCATTCATTTTCTGGTTTCTAAATATTTAATAAACTGAAATGTGTAAGAGTTGGACTTTCCGGTAATGTTTTTTTTCAAAAATTACTGGCTTTTGTTTTTCTAAGAGGAGGACAGCTAAAACAATTCAAAATTATGTAAAGTATCTAGCTAAACCAATATATTTTGAAAATGCCTGTTTTTCAGATCTGAAGTGTAATGGAAATAAACCAAATGGTATATTTGATTTAAATTGTATCTTCTAACCATGATATAATCTGCTGATTTGTTTACCTTCCAGTTTTTCCCTGAATTTAGAAAAGCTTTGCTAGAAACCCAAGGCAAAGAAAAGACTCACACACACAGACATTCTCCATAGAAAATTATTGACTTTGCTGATAATGTAGACACTGATGCATCAAGGACATTTGTCCACTAATGAGGGAGTAAATGTAAGCGGATATCTGCTCATGTATGCAGTATTCTTCCCCAGGAAACTGTGCAAGTGGCCTTTTCTAAGAAGGAATTCAGAAATGGCCTGCCAGTTTCTTCCAGGGATACTTCTGATTTCATTAGACACTGGTTGACAATTTAGCCTTTTAATAACATTTTTTTTTAAATTTGAAATTATTCCCCTGTAAAACACCCACTAATTAGGTTCCTTGCCTTGCTGGGATTAATGAGTACAGATACATTTTTCAGAATATTTGAGATCTGCTGATGAACCAAGGGTACAGCTCAAGAGAAACGCCTTCCCTTTTTTTCGCGCAGCCCTTCTCTGACAGATTATTGTTAATTGCACAGGGCTGTTGTCGGACTCCTCAATGCTGTCTCCTCCTTCCACACGACTCTCCCTTGTTTCAAAGATTTCAGACCACCTCTTTGGGAATTAAGCTCTTTGTTGGCAGAAAAATTAGCTGTCTGCGGGTGGACAAAGCCTACACTAATCACAGTGCAGCATCCCCATGTTACACCTGACAGGATTATTAGGACAAAATAGAGTCCTCTCAATCTTCTCAGTGCTGCCATGAAAAAGGCAGCCGCTACACCCGCGCTGGCTTTTCTACCCAGAACAAAGACCGTCTAGACTCCGACAAAGCCCGCGTGCCTGCTGATCCTTTTCCTGCTGACATGTGCAGGGGCTGCCTGCCTGCCCTTGCAGCGGTCACCCGGACACCGAGCTGGCCCTGCTGCCACTCAGTTGGGATCAAGATGCAAAGATTTTTCAGGCCGCTGTTATGGGACTGGGTCTTTTAAATCCAAGGCAGTCTGGGCATAGGGGCAGAGGGTGAGATTCCTTTGACCAGCATTGGGCACTTGTAAATATCCAGCTCTTCATCTGCACTGTCTGCTCTCCGCTCCCTTTGCAGTCCGCAGAGAGAACAAGGCACTTTTAGGGTGCCTTTTAGTTAATACAACTTTGTGTGTTGTACATTTGGCCAAATCAATCATACTCCAAGTGGCAGAGGGAGGCAAAAATTAGCTATCCCTTAAGCAGGCTGACAATCTCTTTATCAGTCTGCTTTTTACACCAGTTTTAAGTAATATCCCTGCTGTTAAAACATTCTCCTATGTTTAGCAGACCTAAAGATCACTCAATGGGGAAAGTCACTTTTTTTTCTTGTTTTCCCTGAGTGTTACCTCTGATAAACTCAATTCTTTCACAGGAGGAATTCCCTGTGCTTCTGTTTTTATAAATATTCATACACAAATAAATATGATTACAATGATAAATGATGTATAATTAAAATCAGATCAGTGTTAAAAACAGATATTAAATAATGCATAATGACTTTATGGAAGTTAATACTGACAAAAGATAATTTTGGATTTTAGGAGCTCCGAAATGCTCACAGTGAACAGCTCATGGGAATCCGTCGGGAAGAGGAGATGGAAATGTCCGATGATGACAGTGGTGACAATCCCAGTAAAAAGCTGAGAGTAGATGATTCAGGTAATTTATGCAAGTGTTGTTTTATTAAAAGCAAACAAAAACTTACATATGAGAAGTGACATGTTAATACCCGATTATATAAGACAGTATCTTATTTTAAACCCTCATAAATTAGTTATTTGAATGATGCAAGCTGTCTCTAGGAGATGTCTGTCACCTGCTATGTTCTGTAATGATGAAAATTCTCCAGTTCTGCCCTTGGCTGGAAGCATTATGTTTTCTTACTGCGGTCTCTGCAGCTTTGCATGACAGCATTTCATTCCATGGTAGAAACAATGTTTTATTCTGAGACCAGTTCAAGTTATTCTTTGGTCAGTGTTCTCTAAGCTGTACCTTTCTTTGCAACAAAGACATAATGATCTCTAATCTCTATAAGAAATAGCATTTTAACTGGAAGGGTTTTTTGGTTGCATACCGGCTTTCTAAGGGCCCCTATTTCACAGTATGGTACTGCATTCTGTATGAATTAGACACTCATTAGATGGCTATCATGAGTCCAAGAACAAGGGTGCATGTAATGTGAATAAGAAAAGCAGCTTTTTCAGCCTTCTGCAAATACTCTGTATCCAGGATGGACACCAAGAGGCAGCTCAGAAGCTGCCAGAGTGACTAACTGGTACCATGATCTGGATGTGTGCCTTGTTCTATTTCTTGGCATTGGCTAATAATTTGTGAGTTGTTAGCAAGGGTTTCCTTGTTTAGACATTCATATAAAGAATGAAAAATTAAATTTTAAGGAGCTGCAGCCAAAGCATGACTAGAAACTGCCAGGCAGCAATGAACTTTCTGAAAAATAAAGAAGGAAGGAATACTATGGAAATAAACTGAGAGTCTCCACTAGGGTAATCCTGATCTACTCCTTTTCATACAGGAACCATAGTAAGAAAGGAAAGAATTTCATTCATTCAATGATTTTAAGTCTTTGTGTGCCAGTCAAAAGGTGTGAATTCAAACTTACAGAGAGAAGAGCTCTTTGGCTCCTTCTGTGACAAGATACTGTGTGAGGTTTAAGTTCCCCAGAAGTAAAGACCAAAAGGAGTGTCATTTGAGCAAAGAATTTTTTACTGTGACATCTCGTTTAAGGGGAGAGTTAATATTTTTCCTGGAAGAAAAATGCAACAATAAAACCCATAAAGGGCAGCCTTAATTTTTGCTGGGCTAATTTTGTGGATTTGTATTTTCTAGATGCCGTTAGCAGAGTGTTTGAAGCTGAGACAGTGGGTCGTTGCCAACCAGGAACTGCTAGAAATGAGCAATTTTTATGACTGTCTAATCATTTTACATTGACTGTGTCCACTTTCATGGAGAAAAGTCATTAGAACTAACAACAGGAAGGTAGAGCCAGAAATAAATATAGCCTGCATGCCAGAAGAGGAGGAGGAATGTTTTGAACTGTAACACTCACCAATTCAGCCAGGTTTAACATATGCATGCTTAGGAGAGGGCTGTGCTAGTCATTCATTTCTTAACACTACAGATAGGAAAGTGTGTTTGGTTTTCATGCATAAAAGAAGATGTTACTGTCAAAAGTTTTGATATCTGAGATTTCTGCAGCGTTCTATCCCAGAAAATATCAGGTTATTTGTATTGTTTCAATGTGGGGACTTGAGCAAACCCAGTACTGTGCTGCATTCTAAATCAAAAATTTAACAATATGAATCCACTTGACTATGTGTCCGTCATTGTTTGTTGTACCATTGATCATCCTCTTAAACTCAGTGGAGTTGATCCATCCTGTTGCAAATATGGTCATCCAGTTCTCAAATTAATGTTGTGGCTTTCTTCTCTCAACACTACAGTCTCAGTTAAAGCAAGTGCATTTGGTTCTTCTGTCAATTACAACAGAGGGAACTTGGAATTAAACCAAAAGAGCTATTGGATATTAAACATCGGTAAATGAAAATAAACTGAAAAAGGACTTTTTAAATTATTATTAACTTGTGTACAAAAACATGATTCTTCTTTCCTTCTTCTGGCATTTTTTTTAAATTGCTATTTGTGTTAGCTGCCTTCTCTTTTTCTTTTCTTTTTTTTTCCTCTCATTCTAAATACGTCATTGCAGAACCACCACTTTATCTCACTGGAGTGGCTATTTGTATTCACACTAACCTCTGTTGCATGAAGGATATCTTTTAAAGAGTCTTGTCGCAAAGAAACCATCTTGCACATTAAGAAAACATTGTCACTTTATTTTTAACCCCTTTTCTTAAAAATTTTGTTTAACTTCTTAACCTTGGGAAGAGCAAGACTTGAATAACATGAAGATATTGTGCCTCTTCAATTCAAGGACAGTGTGCACACATAAAAGTTTCAGAAGTCTAAATCCAAAAGTAGCTGAAGCAATGAGACATGATGAATTGATACAGATGGTTCCAGTGCTCTGGACTGCATGTTCTGCCATTCCAACAATTTTCTGGAGGACATTATTTTTCAGCCTGCCCTTTTTGACAGTGTGAGCAAGACTGCTGGGAAGGTACAACCCCAAAGCTATAATAAGTGGCAAAGATTCCCTCAGACTTCAACACCTGTGTCAGGTATTTTTTTCAGTGGTTTGCCTGGTTAAGTCCCTGCTAGTACAAGAAGGCTTAATTAATTCAACAATTTAAAATGGCTTCTAAGACCTCATTCTGTCTCAGTAAAGTGTAGTTTCAGGAGTCTCCCAGTATAATTTCTTCTTTTGTGGAAGAAAACCCACTGAGTGCATCACAACTTCTCACAGCTAGATAGTTAGAATGAAAACTTTCCTCCAGGAGATCTGAAGATGAACCTATTAATCACCCTGAGAAAAAGAGGATGGATTCCAGCCCCAGCATTTGAAAATATACTGCAACACATCTAAGCCCTGAGATTGTGAAGAATAATGCTTGTCCAGAGTTGCTGGACTTGAGGTTTCAGAGTGTCGTGGTTTGACCTAGCTGGCAACTAAGTATGACTCAGCTGCTTGCTCACTCCCCCAACCCAGTGCAATGGGGAGGAGAAGGAGAATGAGAAAAAAAAAGTGGTAAGCTGTAGGTTGACCTCAGAACAGCTTAATAATTGAACAAAATATAATGATGATGATAGTGGTAACAATAATAGTGGTAGTAATGATAATGAAAAGGAGAGAGAGATGGAAATAAAATCCAAGAGAAAGAAGTGACGCACAATTGCTCACCACCCTCTGAGTGATGCCCACCTTGTCCCCCAGCATTAATTTACCCCTCCTGGCCAACTCCCCCAAGTTTATATACTGAGCATCCTTGCAGCTCTGTGGTATGGAATACCCCTCTGGCTAATTTGGATCACCTGTCCCAGCCATGCTCCCTCCAGGCTTCTTGTGCACCTCCCCACTAGCAGAGCATGGGGAACTGTCAAGTCCTTGATTTAGAGAAAGCATTATTTAGCAGCAACTAAAATATCAGTGTGTTATCCAGTCTTTTCATGCTAAATCCAAAACACAGCACCAGCCAGCTGCTAGGAAGAAAATTAACTCTATCCCAACTGCACACAGGACACAGAGGAATGTTACAGGTAGCTGACACCCGAGTGCACAATGACATCTGGGGATGAGTAAGCTGTTACTAAGAATAGTTAGTGTTTTTCTTCGAGGCACGCTGCATATGAAGTCATGCAAGAGATCAAGTCATGGTGCATGTTAGAAACCGACCTTTGTTTGGGAAAATTTGGCCTTGCGACAATCGGAAGAGGTCCATAGGGACTTGTTGCAAAGTGTGTCCCTCCATTCTAGACCCAAATCCTCCTCTTTCACCTGCAAGTTGTGCTTCTGCTAGCTATTAATGAACTTGCTTTATTGATATCAGTGACTCAGTGGCAGAGCTGGAATGAGGACTGGCATCTCCAATCTCCTAAACCTATCTTCCACCGCCTAGTCAACATTGCAGGCCTGGGCCACTGCCTCCTGCACACAGGCCTGCTAATCCAGGTGTTTTACAGGTCATTCTGCCCAGGCTTGGTCAGTACCCTGCTCTATTCTGCAAGCTGAATCTTCAAGGAAAAGGAAAGCTTCACTACTTGTTTTTTATGTTGGAGATCATCTCAAACTGCTGCAAGGATAGCCTGAAGAACCCCCTAGGGTACCCAATAAGTTGGTTCAACTGTCACATATGCCTGTTTTGTTGGAAATCCTCCCAGTTTCACTGTCTAGAAGTCATTTACATTCCAGGGAAGGCTGAAAAAAGGCTGACCTGACACTGAGTGAATCTCACTCGTGTGACCAGTTATTGCTTCTTTTCTTTTTTTTCCCCCGCCCACAAAATACAGCCTTTAAACAGTGACTGTTCCACAATGTGGATTTTGGAGTTTGAAAGAGACAAGAGCATTGCTGAAGTAAAGCTGGAAGATTGCTAAGAAAAAAATAATAATGACAATTGGCAACTCAGTTAATATATTTGAAAGTCAAGAAACTGCTGCTGGAGCATTAGCTCAAGGGAGAAGAAAGAGATTCAGTGCTGAAGTCTAGAGGATGTACAAAAATCTTTGGAGTGGTCAGGATTTAGGGATGCTTCCTCTCCCACCTGCTTGCACAGGGAGTAAGGAACCAGATTTAAAAGCCTTGCAAATTATTTTAAGAATTAGTAAAGATGTGTAAAGAAGAGCTGAACTTTGGTTTATGCCTGCAAGGCACCTGTTATTTTACTGTGAGAGGAGGTGGGTTAATCTTTTGTTTTTGCAGTACACAGCAACATACCATTAATTCTGGCAACTCCCAACCTCAGCGAGAGGCTGGAGCTGATGCCATGGAAAAGAATGATATGCACTGTGCTTGGAGAGGGCTGCAGAAATGATAGTTGTGTGATTAAGGTGCTTGACTGGGATCCCAGAGCTCTAGGCCAAATCCCAACTCTGCTACATATCCCTTGCCTGCAGTAATCAATGAATTTGTATCATCTCAGTTCTCTAGTATCAAATGCAGACAATGGTTCTTCCTTTCATTCAGCCACTACCTCAATAATAATTATGGATAATAAGTTTCCTGGTATAGGCCTCCCTCCAGCTCGACAGACTTGCAGTAGGCTACACATTGGACCCCTGGAGCATTTCACCACCATTGTAGTACCTCTGAGGAGGTAGCTTAACAACATCTCAAAGGCTGTGTGCAAATAATAAATTGTAAGTTGCATAACGCAAGCCCAGACTGAACATGTAAGATTGGTGCTGCTTTGCAAATTAGGGAGGACATCCTCCATGGTAGCATTTTGAAACATACCTAAAGTAGGAGCCAAACTTAAACACTGAAGTTGGATCTTTAATGGGGTCCTGAACTACTCTGTCCTGTTTGCAACATCAGCTATGTCACTTGCTGTAAGAGACAGGCTGAATAGTGGGCAGTCCATCTCACAGAAGAGTATAATTCCTTGTGAAACTCCGTATTTGAAAATCCCACCCTGGTCCATAGAGCATAAAATAGGCTTTGGGATATTGTTTACAAGTCTGTCTTGAAAGTTGCAAGCCTGGCAAGTCTTCAAGGAAAGCCTAAAACACCAAAGTGATCTCTGTCATGCTTATTCATCTTCTCTCTGCAATTCAGTCCTCTTTTTGCTTTCTCTAAAGCTGTTGTGAACGCAGGGATACACACATGGAACAGAAACTGTGGTTTATAGGTGGATTAAACTGGTAGGAAAGCTTTATATTTCTTGTTAAAACTTTGAATAGGAATACCAAGCCCAGGTGTGTGGAGCTGAGCTTTGGTTTTCCTTTGTTTCCAGCTGTGTGAAGTTGGAACAAGTGTCACAGCAGATCTCATGTCAGATCTTCCTCCTCCTCATCTCAGAGATCAGATAATTCTCCCTTCCTTTCTTGCAAGACTAACCTTTTGGATTTATGGGAGATTTTGTTTCAAACAAAAGTCTGATTTATTTTTCTGTCATTACTCTCCATCCCATAGCTTTTTGGCATCAGATTTTATTGGTATTTAACAAACCCATAATTTGCCTATTGTCCTTTTTAACACTTATTGATAAACATAATGTAAAATAACAAAATGTATTTACTTTAGAAATTAATGTGCTACATTTCATGCTTTTTTTATTCCTTAAATAAAGTGGCTCCATTTCAAAGCCATAAGCAGCTGGTATCATAAGCAGCCCTGCAGTGATAAACAAATAAACCCTGTCAACAGACGCCACCAACCTGGATTTAGAAGCATCCTCAAAGAAAAGAAGGTATTTAAAATGTGAGGCTCTGAATTCTCACTGTAGTGACACAGTCCCCTCTCTGGCCAGAGAAGACAGCTGAACAACCCTTTTGAGCTCTGTGAGCAGAGTAACTTCCCTTCGAATGGAAATGCTCTGGGCACAGCAGACAATCAGCTTTGCTCCCTGGAACCATCAGGGGTGATCACTAGAAAGCAGCACAAGATGATTACTTCCTCTGTGCTGGGAAAAGTCCGCTCTAGTGTCTTTCACAGCATGCCAGTTCAGAGCTGTTACCATCAGGCAGGCTCCAATTGTGTGCCATAAAATGCATTCCATTTTTCCCACAGCTTTTACAAAAATGGGCTGAAGTTCAGGACGCATGTGGGCAGGGGACTAATTTTATGCCCCTGGTTTTAAGTCTCTTTGCCTCTAATAATGCTTCTTGTGCAGCTGAATTTAGCAGAAAGGTCTTGATGAATCAGGGCTGAATGTAGTTCCCTGGGAAATAAAGAAAACATTGTCCTGTCCCAGGTACTGGGCCAATTCCTCCAGGTCATGTACGACACATAGGCTGCAGGGTGGAGGTCTCTGCTAGTCCTGTGGGTGCAGCAGTGAAGGGGTTAATCTAACTTCCAAATTTCGGAGGAAACAGGCACTTCAAAGGCATTTTCCTAATATGGGGTGTAGGAGAATGTCCTGTTTACTAGAAACAAGTCTGTTGTGCTTTGATGCTTTTCCACTTCCAGAAATACTATTATCTAGATTACAATTTATCACGTTTTCTGGGTATTTCATACTGATAAGGTTTTATGCAGGATCATTACATATGAGAATAGATTTAATCCTGTTTTTAGTAAGCTTTGAGGACACTGAGGGATTATTTATGTAATAAGATGCAAAGTTGCTATGGAAAACGCTATAGCAACCTAACATCTTCACAAAACCAAGCAGCCACTTGTGACAGCAGTCTAAATTTACATTTATTTTAGTGTTATTTTATTGACATTCTTAGTGTCTCCTTTTGACAGCATGTTAAAATATGTTTTGCATTCATGCCAGAACAAAATTAACAGCATGTTGTTGGAATGAAGATGATGCTTATAATTCTTGGAGATAATTTTAGCATATTTCATTCTGTGTAAATAGCATTAAAATAATAGCGAAAAGAAGCTCAGGTGCATCCCAGCTATTTGTAATTGAGAAAACAATGTACATTGAAAGTAATATTTTACAAGTCAGTGAAAACTAAACTGCTTTCATTTGCTTCATATTGGATTGAAAATATTTGTAAGAAAAAAATTATTTTGTTATTGGAATTTATTTCAAATCCTATATCTTTTATTATAACTTTCCCAATTCAGGATACAGGCTATAATTTTTCATTAGGTTTCATAAAACAGAGCATTATTTCTAACATGTAAACTTAGAGTTTGATAGGGGATTGCCCTATTTAAATGGGACTTTTCTAAAACATAGGATAAAAATACACATTGGCCCTTAGGAGGTTAAATAAAAAGGGAAAGAATAAACAAACACAAAGTGATGAAACAGTCTGAACTCTGTCCTCTGCTCATTGCAGTTAATAATGAAACTCACATTGAATTCAATGGGAGCAGAAGCAAGCTCTGTATATTGATTTTCTCCATCCCCCTCCATTAAGAGTCCTGAAGTGTGGCTGTAACATTGTTGAAGTGGGATGTTGGCAGCAAAATCAATAAAAGACAATATTAGAACATATGCTGTTTGCAGCTTCCCCACAATCTGATATAGCTTGTATTAGCATTCTTCTCCAAATTACATTTCATGCTTTCTATAAAGTGACCTTCTTTACAGTGCCCTCTCCAATATAAAACTTCTGTGCTTTTCCTTTCATATTTAGCCTTCAAGAGAATGAGCCCTATTTATAACAGTGAAGGTGGTTGATTCTGAACAGAGCACAAAGAACAGATTCCTTCAAGAGTGGCTTTAGGCTAATGTTATTTCTGACCTCCAATGAAAGATCATTTCTATTAGTGTTTAAACTGAGATCTAGGGGTTACATTTTCTTAATCATGCAGCCCTTCCTGCCCTCTTGTTTTTAGAAGCCCTTCTCACCCTGGCACATTAGAGAAGCTTGCAGATATTGCTTGAGGTGGAGATTTAGGTGCCTTCTTACCTGCCATTATTTCCAAGAATCATCAGGCATTGCCAACATGTCAGGGGAGATAATGATCAGAAAGCAGACTCTTTTCTAATGTCAGTACAAGCTTCTAAGCTCATAATTGCAGGTTTGGGGAGTGTTCTTATGTCATGAGTCATGCAAGGAAGGGTGGCTGAAGCTTCCAAAGCATTAAAAGCCTCCTTTTCAAAGCATGAATCTTCTACTTCCTCGTGTGTCCAGCTGACTGGCAGTCTGTGATGTGGTTTCATGCCAGGAGATAAAAACACACCCAGCAGAGTTCCTGCTTGAAGCTGCAGAAATCCCCCAAATGCCACTAGTTAATGATGCTGTTTTACTTTTGTGAATGAATCTTAGATTCTGAGGAGTTTCATGATGTCCTGCTCTTGTATTGGATAAAGGCCATCTCAAGAATATAAGCTTCTTACTAATGACAAATATCCAGAGTATAGCATTTTCATGACAAGCATATTGTGGGATTTGATTCATAAATTTGAAAGCCAAGTGGATTCAAAGCTGCTTGGAGGTGAGTGATCTTCTTTTAGTCTTACTTGGATTTGGATTTATGGCAGACAGAAGAGAAAACAAAGACCTGTCCTCTAGGATGTGAAATGACAGACTGAAGAACTAGATACTGCACCATTTATTCCCGTTCTCCAGTAGTTCCAGTGTATGTCTCCTTGAACACCAGCAAACCACAGAAAGTGGTTTGTATTGTTGGTGGTGGTTTTTGGTTTTGTTTCCTTTTTAAATTAGGATTTTTTTAATTGGGTTTTTTCTTGTTTGTTTGCCTTTCAGTGGGCAAAATAGTTTGCAACCTTTTGCTTATTTATCCAGCCCTCCAATATTTGATGCGTTGCAAGTTTTATCAGGTGCAAGAATTGTGCAAGCACGTCTTTACAGCACTTGGATCCAGTGATTGCTGGGCTGCTTCTACAACAGCCAAGTGCCCACCTCATGTGTCAACCAGGTGCCTCTCTGGAGGTGCCTGGGTGGTTGCTTGTTCCTAACACCACTTCCTTCTTTGCTTCTTTGTCATGTGTCAGATACAGACTATCATCCTTGTTAAATTTGTCTGGAGACTACTGAGCATTTTTAACAGTCAAGGAAGAACATGATAAAAAGCAATAACTCTCCTATGTTGTTCTGAGATAGTCATCTGTCTCATATAATGTTTGAAAGATTTCGAGATGTCTGTGCTGTAAAACCTTGATCTTACAAACTACTCCCTGCTGGTCAGAGTGTATGCACTCACATTCTTCCCAACACCTGCAGATAAAATGTCCTAAGTTGTGGCTTACTCAGAAAATCTGTTACAAGGACTGTTTCACACTTATCTCGTCAAAGCTACACACTTTCTGCGAATTTCAATAAAATGTCTCTTTCTGAAAGGCCTGGAAGTACCTAACTAAGCTCTGTAGAACACTGTTATCTACAAGTTTGCAACACATTTTATTTTTTAGAAGCTGAGAAAATACCTGCTAAACATGTTAAATTGTGGAAAAGCACAGAGGCCTCTATTTGCATATACTGATTATTCTGGAAGCAGAAGGAGGGGAGAAAAAGAGGTTTGGGCTTGCAGGTACAGCTCTTCTGAACACCCTTCCATTTACATAAGGCATAAATTGCTCAAGAAATTGTCTCTGAGTGTGAGGGTCAAAAATTACAAGCTTCATGTCATCATTTGCTTATGCTTTCTAAGGCATAAAGGGGTAAAAATGTATTCTTGTTTAAAATCCATTTTTATCTCAGGCAAAAGTAACTGAGCAAGTATTTCAGTATTATGCACGATTTTAAAAGAAAAATTAACTCAACCCTCTAATCCACTACAAGGTCAGAGAGATAGCTGGATAAATGCTCTCCTGCAATTTAAGGTGCAATAGAATTTTTTTCAAAAGGGGTTTATTCTCACATTTATAGAAAGCACTTTACATTTATGAACAAAATTTGCCTATTATAAATCAGGCCAATTCAAATCTCCACAGTCATTTAAACCACTCAGATCAGCTCTTCCCTAATGAATGTGACAAACTGAGGGATTCACGTCCACACTGTCAAGTTTATTTCAAAGTAGCAATGGCATTTTCTTCATAAATCCTACAGATTATATTTTTTCAAGTTCTCACAGTGGTGCTGAGCCTGAATGCAGTTCCTAGTTCAAATGCCAACAGCAGTGATGCAGTCGTGTGTCTGTAAATGCCAGTGCTGACTAAGTCTGAGTAAAAATATGAGGCACTTCAACTCCTAAGAAGCAAGCACCAGTGACCCACCTACATGGAGGTTTACCTGTGTGCAGTAATCCTTGAATATCCTGAGGGATTTATGTATCCCACGTACACACACGCATACAATACCTTTGTGCAATATAGAGAAGATTATGTAACACATATGAAACACTCAGCATTCATCAGCATCTCTTCTGCTATGCAGAGTTCAAATGTCTGCACCCTCAGCTGCAAAGCACCAGTAGTGCAAGCAGCGTTTTTCATCTCTAGTGTGGGAGTCAGCCATCAGTGCCACGTGGTATCTCCCCAGTAACCAGTGCTTTTCTTATTTTCTTCATTCCTTCACCCTCGAGACTGAAATCTCCTCTGCTCATTTTTAGTATTACACGAAAACTGTAATTTTTTAAATATTGATCAGAGAAAAAAGCCATTTCTTTGCCAGCATCTTTAAAGAACAGTGTCTGTAAAAGTGTTGCAACAGTCCTTTTTCTCAATTAGGAAAAAAGGTAGAACTTCTAAAAGAGATTTATTATTTGATTGATCATATTTAACTGAGGCAGCACTTACTGGTAAACATAGAGTATCAGAAAAATTCAGCTTGTCACAAACCAAGTACACTAATAAGAAGGGAAGTGGCTTTTTTGTGAATTTTGAAAACACCTGAGAACTGCTGCTATTTTTGGTCAAAGTTATACTCCTACATTTTACT
Source organism: Nicator chloris (assembly GCA_013400495.1). Lineage (NCBI taxonomy): Eukaryota > Metazoa > Chordata > Aves > Passeriformes > Pycnonotidae > Nicator > Nicator chloris. The sequence goes on along the minus strand of WAAE01002230.1, from coordinate 85,464 downwards.
ATGATTGCTTTCTTCCTAACCAACTCGACTAAAGTCCCCCCATCAGAGATGTCTGTGCAGGGCCACATCTTCTCTTTCCTATCTCCCCTTACACATATGCCGAGTGAGCTGGTATCGGTGCATATCATGGCTGGTGGTAGAAGAAATGCAACCCAAAATGTAAAGGAAGAAAGGGCCCTTAGCTTTAAAGAGATGACCTGCAGAAACTGGTCTCAATGGGCCAGATTAACTAGCAACTGTCAAAATATCATTTAGAAGCTATGTAAGGTTCCTGTTCTCCAAAGAGATGCTGTCAGGTAAAATAAACCTAAAATGTGTCAGGCTTTGATATTATTGTAACAACGTGATATCTTCCAAATTCCAAATGTTCATTTCAGTAATGTAATGTGACATCTTTGTAGGAAAAGTCCAAAATGCTTAATGCTGCAATTTACCTGGGACAGATCTGGGTAACAGGGGACTAGAGAATGTACTGCAAAATAATATGAGAGAGGGAAGAGAGAAACATCTGGCTGTGTCAGGCAAGTGGGAACTAAAAATGAACAAATAGATGGACTAGTGCATTTAGAGCTGGAGATGAACTGAACAGAACCAGTGCCAAGGTAAAAGAGAGGAGGGTACAAAGAGAGGAGTAGGAAGATTGGCTTAAAGTGGGAAAGTAGTCTTGCATCTTTGCAGCCCTTTGGAGAAAGGTGGATCACTGTTCAAGTGGGTTCTCTGCAGCCACAAGGTCCAGATCAATTATTGCAAACTGATCACTGGAGTCAATGGTCACTTGTAAGACTGTAGCAAGTAATCCACATCTTTATTCCTTGGACTGGCTAAAACAGCTAGATTAAATGTTCTAATTAGTGTTTTTAATTAAAACTCAGTTTGTGAGAGCATGATTAAAAAGGAAGAACTAATACTGGATCCAAAATCTAGAAAGTTTGGAAGCCACTATTCCAGAAACTTAAACCAGAAGTTTTCAGTTAATGATCTCTCTAGGCCTTTAAATAAATGTGAGATATCATGAGACTCATCATAACACCACAGGAGTTGGCAGCACTGCTCTCTGGGGCATTCTTTGTCCCCTGCAGAACCAGCATTTGCCTACGACTTTTTGTTATTAGTCCCAGCTGGACAATAATAGGTCCTCCCTTTCCCTGCCCCTTCTCTGCTATTTGCAAAGAGATGTGCTTCATTACACAAGAAATAATAAGCCTTCATAAATTACTGGCGAGCCACAGGTGTAGTAAACCTAGGAAAGAGCACTGATATTGCTGATGTCTGCTAAGCAGGGAGAAATACTGTAAACTGAGAAAAATCGCTCGTCAGAGAAACACTTCCATTTCTCAGATGTGAAGAGGTCTGTCCTGAATGGGATGGATAAAATTGCAATTAAGAGATTCACAGAATCATAACATGGCTTGTTGGAAGGGGCCTTAAATATCATCTAGTTCCAACCGGGCCTTGAACAATGCCAGGGATGGGGCATCCACAGCTTCTCTGGGCAACCTGTGCCAGTGCCTCAATACCCTCGCAGTAAGGAATTTCTTCCTAACATCTAATCTAGACCTGGTCTCAATTTGAAGCTGTTCTTCCTTGTCCCCTCACTACAAGCCCTTGTAAGTAGTCATACTCCAGTTTTCTTGGAGGCGTCATTTCTTTCTTTCTTTCTCTTTCTTTCTTTTTTTCTTTCTTTCTTTTTCTCTCTCTTTCTTTCTTTCTTTCTTTCTTTCTTTCTTTCTTTCTTTCTTTCTTTCTTTCTTTCTTTCTTTCTTTCTTTCTTTCTTTCTTTCTTTCTTTCTTTCTTTCTTTCTTTCTTTCTTCTTTCCCTTTTTTTTTAGCATACTTCCATTTACTAATTGTTTGCCACCAAGTTTTATGTGACTAGGAAGCCTGAAAATAATTCTCGTGATTATTCAATTTGAACATCTGGTATCATCATGAATGTAACTGGTATAATGAGCTTCTCTGAACATAGGCTGCATGGTAAGGAAAGGACTTTGAAGCAACTGCACCTGAATTAAACAGGTTTCACAAAAGAGTAAATCTCCCTCCCAGTGTGCAGGACCTAACTCCCACTAACATTAATGACAATAAACCCTTCTCATATAGGATAATTAGTGCCCTCAGAGTTTAAATTTGCAGGTACCAAGACACTCAAATGAAGTGTGCTTAGCATTTGAAAATAATGTGGAAATTTCTTCATTGTTTGGTTGCATTATGTCTGAAGGGGGAAGGAAAAAAAGTGTTTGTAGCTAGGTTAGCTTGTAATTGCTCCCAATTATTTATTTTTATACCATGCAAATTCTGTTTCTAGAGTTTACTCATGATACTTAGCTCACTGTTTTCAAGCTGTAAGCAAAGTGTGTTTTTTAAAAAAAAAAACCCAAGTGACATAGTCTATTTTTGCAGGAATGAGGGAGAACTATGGAACAGGTGTTTGTTAAAGAATGCATTATAGGAAGAAGGTTGCTTTTAACTGCTAAGATCAGACCTGTTCTCTGCACTTGTCATTGACATCTGAGCACTATGCTGGTTATCAGGTATTTGGTAAGTGTCCTCTGGGAACTCAAGACAATGGATCAAGATCGCTTTAGATATTGGATGACTCAGGATCCTGATATTGTGGAGTGGGCTCAAGAAGATGCCTCAAAGCCACCAAGGTGTACTTGTCAACCCTTCCTCTTTCAGAAAGCTGCTTGGAGAACACAGAGAGAAGGTTCAGCTGTGACACTTGGTGCTGGAGATGTTGGTTATCACCTGCCAAGTTGCTCAGTGTGTCTCTTCACCTCAGAGGCCATACAGCTTGCCATCTGCAATGAGGGCTGTGCCTTCCTGTCCACCACCTTGCACAGCTGCTCCAAACCTGAGCTTCCCACACATCCCAAAGTGCGGGGCTGCTGACTTGCACACACACCCTGCCATTGAGTGATGGGACCCTCAGACTAGCACAAAATTAAATTTCAGTGGGCTGGAGCATTAAGCACAACCTTAGAGGGTAAAAACGAATGAGGGTCCATTGGTCCTATCTAGTTATAATCATAGAATTACAGAATGGTTTAGTCTAGAAAGGACCTTAATGATCCTCTAGTTACAATTTCCCTGCCATGAGCAGGGATGCCACCCACTATATCTCCAAAGACCATCCTAACTGTACTTCTGCAAAGACTATCTTCCTTAATAATGACAAATGGCATTATTTTATAACTTACCCTGTTTTCTACAGCATCAAAACACAGTTCATGTCCTTCTAGATCATCCAGAAACATTTTTCCTTGCCGATTTTCCCCTGCTTGTACTGCTTCACAGTTCACGTATTTGAAAAACAAGCAGGCTAGCTAGAGGCCAGGGATAACTTTTATTGTTTGTATTTATAGTTGTGAACTTTGTGTCCTTATTTTTCTCCGCTCACATTTGTTCAGTCCCTCAAGCTGAAGCTCTGAAGAAGTAGCTCTGTCTTGCAAGATGGTGTTTTTGATATTGAAAATGCTCTGCAATGGGGGTGATGAAACAAATTACCATAATATCCATTATTTCGAGATGTTTTGATGCTTCTCTTTTTGCTGTTATCAAAAGGAGCATTATATCATTTAAACCCTCGTTTTCAAAGATAATGGCATTAGTAGAACTCAGATGGCAGTAAGGTTTGGGAGTAGGCTCTTTCTCTGTTTTCATCTGCCTCACTATATCAATACATCAGCTACAGTTCAAAAACCCTGAAAAATTCTGCTGGTTAGACCAAAAGTCTGGACAAATGTCACAGAAGTTCTCAGTTTTATGATCTATTTCTATACAAATATAGAATAATCTCTAGGAAATATAAACTATAGAGGTTCTGCTAGGAGGACATATGGAAAATCTTTACTCTGAATTTACAGGCATGTTTTCTGTTACTGTTTTTAGCGTTTGTCATTTGTTTTTGAGATACTACTTTCAGATTTCTTCAGGCTCTTGAGATAACCTACTGCTTATGCTTTGCAACTCCCTGTGTCCTCAATATGCAAATTAGTAGACTGTCATTAACATTAACTGTCATGTTATTAGGGCATCATCTAATGAGAAATCCACAGTGCAGGTGTGCGTTAGTGGCAATGGTAGGAAATTTTGAATTCTCCCTAATGTCCTCAATAAGTAAATGCATTCAGAGATGTGGGGTGTTAGCTTTATTTCCTGGCCACTATGACATGAGGTGGGTCATAAAAGCCTACAATTACCCCATATCACCTGTGAAGACTTACTCTGCTTTGGCTCCTGTGGGCATTGATATTTATTAGGTTTAATGCAGTCCCTGAGTACCAGCTGAAAGTGAAAAGTACAGATCAGTGCTAGTCAGAAAGAACATGCTCTCCTAACTATCCAAGGTAGATGCCCTAGAAAAATAAAGTTAATTGCTTGTTTCTCCTAAGACATCCATCAATGAATATGTCTTTAGACTTCAGGGGATTTCTAATCAGTCAGTCATTTCTTGTATTAAAGAGGGTGTCTTTTTGATTTGGATCTAGTCTGGATCCACTAAATGGAGTCTATCTTGCCACTGAGGCTGTTGCCAAATTGAATATAGCACTTCTGCCTCAGCACAAAGGAATCACACTAACCTCTTGGAAGTCTTTGAAATATCAGTGCAAAGGTTTCCCCCACGTATATATGTCTAATCTTCCTTCAGCTGCTTCTCTGAGGCTGGCAGGTATCATTTTGCATCCCTCAGTGAAAATGCTGTAAAGAGAATATTGAGCTGTTTTCCAGCTGTGTTTGTTTAGGTAGGAATATTTTCTTCTACTTGCAGCACAGGCAGCTATTTGAGATTGTTGTCAGTTTTCTTTTGATATAGATTCCTTGTATATAGTTCTTCTGTAAATGCTTTCAGCATTCATTGTCTTCTTATCCAAAGATGTTTTTAGAGTACCTCAGAGAGGGATTTTGGAGATGAGTATCTGAACTACCAAATGTAAAATTGCTTGAGATGAGATAAACAACCTTTTTTCAACTAAAACTACATTCATCAGCTTTGTCAATGAACTCTTAGCAAAATATTATGCAAGATTTGAAAAAAAATTACTTTTTAAAATGCAGATTCTCTTTCCCCCAAAATTCTCCTCTATTTTTAATATTCATTGAATTGCCTTTCTCTATATCCTATATAATAAATCACATATCATTATATATAATTGTTGTAAATTAAATATAATTTAAAGTAAATTATAGGATGTTTTTATAGAATAGATATTCTGCTTGGAATCAAAAGAGACATTGATATGAATTCAGAATTATTTTCACCTTGGTGCACTAAAACATAAATATCTTAAAATTATGTTAGGTCAACACAAAGAATGTGTCTGATTTTGTTTGAAACAGTTACCCAGTGTTGAATGGGATGGACAACCTGAGATCTGTCAGATGTCTTCCTTTTGTCTTATTCTCCTTTTCTGTTTACCAGTCTGTCCATACTTATTAGGAACCAACTATGTGTAGCTTTAAATTAAATAGCAAAGTATATAACATGTAGTTAATGTCATATCATTTATGGACTCTTATCTATAATTAATTCATTTAAAAGCTTGTGGCCATTTAATACTCTGTTACACTCTGTTACTATACGTGTTGCATCTTCCTTATTTAAGAACATATTTCTGCCTTGGACCCTGTTGTTATTTGCTCTGCTATGAGTGGTTAGGATGGTCACCCAAGTGTATAATAATGTTGGTAAGGCACTGTACACCTGAGGGAATCCTGCCTATCAGAAACTTATCTCTCCTGTATTCTTATTCTCTCACTAACCGTGGTTTGGGATGTTTTCAATTTCTCTTAAAATAGATTGCAACATCACCCAGACACAGCCTTTGTCTTCTGGTGTGCAGAAAAGAACAGGGCACCAACCTTGGATGGAACTTCTTGGTAGCACTGCAATGTAATTATTGTTATACAGGTTTTAATATTATATATTACATATAATTTTTTAAGTAATGACATAATAGTATTCAGAGGTGCATCTCTGTTTTTCAACAGTAAAAGTTTGCATTGCATTCCTACAGGACAAATGGACAGTTACCTTCATTGCTCCTATGTACTGTGACTTGCATTTGGATTAATTCCTTTTTAAACTCTAATAGGTTCATCACATACAGGTTACTTGCTTTTGTGAGATATTGTGGTCCTCTTCATTTCTCCTATTTTGCTGACCCTGTAGCAGACTTCTCTTGGTGTCTGTAGCCCCACTTAATCACCTGAACTCACCTAGGAGTATGAAAAGGAGAAGAAATTCTCCAATTAGGCTGTAGTGAGGCACAGAAAATAGTCAAGCAGCCTTTCCAGATAAGGCAGGCTGAACCTCAGCTCACTCTGGATCAGAACCCGTATTTCAGTGGGGAAATACACAAGCCTTACTCCCTCACTTGTGCAGCAGCTCTCAGAAGTTTTTTGAGAGCTGGAACAGACGATGAGCAGCAGGTGAACTACTGCTCCCAAGCCGCTGCAGAAATTGAGTACATCCCTGATGGTCTCTCTTCCTGTTCTCAGGGAGCTGAAGGGTAGGCAGTTTCTGGCTAGGATTTAGTGTTACATTAAAAAAAAACCCAAAAGGTATAAATTTTGTGAGAGTCTAATTGGTAGAAGTAAGAGAGTACAAACAACAGAGAGACTTTTCACCAGGGGCTGTAGTGATAAGACAAGGGGAAATAGTTATGAACTGAAAGAGAGTAGATTTAGACTGGACATAAGGAAGAAGTATTTTAGGGTGAGGGTGGTGAGACAATTGCACAAGTTATATAAAATTAAGTACTAAATAATCTTTAGAGGTCCGTTCCAACACAAAGTATATAATTTTGACTTGAGAGGTTTTTTTTTTGGACTGATGCTTCTCTTTGCTTGGCCTCTTATTTATTTTTTTTTTAATCCTTTCTTTTATTATAGCTTGTTGGCTCTTACAAAAATAAAAAATAAAAAAAGGACACTTCATCCTCTTATTTGCCCATTGGACTCATCAGTGCAATTTCTTGAGGGTAAATTTTGTCATGGAAGGATGATTACATGTTTTTTAGAACAATTTAATTTGATGTAACAATACTGTAACTCTTGCTAAATCAAGCAGAGATTGTGTAAAATACCCAAATTAAGTGCAGTGACCAATCCCTGTCTGTATTTGAGTAGTAGCTGACTGTACTTTATTTTGAATAATGCGTTTGTACTACTTTGAAATGAGTAAAAATTATCTGATGAAGGTATAGATTTGTCCTACCAAAGATAAAACATTTTTATTGCTAATGAAATATTGTGACATTCTACCTAATTGCTGGTATAATTTCACAAATGTGCTGAATCATGTTATCATGGGGAACAGGGGACTCTTCATCTGCGGAAGGTCTAGTCAAGAGGTGCCTACTATTAAATGGAGTTAATATGCAATTTCATATAATTTGGAGTTCAACCATACTGCTGTTGTAGGTGGGCAAAAAGGAATTCTGTGATACCAAGCCTGAAATCATTTAATCAGGAATGTAAATCAGTTATGTGGTTCAGTTACCAAATGTTGATAGAACCAGCTATAGTAGATTGTTGTTTTTTAATTACAGCTGCTCTGTAATGTTGTTGTGCTACCAGGTTCCAAGAAGGAAAATAGCATGGTATGGCAGTTTGCAATGCCAAATGACCACTGCTCCTGCCAAACATAAATACTACCAAGGGTGGGTTCTTCTACAGGATGATAGCCACATCCCTAATTAATGAATGCCACCTTTCCCTATATATATTTATGTTCGGATAATTTATTTAAATAATGTCCCTACTACATGCTTTATAGCCTTCTGCCTTTTGCTACACAAATTTTAGCTTATATTGCAGACTGTGCAAGTCATTTGGCAAATGTAATTTCCATCCCTGCATACTAATCGATTTCTTCACAAACACCTGCTATCAGTTATGATAATAAAAATGCCATTCTAAATTGAAAAGGGGCCAAATGGAGCTTCCTAAGGAAATGACTTAAGTGTCTTTCAATGCCTTTAATGTAGTAATGTTCTTGTAGTGCCAACACTTCTTTTCAGCATTTACATTTTATATAATTTTTTTCTATTACATGATTTTTCTGTCTAAATGGTTCCTCATAACTGTTGCTGTGAAGTATTTCATAGCAAGGCTGGAGAGAAATTTCTGTGTTTCCTCTCTCATGGGACTACATCCAGCAACTTCACATTGGGAAAATTCCTTAGCACAGACCTGATTGGAACATCTGGCCACTGTGCAAGTATAAATACTAAATGGCTGTATCAGTTCCTATAACATCACTGGGAAAACGTTGTAAAGTTGGTGAGTGCCTTGCCCTTGGACTGCATGCCAGTTTCTTCCTAAAATATAAGCCTAAATTTAGCAGCCAGATTGCAAGTAGCATTTGAATTATCCAGGGTCACTTTATGGCTTCTTCCATCACAGGAAATAACCTCCCAGCAACAATCCTTGCCAGAACCTAATCATGTTCAGCTCTGCTGGGTCTTGTCTCAGCTCTGCCATGTCTCACTGGCGTTCAGCTGTATTGTCATCTCTCCAGACAATGCCCTCTGTGTTATTTGAAAAGAAACAATCCATTTCACTGATTTTTTCACGTTTTCATTTTCTCTTAGCTCTAGCTGCCCAAGCATATGCGCTGAAGGAGGAGAACGATAGCCTTCGGTGGCAGCTGGATGCTTACAGGAATGAAGTGGAGCTCCTGAAGCAGGAGAAAGGACAGCTCTTTCGAACAGAAGAAAGCCTTACGAAGGACCAGCAGCTGCAGTTCCTACAGCAGACGATGCAAGGCATGCAGCAGGTATTGCTAAGGAAGAAAAGAACAGGTCTTCTATTTTAGGAAAGTGGTACCATGGGGCTCTGCTGTACTCAAGACTATTCATTAAGGTCCTGATTTCTTTTCAGAAAATCACGGGGACTTTAGATGGGGGAAAAGGGAGGAGAATTTGGGGATATATTTAGGCATAGTCATTTTAGGAATTCCTAAACCGCAAACCCATTGATCATTGAAGAAAACTCCTTATGCATTTGCTAGTTACGAGCAAATTGCTCTGTTCCTCTTTTCACTTAATCCAACTGGCCTGGGTACTGCACAAAATTTTTTAAAAATTGTCTAACATATCATAGTCAATGTTCTGTGGTGTCTTCATTTGCATTCATCTGCATCATTTTTTTCTGCCATTGTTTGAGAATGACTGAGACATCAGTATGTCCAGACTACCCTCCTTAACTTGCAAATCGTTAGCAGCATCAGTGCTATTTCCTGAGCCATTATCATTTATGCTGACCCATGGATGTAACCTTTTCATTCAGACAGTTTTTAAGTGGTTTAGTGCAGCAAAAAAAGCTTTTTCTCAGACACCAGTCAACAAGAAACTGCACTGTGTCGCTGCAGGGGCAAGGGGTGTCAGTTTATCATCATTATTATCCCTTATTTGTTAGTGTGCTCCTGACACCGTGCTGGGTGAGTCTTGGCAAGCACATCCAGACTGCTCCCACTGCGTTGTCTGACATGTCCACTGACACACGAGCAGCCCTCATCCAGCGTGCATGTGTGCAGCATCTTCCCTGCCCAGGCACTTGTGTTCGGCTGCTACGTGACAGAACACAAGGGCAGTGGCTCACCACAGCGCTGGGTTGTGCTCCCAGCTGGAGTGGAGCTTCTCAGCCTGGCACTGCGGAGGTTAATCTTGCTTCCTTCATCTGTAGCATCGCCCACACTCCTCTGTCACCCCCAGTTATTAGATTCCAGAAGGGGACAAGTTGTACCCACTTCCAGACAGCACTAATCTGCTTCTGTATGGCAAAACCCAGGAGGTAGTCATTTACATACGAGCTGCCTTGTTGGGTTAGGAATTGCATGGCTGTCCTGGTACCCATGGAACCCAGCAAGTCTGCAAATCCCAACACCCCGTAACAGAGCACGAGGCAACCCTACACACATATTGATATCAACACAAGCCCCTTTAAGCCTGCAAAGCTTTACAAAATCAGGGTGATTTATTGTATGGTGGAATAAGTCTGACCAAAATACTTCAAAAGTTGAAAATAAGTAATTGATAATTCAGGAACAAAATCTTTCCCAGACTTCAGAATTAAGTAATTACTAGGAAATACTTGAGGTTTCTGTATGCTTTAGATAAGTTTGAGGTCTGTTCATGATATTATCCTTATATAAATGGATACTTAAATATCACTGGTTTTAATAAATTTAACACCATATGTAAAGATTGTGCTGTATTTCATCCTGGTGCTAGTTCTCTGCTAAAATTAGTGAAAAGTAGGCATAAAATACTACTACATAAAAATTCTGGAGCCCTAGTACCCATTTGGCATTATTATAATTTTCTGTCTGGGGTCTGGATGAAGTATAATCAAGTCTGTAGAATATAAATAGATTTTTATTGAACTTCAAGCAAATGTTAATAATGCAAATCAATAACACAGAGTGACTGACTTATCTCTCTGTTCAGCTGGCCTTGGCCACTGTAGTCCCTATTCCTCTGAGAGTTTCTGTGTTCGTGACAGTTTTGCTGTGAGGTTCTCAGTTTTTCTAGTTTGCCATCTCAGGGTCAGACCTACGTGCTCCCGATGGGATATAATTAGAGATGGCCCAAGGAGCTGGAGAAGACACTGCAGATAATCCAGTCTGACAATATGCTGAGGAGAGCAGCAACACAGAAGCACAGGAGGTGAAGTTCAGGATATTTGGTGGGAAATTATCAGTCATTTAAGCAGCTGGATGATGGTTTTGGATTTCACTAATTAGCCATAGTCATGACATCCCATAACCTTTGTGATTTTCATGCCGTTAATGCATGAATATGTAGGAATAAACCTTTGATTTAGGTAGACTCAGTTTTATCTCAGTTTGTTTCTGTAAATGTTGAGAGATGACAACCTTAGCTGAAATCCATCAGTGTAGCAGGTGCTCAGCATCTATGGAAATCAGTCTCACTATGAAATATTAAATATATACCCAGGACCTAAGTATAAATAATTTAACAAGAAGACCTGTATTCCTTTTTATCCTTTTGTATATATTAAAATTAATTTCAGACAAGGTAAATTGAATGCCACTGAATTCCTGAACCCTTCATATATGTCAGCATTAAAAAACATATTTCTCCTTCTTCTTTTCTCTTCATTCTCCCCCACTCCTTCATACACTTCTTCTTCTAACTCTGAAAACCAGAGAGCAAGTGATTTGAGCTTCAGCCTGAAAAGCAGATTTATCTGAGAAAAAATTGGATGTATTTTCAGCATCAAGACGTTTTTTGTAAACATATTTGGTGCCAAACAATAGCAAATAACACAACACCAATGTATTTTTAATGTACTTCTACCATCTGGATGTTTTTCAGGATTCTTCCCTGTATTTGCAGGACTGATGAAAGGAATGTTTATCTTCTCTTCCGTCATTCCCACTGATCCAAAGTAGCATCAGGAAAATCACACAGATGTTTGTTTATGAAGTGTACCTTATGGGCAGTAGTAGCAACCTCCTTATTTGCTGTTTCTAAAAAAAGAAAATCCTGTGGACTAATGACATTGAACTTATGGGGGTTTTAGTCAACTTCCTACATAAAATTGTGTCACAGTTTAATTTCATACCCACTGTGAAATCTCAAACAAATGGAAATAATGTCTTGTATCCATGGTAACAAATGAGACATTTTACCTGATTTTGAGATGGAAATTGAATTAACTTGTCACTGCTGCATAGGTGGTATTGCCTTCAATTTATTTCTGTATGAGAACACACATACCAAGAAGATCACTTTTTGAATGGCTTTCTCCAGCAGTGTTTGGAATGCTCTAAAAAAGTCTGTGATCACGAGAAAGGATGTTTAAGTTGTAACTATTTTTGCAACACTTCTCAGCACAGCTGTAAGAATTTTTTTAATCTTGCCTCTCTGTCTGAAATGTTTCGCCAGATATATGACTGTAGGTCATGCAGAAAATATCACCTAGTACTGTGGCTTAATGCTTGAAATTATAAGGCTCAGTTTTCAGTGGGTATATAATTTCTTCAAATTTTAACCATTTAGTTTAGCATATTCCATGTGGAATAGCAAGCAGAATTCTTTTGAAAAAAAATTCTCAACAAAATCTTTCAGCCATTCCAAGAACAAAGCATAAAAAATATACTTTTATTGAATTGGCCATCAAATATAATTCTTGAAGAAATGTTCTTGCCACCTTTATGCTTTGAAGCAAAGGCTCAGAATTTGACAGTGAGTCTCTATTGAATTAATGATGTGTTCCAGATCCTTTATACAATCTGTCTGAAACCGATCGTGTTAGCAAGGCTTTGAAAAAATGTCAGTTTCCCACATAGGAGATGACACTCATTAGCATGTGTTGGAGTAAATTTTAGATTTTTACTGGTCATCCAGGATTGTTCATGAACCACTTCCACAGCACAGCCATCAGTGCAATGCTTTAAGCCTCAAGTTAGTCCTGAGCCTACAAAGCACACCTCCTTTAGCATGGCTCTAATTTAACAAGTTAGCTCCACCTTTTTTGTCAGGCTTAAGTGGCCAAGGTATGGGGCCGTGCTTGTGTAGCTGTGCTGATTCCTGAGCTGATACCTTTGCCAATAGGCTGGTCATTTTGCATGGTGCTTCATTGCATCGTGTAAATGTTGCATAATGTTCTTTCCTCTCGTAACTCCCTGAGCATGATGGGCTGGATTTAGCTCCTGCAGGCAAAGGTGTCATCCACAAATGCCCATTTAAATCGTGCTTCCATCTATGTTGTTTCCAGGAGAGGTATAGAAGTGCCTCCAGTTCTGCTATTGCACATGCTGGGGTGTGTCTGAGGCGTTTAAGAGGCACCTCGTTGCCTCCATCCCTAAGGGGCCTGATTCACTGGCTGGGCTTGGGATCATATTCCCAACACCCAGCGGCTCCCCCTCGCTGGCAGGGGTGCGTTAGAGCCCTGGGGTTACTGCAGCTGCAGGGACGCGCCGCAGTGCCTCTCTTACAATGGGTGCTCGAGCTGGCAAGGCAGAACAAAGGTGACAGTCATGTGTGGTGGGTGTAGGGCTGACATAAAGGCTGACACACTGCTGGGAGTGCCACCAACTCAGCTCAGCATGTCTCAGCAGGAGACTGAGCATATTGTGGCCCTGCTGATGATCCGCATGGGTGTCACTCAGATGCAGCGTGATAGAAGTCCACTTTTGTCTTCTCTTCTTTTTCTGCCCAGACAATTCAGTTTAATGTGAATTGCAATGCAGATTGTGAACCTGAATGCTGAGCAGCCAGGAGCTGCCAGAACCACTGCCTGTGCATTTTGCTTTGAGTACCTCAGAGACCCTTCCCCATTTGGTGCCTCAGGCAGAGAGCACAGAGTTAATCATCACCTGTTCAATACCTTCCTGTTCTTGCTGTTCAATATGCAGCTCAAGGTCTTTCTGCAAAGGCCACATTGCTCCTGACATTTCCTACCTACCAAGGACTTTCTTTTGCAGTTTACTAATCATTTAACATGTAAAATAAATAGCACATGCATCTGAGACTGATAGGCCTTTTTTAAAGAGCTCTGATAAATGCCAGATGACTAGCAATCAAAATCACAGAATCATTTAGGTTGAAAAGGACCTCTAAGATCATCAAATCCAACAATTAAACCAGTATTCCCCAGTCCACTAAACTACATCCCTAAGCACAGCATCCACACATCTTCTAAATACCTCCAGGAATGGTGAGTCCACCACTCTCCTGGGCAGCCTGTTCAAAAGCTTGACAACCCTTTTGGTGGAAAAATTTTTTCCTAATATTCAGCCCTAAACCTCATTTCAAGCTTTCAGTGTTCATGCAGGGTAGGACTGTTTTGTCTGTGATATGCCTCACTTTTGTGCTTGGGAGCGTAGGAATTGCTGTTGGAGTGCATTCCAGCTCCCTCTTTACACTCCTTGCTCCCTTAAAGGAGGGTGGTCCAGGTACATATTTGGTGATGTGGGCTGTGGGGAGCACACATTTTCCACAGTACCATCACTGGGAGACACATTACAACCCTTTTGTCTAATTGAGGTGTCATAAGAGGCACAGCTTTTTCAGCAAGACCATGTACCTCTAAAATATAGTAACTCTTCTGATAGACAATCCAAAGGTACTAGTGTTGGCCTCACTATGCTGTCTTGGAAATTAATTGGATTTCTACCATTCCCAGCCATTAAAGCAGAGCCAATCCATTTTCAGATGGAGCTAGCAGATTTTTTTTTCTACAAGCAAAGATGACACTGCTCAGGTTTTCCTTCCCTTTTTTTTCCATAGAATTTTCTCATACAAGTAGAAGTGAATATTCCCATGGTCCACACTCTTTCAGTGGGAGCAGGGACAAAAAGAACATTTCTGTGCAGGAGGTTGCAACAGACAGTAGGGCAGGGCATCATGAGGCTTTTTTTCCTCATCAATTTTTTAACCAATCTACCAGCTATTAAGTTCCAATAAGCCTCAGCTGGCATTGAGGTCTGCAGGTCTCAGATCCTTCACACGTGTTGTTAACTGTCACAGCCATTCCTGTCTGTCTCATACAAACGTTCTGAAATGTCAGAAGCCACAGACACAGAAGCTGGTGGCTGAAAACTGCTGAATCTGGCGCTGTGTAAGTGCCATGGCCATTATAAGAATGATATACTTTTAAATATACAGCTTCTAGTAGCAGTTTAGTGCTGAAATTAAGGTCATTGTTGACTAGATGGAGCATGTTACGGCTATATTTATTAATATAGCCTAAGTGCAGAGGAGATTTATAGCCTTTTTTTTTATTCCATCTACCTCTTGCTCACCAAACATCTATTCAGCATGCAACCCAACCAATGGACTTATGCACAACTATAAACTGATTCTTCTACAAAGCAGCATTAAAGAAGAATAAATATACGAGATTAAAAAAAAAACAAACCCTTTTATTTGCATTTTACCTAGTAAATAAACAGACCAGAATAATTATGTTGGAAATGTTTTTAATTGCTACTCTTGCAGTATGAATTCCAGTTAGATCTTCTTTTTATTTTTTTTCCTGTAGGAATGGCACTGGAGTAGTAAGGGCAGTACTGATAACCTTATAGGGAATGGATATAAGTTAAGTGTGAGGAACTGGACCCAACACAGAGATGTTTGCCTCCATGCCTGTTCCTTCTCTCACCCAGTGGCTGATATTTGAAAACTGGTAAAGAAATCCTGTGATCTCCCAGAAGTGTTCCCATAAGTGTTGTCTTAGTTCTCTTGTGCTTTTCAGGGCTCTGTACAATCCAACCCATCTTTAAACTTCCAGAAAACACTTACTCTTTTGATTATATTAAAAAAAAAAAAAAAAAAAAGAGCAGCTGGCAATTAAGTGCTATTTATTTACCAGATCTCAGACAAGCCAAATGGGTTCTCTTCTCTGTTTAACAACCTTTCTTTATTGAAAGTAGTGTTTGATTTCCCACTTCTGCAACCAGCACTTCAGTAATAATAGGGGAGTGTAAATAAGGGCCCACAGATACTTTAAGCACCATATTCCCAACAGCTGTTATAGTGGTAAGATGGAGGAGAGTAGCATCTTTTTTCTGCTAGTGCTGGTAAAGCTAGACTGAGATTGGCAGCAAGAATAAACCCTTCATAGAGAAATAACTGGATGCACACATTTTATTTACAATGTGAAATAAATCAACTAGTATCTTCATTAGCATGCTTGTGTAGTCTAGTGGTGATAAAGGACAAATCTTAAAAGTTTTACAGTCCAGTGATCTTACATGAATTTTTTAAAAGATCCTAAATACTAGCATTGGCTTGCTGATTAGAATTTCCAAATGTGTTTGATGCTATCAGTGCTAAGAACTCTGTTTCCATTACTAGGAATTGTGTTTCAGTGGAAATTACACTGGGTAAATTGATTCTCTTCCATAATATCGTTCTTCTAATTAAATTTTTATTCCTCACCAAAATAAATAAAGTATTTTTTCTTGAATAGGAAATCAAAATTTAAAAGATCTGCTTTGGTTTGTTGAGAAAAGGCATGCTGTAGCATGCTCATTTTCAGTCCCATGAAAGGAGAGATGGGATCACACTGCTCTAGTCCCATTAACTGGTGAGGAGTTGTCCACAATGGACAGTACAGAAAAAGGCTGGAGAAGCTGATGTTGTTATGACCAGATGATCATGTCTTCCTTTGGCTGTGCATCATGCAAGGTGCCAGCTTGTTGCCTTGTAGGACAGATATGAGGGCAGGGGGGACATGATACTCATTTGGGATCAGCCTGCTTCCTTTGATCAGGATCAGGATCTACTCACCTGCTGTCAGTAAAGTCAAGAGCTGTGTGATATTCCAGTCACCTCATTTAGCAAAGAAAGGAGGAAGCTTTATTGATGAAGTACGATGGGCTTTTGCCAGGCTTCTCCCCTTCACAGGCCACCAGCAAAATAAAGGACTTTGTGTAACTTGCTGTGAAACCCAGATCCCAGAGAGGGATCCCTGATGCTGTAGAGCTAAGTGTCGTCTTAGTAAATTTCAGTTCTGAGATGAAGGATTGATTCTGTGAGGTTTCTACGGACGTGGTCTTTTCTTCATTTTCTTCATTTCTTCATTTTCTTCATTCTTCATTGCCATTCTTCAGTGGCAAAAGCCCATAGCTGACTGAAGACAACTTGTCTTTCCTGACAAGTAAGAGGTATACCTGAAAATTACTTGGTAGAGGAAAGCTGTAGACTGTCTCTTAAAGCATTCATTGCACCACCCATGTTCTCCTTTCCTCTGCTGCCCAGCCCTTGACACTGCCTCTTGTAGCTGGTGTGGCTGAATTGCTAAGCCTCACAGAAACAAAAGAAATTGAGAGCTAATTCTCTGATATCTATGAGCTATTCTCTAGAATCCTAGAAAAACTGAAGTCAGAAGGTACATCTGAAGGTCATGTACACCTCTGCTCAAAACAGGGGCATCTCTGGAGTCATCTCAGTTTTGTCCAGGACCTTGTCCTGCTATGGTCTCAGTACCCCCAAGGACGGAGAGTCCACAGCTTCTCTGAGCCCTTGCTCAAGAGGTTGGCCACCCTCACTGTGGAAGATTTTCCTGCTGTGTAATAAAAATGCTTCTCTCTGTCTTTTTGTCCTCAACCGTTACTCAAGAAAAGCCTGACTCCACCTCCTCTGTAACCTCCGTCTAGGTAGTTTCAGTGTGTCTGTGTCCGTCTGTCTGTTCTCTCTTTCGGTTTATTTCTTAGGATACAGACCTGGTACTAATCTGAGCACTGTAGAGCTGTGGGACCTCTGGAGTTTGTCTAGTAGCAGGGGAAGGGAAGCATGGCAAGCACCTCCCTAAGGAAGCAGCTGGACAGATTTGCTCTTTAGTGCCACCACATGCATTCCCCCACAGGTGTGTGTCCAGCTCCCCAGACCCCTCTGAGGTGGTTAACCTGCAGAGCAAACATGTTCAGCATGGCCTGAGAGCCAGGAAAACTCACTTTGCAGCTGAACGCCCATCAAGCAGGAGCTGGGCTGTTCACCCACAGGCAGCTCTTCACCAGCCCTCTGTCATCATTGCAAACGCCACAATCCAACCAAATAATGCCACCCTTACAGCCAGGGACACAGCCAGCCCCAGAGAGCTGGCAGGGATGAGAAACATTGCACTGTTATACCGTGTTTCTTTTTAATCCCTTAAAAAACCCAAACACACAGCCATACTCTTTATTTTAATAATGCCTTGCTGCAACATGGCTAACTTCCTTGAGGGCTCATTTCTGAGGCTTCTTTGACTTGTCTTTCACATTCTCCTGTTTCCTTGGTGATTTGTCAGGCCTCATCAGCGTCTTGTTACTAATGCATATTTGCTCAGCTGGGAAGTCACTTTCTCATTATTCAAGCCTGCCATGTGCTGGCCATTTGTGATATGAAATCTTGTCTGTCTTGCAAAAAAAGACACTCTTCCAGACAGTCCATGGGAGTACTGGGAGAGGGATTTGTATTTTTACTTTGCAAATGGTTGATTTCATCTTCATTCATTCTTTCTTTTCCTCCTACCTAAGGAAGATTCTGAAAGGAAACATCTACCATCCTTCCCCTCTGTGTTTGTGAACAGCTTCTAAGAATTTCAAAATGTTCATTTCCTTGCAATTTTTGTCATTTTCCATTTGGCAAACTCTTAACTTCTTTTTCTTTATATAAAATATCTTTAGAAAAGATGGAACAACGGTTTACTTGGGGAAAAAAATATAATAAAACATCAGAAATTGCTATCTTGAGTGCTTTAATTTTTAGGTGAACTCTGCAGTCATTTGAATGCCTGTGGTTTCATACTTTTCAGACCTCTGATTCTTGTGTAGTTTCAGGGAAAGGCCTTCACTTTTGCACAAGTGAGTTCTGCTTCCTAGGGTTACTGTTTTACATCTGTTTTACATGCATGCCTTGGTTTCTTTTGGACTGAAAAAAGTAGCGCTTTTTTTTTTTTTTTTTTTTTTTTTAATCCCAGGTTGGGATACAACCTGCCTATTTGAGACACATAAGTCCCACCTTCTTTTTAGGCACCTAATGAATCCATTTTTCCTGTATGGAGATATATTTCCTGTAGGTAGTAAGTGGAGAGTACTGTGAGGATGTTTCTCCTACACATTATATGGGCAGGAGAATCCCATTTGCCTGAGTTCACTGGGTGTTGAAGATGACCATTCAACTGAGTCGGCTCAGTTAAGCTGTGTGGGAGCATCCCTGTCTGACTGATACACTAATTTCAGAGACCTTTAATGGAGACCATTTCTGGGCATTCTGCAGCTGCTCCATAAATGGAGAGTCTGTGCCTCCTTCCTGTGGCTGAACAGGCTGGGTTTGCTGAAACTGCCTGCACAACCTGCGATCAACGTCAGCACTCCCACCCCAGAGGTGTTCTTTTGTGTGCTCCGCCTTACTGCCCTTTCTTTATGGTCTTTGTAACCTTTTCATACTTCATTTCAAGCTGCTGTAGAGAAAATAATAAACAAAATAGCAGGGGCAGGACCAGTCAGCAGTATAACTGCTAAACTTGTTGGTTAAATGCTGGTTTTCCTTTTTCATTATTCTGTCAGCCTTACAGCATCCTAAGTACAGCCTCAGGCCCTGCAGTCACTTCTGATCTGTCTCTCTTTTCTTTGCACGCAAAGTTGTGGGTTTCATGCTGGAAATCATGATTTCCTTATGGGATCCTTGTCTGTCCAGCTAGGCTTGGGATGTGACCACACGTCTAGGTGTGTCCATATTTTATATTCAAATCCACACTGCCTTTTAGGGAGCAACGAAGAACTGTGGGCAGGGAGGAGGAGAGAAAAGAGATGGAGTATTTCATGGCTGCACAGTGCTACACAACAGCAAGCTATTACTTTCCCTTTAGGACTTCTCATATATTCCGAGGCAGTGTGTGCTGCTCAGTTGTTAGCATTCTTGGCCACACTGGCACTGCATTGTACACAGCCTCAGTAATTCAGCTGGCTTCAATAATGCCATCTATATTTAATGTTTCAGAAGCTGCGAAGATTGGTTTAAGATGGTAATTTTCTGTCTGCGCTTTTGAGATCTATGCAATATGGGTGGTACTGAACTGTCTCTGGCAGGGATTCAGCATTGGAGTGGGAATGCGTGAAAAAAAATCAAAATAAAACACACACCCTCTTTCACCCCACATAATGAAATTAGCTACCCGCTTATTCTGTACAGGGAGGATTTGGTCCTTGTGAATGAAGGAAGCTTAACACAGAATAGTGATGTCTACCATTTCTACACAGACCAGTTGCAGAGTTGCCACTGGAAGCAATGGCTTGCGTTTTTTTGGGGGGGTCTAACATGCATTGGTTGATCTCTGGACAAGTAACCAGGAGGTTAATTCTTTTTGGCTTTCCCATCTCCCCTTTGGAAATACCAGTAAGAGGATACTAGTGATGTCTGCCAGTCTGATCTGGTCCTGCTGCACAGCTCCATCTCCTAGGGCCAAGCTGGCAGCTGTGGTGACAAACGCTTTTGGTTGCACGTAGACCAGCTGAGCTTCCAGACTGCTACTGGTGGAGTTCTGCAGGTGTCTGTCTTCAGGATCATCAGAGCTGTGATGAGCTCTGTGATGCTTCCTGATACTTGCATTTTGGTTCAGGGAAAAGACATTTGCATAACATGCAGGGCACCCTCGCAGACCCAAAGAATTTCACACTGGGGACATGGAATAAAACAGAAATAAGAGCCAGGTATTTCCTGGCTGTATAGCCATGAAATCAGTTCTTTGCCTGATAAAACTGGGGAACTTCTGTCTGAATGCTGAGTCACAAAGCTGGGAACCTCAGGGCTTAAAGGGAATGGCCAGAGATGTGAGACAAGATCGAAAGAACAAGACACTTTTATAACTGTGGTCACCATCGGTGTAGTAGGTCGGTTTCCTACAAAGGGAAACTCTGGCAGAAAGGCTGTGTGAGATGACAAAGTAGGTGGAATAATATCAGACAGCATAATCATTAAAACAAAGAATATTTTTTTATTTTGATTGATTGTGGTATATAGTTGCAAGAAATTTGAAGGGCAGAAGAAATATCTATAGGATCAATTTTTAATAAGCAGATATATGTATGAAAAACAAAGTAATTCTGAATAATTAATACCTGCATCTTGGCACCATTCATTATAACCTTTATGGAAAGCCTGTCTGTTTATAAGCAGGCATGACAGCAGTCCCTGTTATGAAACTTTTCTCATTTCTGCCAGTGTAAGATCCTTTTCCCATTTGCTTCTAACTTTGCCAAACATCACGTGTTTGTGCTGAAATTTTTCAGGCTGTTCATCTGTCTTAGGCTGATATTTTTTCAGTCGCATTTATTCCTTCGTTTTTCAAAATGAGACTAAAAGAGAAAAATATGCTGTATGGCAGGTATAACTCCTTGTTACAACTTCCTGGTGGCATCATCAATGGCTCAGGAAAAAGAAATATCCAAACCTAACCCATGCAAAATTAGCAGGTACTGCAGCTTTTAGAGATAAATATGAGGGAGAGAATAATAAAGCCTCAAGGGATGGTCCAAATTTTAAATAATTTTGACATCTCTGGAGCTTGAATGGGAAGGTCCCAGTCCTGTGAATGAAAAACCTTATGTATGACTAGGAATAGGATATCTTAGTTGCAGTTACTCTGCTTTCCACTCGTGTGAAAATAGGACACATTTACTGTCTTTGGAGCCTATGCATGCACAGTAAACATTCAATAGTTGACAGTTCAACCACTAAAACTGCTAGAAGGTTTTATCTCATATCAAGCTCTTTGTAGCTCATACTCCAGTAAGAATGCACACTCTTTTACCCCAGGGAAACTGAGAACGTTGGATATTTTCCTGGAATTCCTGTTCCTCGCTGGTCCAGAGCCAAGTACAAAGATGCAAAGCATCACATCTCCCTCTCTCTCTCATGCTCTCAGTGTCTTCCACACCAATTCCTCCCATGCTCGGACTGTTTTGGAAAAATCGTCTTAAATGCAAAACAGGAAAAGTCAGGGTCAAAAGAAGAGATATATAATTAGACTAAATCACAGTGTGAGATCACAGTGGGAGATGTGAAAATAAAACAGTGGAAGTTTGTGAGCTGATCCGCAATAAGTGAAACATGGCCATGGAAGAACCATGGGGAGGGGTGGGGTGGGATAGAGAAGGAGGTTTAAGTTCAGTTGTGTAAACATGTTCAACCCAAGAGTCAATCTTGGTTTCCTCTTTGTAACAGTCGGTCACTAGTGAAAGGTTATTCAGGGGTAAGAGGAACTGAAAACTCACTTGGGATCTTCCAGGTGTGAGTTTACGTTGTTCAAAAAGATGGCCTGTGGGGTTTCTTCCAGAAGCTGGAGTAAAATTCTCTCAACCAGGATGAAGGTGAAGTCTGGCCACACTGGTAAGACATGACTGCTCAGAGAAGACTCTAAAATGGGGGCAAAGAGTCCTTTCTCATTATATGGTCAGGTGTGTGAGGTCAAACAGGTCACAGCTGCGAAGGAGAGGACATCTCACCGGCTGCTATTAGGTGACAGTCTGCTTATCACACCCCAGGTGTTACAGCTGGTGACCACTGAGAGGGCTTATGGCATCTTTCTGGTGTCTTTTATTCTCTGCTTCTCTTCTGAGGACTGGAGTCCATTCTTTCTAAATTGCAGACATCAGATAGAACTATTCTATCAGCTAGAACTATGCTAGGTGAACCTTAAAGGTATGTTACAACACGAGTTTACATGGTCCCTTACTAGATGGTCCCTTCTGCATGGGAACCTGAATGGGTATCAGCGTGTGAGCTATGGCAGTTTACAGAAATCCAGTGTGTCTTCTGAAAATGTGGGAAGGAGTACCCAACAGGCAAGGTGAACACGCCCCTGTTTGACAAATGCCAAAGCAGAGTTTCCCACACAGAATTTGGTTGGGTGTGATCCTCAGTGGAAGAGACCTATTTATTTCATGGCAAAATCTTGAGATTCAAAATGATCTTGTGCTGTGGTAGAGTGAAAACACATACGGGAATGTCTCTTGAAGGCTCCCAGGGAACAGGCCAGGCGGCATGATCCATCAAAAAGCTAACCAACTCAGCTGGACTGTAGAGTGTGTGAGATATAATCAGACATATACCCACGTGTATTTTTACTTCAGTGGCTGAATTAATCCATCATACTGATGTTCACTTACAACAGAAATACACTACCAATAACTCCACCAGTCCCTGAAATGTCATCTGTTTCCAAGTCACTCTGAAAACAATGCTGACACCATGTCCTTTGATGCCTGGGACTTCCAGTGCAGTGGAACAAGCCCAAGACTTTTTCTATGTTTGCTGTCTATAACTTACCAAGAGGCTGAACACCTGCAACATCAGTTTGAGTCAGCCACCAGCCCTAAGCACAACCATAAACTAAGCTTTAGATGTAGGTACATGGTTAAATCAGTAGTGCACGTTAGTAAAGCAATTAGTAGTTCAATTAGTCCTTTCAAATGGAGTGTGCTTACGAGCAATATGTTGCCCCAGAAAATCATCGTTTCCTTTCTTATTCACTAAGAGAAAACATGTTAACTCTTTTCTTAACCTGTTTGTCTGCTCTTGCTCTTCATCAGTGTCTAACATTCATCACATCAATACAAAAACATATAACTATTTCAGAATTAATTAAATCTACTGACCTGCTCTTGACAGTCACAATAAATCTATGCAGAATCTAAAGCTAGCCAAGACCAGGGGACGTGAGCTTTCAAATATGTTCCTTCATCCCAGAATTCTCTTCATAAAAATAGATTTTGGTCATAGCTTTTTGTTTTGACAGTAGATCAGCAGTCTTCCTGGCTGATATATTGATTGTAGAGCATCAGTCTTCCTGATCTAATAAAATATTGCAGCATGAGACAAAAAAAAAAAAAAAAAAAAAAAAAAAGGAAAGCTTTTGTCTTCTTGGCAAGTCACCCTGAAAGCTTTCCAGAATATTGCTTTGCATTGAATGAAAATGGCTGTGGGCCAATGACTAATTATATTAAAGGGCTGTGCTTTTCAATTATTTATGTACCATAGTGTTTACCCCAGTATTACTAAAACCACCACATATACTTCTACAAATAAGATTTTGGTTCAGATGAATGGGACAGTCACTCTGTGGGTGACTTACTGTACCAGGAGTTTCTACTTTAATGCAACAAATAGCTTAATGCACATTAACAGATGCATTACTCGTGGTGCACTGCCACAGAGGGAGATGCAGGAAAATAATTTACCTCTGGTCCATTTAGACACATATGCAACGATAATCAATGTAGGAGCAGACTGCAAAACATTGTTTGAAATGAGGATTTGTCAAACTGGGGATTTTAAACTGCTTCGGATCCAGACAAAGCTAACCAGAAACTTCTTTTGTTTGTGCAGCAATTGCTGAGCATACAGGAAGAATTAAATAACAAAAAATCTGAACTGGAGCAAGCAAAGGAAGAGCAAACACATACACAAGCGATGCTTAAAGTCCTGCAGGAACAGGTGAGTGATTTTGTCAGGAGAAAAATGCTGGCTTAGGCATGCTAAGGGGAAGGAAGGTGAAACCATTAGCTCTGAAAGTCTCATGGCTTCACCTCCAAAATCCATAGGAGTCTGACCACAGAATATGCTGTGAGCAAGACCTAACCTTATGTGGCCTGTCTGTCTGCTCTGATTAGGCTAACAGAGTTTGAGAAAACAGGCTGAACAGAGACCCTTACTTTATACTATCCAGTATTGAATTTCATGTCATGAGTACTATTTCCTCTTATGTATTCTACATAGATATCAGTGATAAATGTTTTTGCTCTGAATTTAAAAAAATGTCGGAGGAGTTAAATATACCTGAGCCAAAACAGCTGTTCCTTTTAAGATTAGGATTGAAAAAAACATTTTGGCATCTCCTGTGTAATTCACGCATGTATGAATATATAAAAAACTTACAGTGGATTATCATAATGGCATTAAAAAAGTAGTTATCAATGCACTTATTTAAGCAGTGAGAATCAAATCTCTGTAAATCTGATTATCCCACCTTCTTTGATACTAAGGTGTACTATGACACGGAGAAGTATATTTGATAGTATTGTTTATAAGGGTGGTAAGATCAATAGCTACACAGCAAAAAGCAAATCTGGCCCTAAATCTGTAAATCTAGAGAACAAACAGTGCATTTTGTACAAGCAGAGTGTTCACAAATATGTGTTTTCTGTGTAGACCATGTGGCTTGGACACACTGAAATTGAAAATGCCCACCTGTGCTGCACAGGCACAGTCTCTGCTTTGAGACCTTATTATAACCCTTTCTATATAAACTTTCAGCTAAAATACTTGATGGCTTGATTAAGTACTTGCACTTTAAGCTCTGTGGGATCTGAATTGCTTGGGTGGGAGAGATTTTAAATGCTGATGATTCTTATGTTCAAGATTTTTCATCATTTATGTCTGAATATGTCTGCAGACAGACGTATACATTTAATGTACACATCAGGAAAAGTAAATTATGTTTATTTCAGGTTTGTTAATGTTCATTATGAAAGCTGGGACATCGTTCCACATTTAACATTTCTCTTTGAACATATCTGATGACAAATATATTCTACAAACTAGTAATTTTGTGTTCAGATACATGTTCTTAGCACTTACGGTCACAGAGATAACCTAAATGAAAGCTGAAGCAAGACTGTAATACAGAACATGCCATGAGGAAGAATGGATTTGGTAATGACAGAATCTTTATAAACACAGATTCCACCAGGTCTCTTCAGTTAATTGCATCTCATTTCCATTTTCACATGGCTTTTAAGGTATAGCATTTTAAAGTGCTTTAAAAAAAAAAAAAAGAAAAACGGAAATTGCATGAAGTTATTTTTATATCTTTGTAGCAATTATATGCTGCAAAATCATATAGGAAGATCCTGCAATGTGAGGCCCAGTAGGGACCACCAGGGCAGACTTCTGAATCTCTGCAGACGCTTGCTAATTGCGAATCAAATGCGCACTCATGCTAGGCAGACAGGCGAAACAGTAGCTGGAAGAAAGGCAGGATGGATCTGCATTTCTCTTGAGAATTAGCTCTGAAACACGCCTAAGGCCAAGACTGTAAGTAGCCAGAATTCCTGAAGAGTGCTAGGCAGCCAGTGTGCTCCTCCAAGAACCCTGAACTGGTTCCAAAAGTTTCCAGAACAGCAGAAGCCCTAGCAGTAATGACCCCCACTTGCCAAGACTCACAGCTTTCCTTTAGAAGCACCACAGCTTATCTGTGTGTTTTACCCACAATGGGTACTGAAAATCATCCAGCTGAGCCAAGTAAATAGAGCATTTCTTTCAAAAACAAATAGCACAGGACTCCTGCCTTGACTTCATGGCTTGGTTTTGTGATAGGTTTGCTAAAAACTGCCTTTTCATCCCAAGTTGGCAAAGGGATCCTGCCCTGCCTCACTCAGGGCGTTTGCATGGGGAGGTCTGAGCATGGCTGCTCCATGCACCCACCAGCCATATCCAGGCTGGGATGTCCTGCTGGGAGAAGTCCTGCTTGCTAGAGCACCATATTGCATTGCTGCAGACAAAAGGCTTCTGAGTCACAGCCGGCACGTGGCCGTCAGCTCTGATTGTCTGAGGGATTCACACCTGCTGGTTTAAGTCAGGCCTACCCCACCACAGCATTATATTTACCAGATTCTTCTGGTTCCCCATCCCTTCTCTTTCCAGGCAGGCCCCTGGTTGTTGCTGGCACTAGCCCTGTGTGTTACCTCAGCATGCTCTCCACTGCTAACATCACACTCTCGCCCAACTTGCCCCAGAGTCAGACTAGGGGGCAAGGCAAGTCCTGTTTGTCCACTATTGCACATTTTTCTGAGCTTCCTATTCCAGCATTTCTCTATTTAACATGTGAGAGAATAATACAATTTAAATAATAATTTAGAAAAAAAATAATTGGAAAAAAAGGGACTTCACCCCTCTAACCCGTGGGAATGCAGCTGCACACTTTCTACCCTTAAGTTTTCCACCATTATCTCCACTGGTTCACCTCCACCTCTTTCTGCAGAGGTCCTAGGCTTAGCAAGGATGCAAGCACCTTCTTGCCTGAGCTCTGGCATCTTTTCCAGAGCATGGTGTGCAATAAAAGAGATGGAGAGGCTCAAGCATCCTCTCTGCATTACATTAACTGATGAAGCAATGCCAGGGTGATAATGGAGGGAAACCATAATAATGGAGGGAAACCACGGCGGGGCAAAAGCCTGCCAGAGCAAAGTGAGCTGCAGGCTGAGCCCAGTCTCCCATCAAACCCACGTGTGGCTGATGGGGACGTGGCACATCACCAGAAGAGCACTTTGCCAGGGAACCACAGTCATCAAGGGTTTCCTGGAAAGGGAAAGGCAAAGCATAAGCAATGAACAGCATTCCTTGAGCACTCAGGACACTCACATCAGCATGCAGAACAGTTTTACAAAACTGAGTGTGCTCTCCCGACCTCAGTATTCAAGTGAGTAGCTCAGCTGAACCCAACAGGACTGCTCATGTTGGGTGAATTTCTATAATGAAGAATTGGCAGAATCAGGAAACAGCACTTTCGGTCACACTGCGATGCATAAATACCTAATTCTGGTGCTTGGCTGGAAGTAGCCATCTCAGCTCATTCCTACCAGCTATCCTCACAGTGAGGGGGTTTCACAGGATGGTTATTTTTTCAGAGTACAGAAAACATGTAGCATTCATTGGAAGTGCACCACCCTGCTGTCAGTATAAACTGCAGACTTCTTGAGGTGTTTGAAAGTTGAGCTTCAGTGAATTGAAGCAGGAGACCTGATGATTTTGCAGTCCCCAGATATCTTTTGTACTACTTCATCAGGAATTGTTGCCCTCTTCCCTCTCCATCAGGACTGGTTTAGTGGCTTGAGCAGCAGTTCTTGAATTGGTGCAGTTCACAGCCCTGCATAGTAAGGTACAAACAGACCGTGGCCTGCTTACCTTAATTGTCAGATTGGAAACTGAACAGCTGGGAGCTGTATCACACTCAGTTCAGCTGTTGTTGCCATGTAGCAAAAATGTGATGGAGGTAACCAACCCCCTAGGATGGTGATCCACCAACACTTCCGAGTCAGATCCTAAGCAACACATATTAGTGTTCCATTTAATCAGGATTTTAGAACTGTTGTCAATCAGAGCCACAGCTGTAGAGCAACAGTTACATCAAACCCAGCTTCTTTGGCAAAAGAGAAGGAATTCAGAGGAAAGTTGTATTTATTGTTCCCCATCCCTCCCTTCTCCCTCCGTCCCCCTCCTCCACATGATATCTATTGTGAATTAAATTACAATAAAAGCATGACTCTCCAAAGCTTAACCTAAAGAGCAAATGATTCTATGAGTTTCATTTAAGTGTACAAACCTCCATGGCTTATAGGCTCAGGAGAGCTGCAGTGTCTCCTCTCTTCTCTGTTTGCTCAATCACAGGATGAACAACAGCATATTTCACTGTGGCTCAAGATGTGAGCTAGGACTTTCCTCAAAGCTCCTGAGAGTGATCTTTACAATTCCCAATGTAATCCTGGATTTTCCCCTAAAAGCTAATTCAGGAGAGAAAAAAAAAGTTTTTGTTCAGGTCATATATTTGCAGTGTCTCCTCAGTTCTTCCTGCCATTGGTTAAATAAAAGAGCTGTTCTTCACTTCCCCTCCTTTTCCATCATACCCAGGAGCCATGTCAGTTATTTAGGTACGTTGTCAGGAAGACAGTGTATAGTAGCACTTCAGCATCTTACCTCAAAATACATCATTCAAAAGTAATCATTTGCAAAACACTATTTAGCCAGTGGCAACTCTCAAATATTGTAAAGTTTAAATTAATAGCAACAACAATGGGAAATTAAATTGTTTATTATTCTTGAGAGAGAAATCTGTGCACCTTTTATGCCTTGAAACTACTTTCTAATCTTATTATTTAAAAAATAATGACCCAGTCCCATTATTTTTCTTTTTTCTTTTTTTTTTTGCCAACCTATCAAGCCTTAAGTATGTTGGTTTCAAAATGGTTTGAGCAAAAACTCATTAGAATTATATGCTCCATCTGTTTTTCTCATTGGAAGCTTTATAAAATGCTCCCTCAAATAAATCAAAGATAACTGTGTGAAATACTGAAGTAATGTGCTTGTTTTTGTTCTGTTTTGGTTTTTTTTTCACTCTTTGCAGTTAAAAAGCGCCAAGGAATTAGCAGAAATCAATGGGCATGATGAATCTCAAGCAAATGTAGGTACATCTGTCTATGTATAGATTTAGTACATGTGTGTCTATGGTCTCAAATTTACTACATATGTCTTAAAGCTGATAGAATGGCTGAATGATTTGCACATCAGGTTTGAAGTGTCTAGGTTTTTTTCTTGAAGCCACAGGTCCAAATCCCAGCAAACTTCATTCAAGGTAGATAAATTGAGTTCCATGCAATTTACTTTGTAGGATTTATTTGGATGAGACTTTAACAACCAGTGTCCTACTTGCTCTGTGTGGGTGTTAAAGATACCATGGAAACGACTGCAAAAGAAATGCTTTTCCTTAGTGTCCTGTCCAGGATTATTCAAGCTACAAAGTTATATCATTTGTCTCTGTGGCTGCTGCCTTGCAGCTGGGCAAGCCTGGCCATATTTCAGTAGTGAGTGAAGTGGTTCGTATGTGTGTATAATTTTGAAACAGTTAATTTTCACAAGAGGACTAAATAAATTCATTGAATCATTATTTTATTCAAAACATTAAAGGATTCTTAAGGTTGTGTTTTTTAAAACCTGCTGCCAAAAAAGAAAAAAATTTCTTCTGTTATTCCCTTAATGATTGCCGTCAAAACAGCAATTTCCATAAGGGGGGGAAGAGAAAAAAAAAAAAGGAAGATATCCTGCTATGTTTGTCATCCAAACCATGCAGTCTTGTGCTTTGTCATAAACATATGAATATTAAAACTGATTATTTACAATATCTTCCTCCTGGCCAAGTGAACTAGCAACAGTTTAAACCCTAATATATTTTAACATCTGTTTTAGTCTGTGTGTTGTCTAATGGCTCAGACAGGAAAACAGTTTTATTTTAAACCTGAATGGAAGGCTTTTTTGATAAGGAAATGTTGTCCTCGGTTTTTTAATCCTTTCCTAAATCTCATTCATTGTGATCCGTTTCCGCAGTGAAGTCGATAGAGCCTCGTAGCTCTCAGCGTTTGGACAGGAGACATTCAATATTGTCTGATAGCTCCAACAAATCTGCAGCTGCAGTCTGTCTGCACAGCATCCCATTGCCCCTTTGAAAGGTTCTGTTTGCAAACCAAAAATACATTAATCCAATATGATCTTGAAATATTCACGTATGCTAGCTAAAAACTGGTCGTTGTACAATAGCTGGTTGCAGGTTTCCCAAAGGAAATCCTAGAAGAATACCTACATGTAAGTCATAGAAACTCTCTAAAAGAGCTTGCTTCTTCACCAAAAATGTGGATGAAACAATATTTTGCAGTATCACAATGTTTTAAAGGGAAATTACCTGAAAGCTTCAGGTTGTACCATTTCGGCTCATACGTAACTGGATAAACAGAAGTGCTTGAAAGTTTTATATTTATATAATATAAAGGTTGAAATAGCATTAAAAGGAAACATTTCAATTGTGTAAAGAGAGTGTTTTGGTAGATCATTCCCAGATATCTTAAACAAAATATTTCAGAATCGTTAATAGTAAATTTTTCAAAATGTAATATTTTGATCCAGTTTGTAATTGTACAAGTTCCTCAAATTCCTGAATTTCCCATAGGATAGAAACTGTGTTTT
Source organism: Nicator chloris (assembly GCA_013400495.1). NCBI lineage: Eukaryota > Metazoa > Chordata > Aves > Passeriformes > Pycnonotidae > Nicator > Nicator chloris. The sequence goes on along the minus strand of WAAE01002230.1, from coordinate 55,213 downwards.
CTGCCCCTCTTTTCCATGAGCTCTTCTCCAGCTGATCTCATGGCAATATATGACCCTTAAGAAAAGAATTCAATACCTAGATTAATGGCAAAGAGGGAAACCAGATAGTTACAATTATTGAGTCACAGTCGCAGCCATGTATTCAACAATAATACCACCATGAAATCGGAGAAAGCACAGCAGTGCAAATGGAAACAGAGAAATAGAGGGAGAGAACTGATGTTAAAACATTCACTACGATAATGAACTTTGTAAAATGGAAGCTGAAGTGCCTTTTAAACAATTGTCATTTATATCAAATATGTAGCACTCAGGTGTTGTGCCTTGCAGGTTGTCTCCACATACATTCTCAGCAGACTCCATGGGTTTTGCCCCTGGCCACTGTGCAAATCAGGACTGATCAAAGAGAAGAAGGCTTGGTGGCTCCTGCGTGGTTCTTAGTGAACAGTGATGCATATAATTGGATTAGGACATATTTGTTACAGATGACAGGTTGAATTCAGCAAATGGAATACCTCTACATGCCGAGCAGCAGTGGGAGGTGTTGGTAAGGAAAAATGGCAACGTATGCCTCTACAGTGAACACACAATCTTATCTTCACACTGTGGCATCTTTAGATAACTTACTCGGCAGAAAATCAGGCTCCTAGGAAGGACAGAAGAAGGTCTTTAGGCACAGTGCATACGCATGAAGAAAGCTCATACTATAACCTTAAAGACTCCTTTGTTCACTCAGGAGTTCTCCTGATGGCACTACTCTGCATCATCTTTTACATTAGAAAATGGTGTTATTTAAAATAAAACATGGAAATATTTTTCTTAGCAAAAGCAGATACCGATGAAAATGCATACTTAGACCTATCCTGGTCTTCTACATACTCATTATGTGAGACCATCCTGAAAGGGAGACAAGGACCTGGACACCTTTGGAAAAAGAAAAACCTCCCCCCTGAAGTAATTTATAGGTGCCCAACCTACAAATTGACCTTCAAGTTTTTTCTCATTTTTGAAGGAAAATTAACTAAGTTGACTAGGAGGCTGGAGCAATTGCAGTGTCACATCCCCTGCATGCCAGTTCATGCACAAAGATGTGGGGGTGGGGTAGACCAAAATTTTAGTGTATTGCCAGTACATCTGTTATTTCTAGAAAGCAAACCCATCTTACAAGCTTCTGTGCAGAGTCATAAGGGTGTTTCTTGAGTGATTTGCCAGGTACATGCAGTAATATTTGTTATGGCTGTTGACATTTCCCAGCTATACTCCGTGTCAAGAAAGGCCAGATGTCGGGCTCGGGCAGTACACAATGCCTGAAATTCTGGCCTGATGTTAACAGAGACTTCAGCAGCCAGCACTGCCAGAGGTGCTGTCACTGAGTGCTCATTGCCATCAGTCCTGTGCTTTGGAAGAGATCAGTCCTTGCTTCTAATCTGACCCCATTTTCATATCCTCTTCATTGCTGCACATAGTGGTATTTCATTCACATCTCTGTCTTAAATGAATTGAAAATAATGACCAATGGACATTCATAATTTCAGATATAGTCCTCTGCAAGGATGTTCCCAGACTCTTGGGACCTGAATACTCCCAACATGAAAAAAATAATCTTGCTTGGGAGCTGTGCTCGAGTAGAGACCATTTTGCAAACTGAAAATGCTAATCACATGTTTTGTGACTAATTCTACAAAGACAATTTATTCTTCTACTCTTTCTGTAAGTTCAGTGGCTTTCTGTGAAGCCTCTAGTACATAAATTAATTCTGTGTTTTGATCAAAGATCTCCTTTTGCTCGCTGCTGAATTCAGTATAGATATGGCACTGCATGCCAGTACAGTGAATACATCCCTGGTTTGGGGGTCAGAAGGTTAACATCCATGGTATCCTCTACTTTAAATGGAGAAAGGAAAGTGGTTTTTTAAAAACATGTTTTTTGAACATATTTCATTTTAGAATTACTTGGTGGTCTTCCAGGAGTTTGTTGCTTTCCCTTGTCAGCTATCTGCCTTCCTTAGATGGTTCCTGTGAATAACTCCTACCCTTTGTAAAAGTCCTCCAAAATTGTAATCAAGAGTATCAGTTTGCCATATTCAGACCAAAGCAAGACATGGGTAATGTCAAAAGCATTTTGAATGCCGATTGCAATTTCATGGCAAAGTCCTGACGTTGTTGAAGTCACTAAAGAAATTGCCATCAGGTGAAAAGGCCAGAATTTTGCCAATTTTAGGGTTACCTCATTATCACCAAGACATAATAAAATTAATATATTTCAGAGAGCAAAACTGATTTCACCACAAGAGTTTTTTTGACCAGTTTTTTGTTCTGTTTGAGTTTCGTTGTTTGAACTAAGTACTGACTTTGACCACATTCGTCTGTCTGCCTTCAGTTAGCGTCTCCCACAGCTTGGACACAATGTTCTGTGGGTTTTTCTCCAGACACAAAATCAATAATATTAAGTAGGGATGCATTTTTCCATTTGAATGCTTCAAGCTGTTGTCAGAGCATTTCTTGAGTTCAACCAAGCATCTTACATTTAATGTTGATTCTTCCTTTAATTTTTGTCTTCTGTATTTGCTTTTGAAGCGGTTTCCAGGTGATCCCTGACTCTGAGGAGAGGGGATATATCACTGCATTTCTCACTTTATACTACACTGAAAGTGATGATGTTCCTAACTACACCCTAGATTTCTCTTTTCATAGAGTAGCTTAATCACAGATGATCTTCATCAAAGAAAAGATGGTTCTTAAGCAAGACTTACTTTTGCAACCAGTCGGGCAAATATTTAAAAAGCTAACCCCCTTCAACTTTTGGAAAAGTCTGTAATTCCCTCAAACTCATCATTCACTTCTTGTAATTCACTATGTAAAGCTTTAATTTAGGCATCCAAAGGTGCCTGCAGTGAATGTCTCATATTACTGTATGTAGTGTTAGAACACACGTGCCATTCGATGTGGCAGCTCCACTTAGTGTGGCAGCATCACATTGAGCCAGGTGAGATGGAAAGAGTCCTGAACCCAGGGAGAGGAGTAGGAGCTAGAAGAGCACAAAATCATCCCAATAGTTTGGGAGTGTGGGAAGAAGTTGGTCATCTTTAGTGATGAAGATCCCAAGTGATTGCTGATTCTTCTGCTTCACTTACTTGTGCGTGCAGCAGTCATTTCCTGGTTATCCCACTCTTCAAAAGGCTTTCTCTTCCCAGAACAGCACAGGCTTGCAATAAAAAATGTGCTCAATATAGCTTATATAAGAGCAATCTGAGTCTAAACTTACAGACCAGAAAAGTCCAGTGCAAGCCTTGCACATGTCAGGAATTTTGTGTTCCTCTCCTGTCTGACCTTCCCAGGTTTGTAAGCTGTGAACCTTTGCCTCAGCAAATGGATGTTAGTCACTGAGTACCTTCCTTGGATAACTGAGTACCTTCCTTGGGCTTCCCCAGTGAGGTCCTCTGGCCTTGCAGGAGGCATCTCTGGATCACACGGGTATGATTGGGCACTGCAGAAACTGAGGCGATGACACCTCGGTGCTCTAGAGAATAAGGAAAGGGTCCTGGCAGCCTCTCCATACCCACGAGCTCAAGGCTGACATTCCCTGCAGAGAACGCCAGAAGTTGGGGTTTGTCTCTCTGCCACACCTGAGAAGAAAAGAGCACGGACTATGGGCACCCTCCAGCCCCTTTTGTTGTAATTACTCCCTTCTGCAAGTGCATAAAGAGAGCAGGCAGGAATAATGGAGAGTGCGGGGATGAGGAGAGCTCCTTGAGAAGAGAGAAGTGAGGTTTGGTTTCTCATCATGGGTGTGTTGTGTCATTAGGAGAAGGTGCAAGGACCCTTACCCTGATTGGATTGGAGCCGTCATGGGGCTTTAAAGAGACACATTTATGGTCTGTATTCAGGTTCTTCTGTCCTGCTGGGGCCGGTACCAGGGGGTGAGGGGTGGCTGTGCCTCTTTCCATTCTTTTGGAAACACATGCATCCTAACTTTTCCATTCCAGACATTTCTTCCATCACTCATTTCTTCTCATTTCCTTCAATTTAAGGCACATGGAGCATGATAGATTCAAGCAGCATTGACCATTCACAGATCAGCAGCTTTCCTACTTACTGCGACAGGCATGAGGAATGACCACCTCCTGAATTCAATACCATGAGACCTAAATAGTAGCAGGAGTTTAACGGGCTGCTTAGGATGTTATCAGAGAGCCCACTCAGCCTTCAGAAGTTCTTTTACACTGGTACATCAAATCTCTCCGAGTTCCCCCCTTTGCCACTCCAGCCCTGGTTTGCCATTTCAGAAGACAGCGAGAGTCTCATTAGCATGGTGCAGATGTCTCTGCTGGCTAAATCACAATCTCTGAGATTCCAGCCATGATTGAACCCTACAGGGAGCAAACAAGGAGCAGACCAAGGTATATTCTGACACAGAATGTGCTGCCTGAAGTGGATCTGGGCTGTAGCAATAATCCCTTTGTTAATGTGCAGCAAGAAATCACAGCACTTCCCTTGTCCCTAATTAAGAGTGTCAGAGTGACTTGGCTTTTGATTGCGGTGAATTCTGATCTTCCGAGGGAGGAGAAAGAGAGCTCTGAGACACAGTGATAAAACCCATTCAGCCACCCACTCAGCAAATCACAAAAGTTTTTTTACTTTAAATTTCATATGAGCTCCACAGGGAGACAGATCTTCAGTGCCCAGAGCTACCTGACATTTTAATAATATCTGATCATTATGTGGAGCCTTTCATCCCAAAGCATTTTCCCCCAGTATTTATACTGCACACGTATACAGGAGTCATCCTGTCATTTCTAGTGAGGAATAACATTCAGCCTTATACATATGCAGCTGTGTGCTTAACCCACACAGTGTGCAAGGCAGATTGGCTTGTCAGAGCACTCAGGCTCTCCCACAACCACCTGAGGGATGATGGGCCACCTCTGCTTCAGCCACAAACCTGCTACTGCAGTCCTGGGGGTTGTACCCCACACTCGTGTGCCTTCCAGCCGGCTTTCAAGGAATAGACAGGAAAAAAGTGGCAGAAGTGAGAAAGGAGCCACCCTTCATAGAATGGTTTTCATTTGAAAGGGCTTTAAAGATCATCCAGTTCCAATCCCCTGCCATGGGCAGAGACAGCTTTCACTAAAGTAGATTGCTCAAAGTCCCATTCAGCCTGGCCTAGAATCACACACAACTACTCTGGGCAACCTATGCCAGTGTCCCACCACCCTCACGGTAAAGAATTTCTTCCTTGAATCTGATCTAAACCTGCCCTGTCAGCATAAAGCCATTTCTACTTGTCCTGTTCCAATATGGCCTTATAAAAAGTCCCTCTCCAGCTCTCTTGCAGCCCCCTTTGGGTATGTAAAGATACTCTAAGGTCTCTCCTTAGAACTTTCTCTTCTCCAGGCTGAACAACCCCAGCTGTCCTGTCCTCACAGGAGAGTTGCTCCAGCCCTCTTATCATCTTCCTGACCCTCCTCTGACATTGCTCCAACAGGTCCATGTCCTTCCTGTGTTGGGAGCCCCAGAGCTGGATGCAGCACTGCAGGTGGGGTCTGGAGCAGAGCAGAGGGGCAGAATCCCCTCCCTGGCCCCGCTGGACACTCTTCTTTTGATGCAGCCCAGGATACAATTGGCTTTCTGGGCTGCAAGCTCACATTGCTGGGTCATGTTGAGCTTCTCATCAAAAACTATTCCCAAGTCCCTCTAAGGAACCTCAGAGAGAGTTCATCATCCTGATCAAGATCCATGCCAAAGGAATAAGAACTCCAAGGTGTTTAAGTACTTTTTGCATATTCAGATGTGGAGATTCCTAAAGTTAATATCTTTCAAATACTAAACCATAAAGAAAACCAGTCGCTCTTATAAGACATTTAAGATTGGTTTCCCCTGCCTGTTACTTCTTTTTATTTCAACAAGTAATTTTCAAAACTTCTACAAGTCCCAGAAGGGAAACAAACTGCCTTTTTTTTCTCTCTCTCACTCTTTTAAACTTTTCTTTTGGAAATGCATCATTCTAGAGGAGATTGCAAGAGCGATATTTGTGCTAAAGACCATTTCAAAGGATTTTCACAAATTCTGAATCTCAAGTAAACATGAAGTACCTCCTCCTACAATGATTTCAGCAGAGCTGGTGGGCAAGTGATGCTTTCATTCAGCCAGCCATTGGTTTGCTGCAATTCCCTAAAACAAACTGTGCAAAATGACAATTACCTTTTATCTTGTAAAGCAACCACTTTCACATCATGCAAAACATCTGTGTTAAGACATCAGGAACCTACACATAAATCCAGCTTTAGAAAATGAAGCAACCTGATCATACTTTTGAAAATGAGCATGAAGTAACTTTCCTATTAGTCATCCATATTTTGCATATGTACATTCCCAGAAAATAAACGTGCTCAAATACAATGAAAAAAATATGAAGAGATAGTTTCCATGAGAAAAGCATTTTCAGATTATTGCTAGTTGCCTAAAACTCAGCAGGTGAAAGTTACAATAGTAAAAGCTTTATAATGAGAAAGTTGAAAGCATCTCTCTGGCAAATGGATCAGAAAAATAGGATGTCAAGAGCATCATAATACAGTTAATCTTCACTCCTGAAAATGCTCCTATTATGTAGAATAAATCAGATAAACAAACCTTAGATCCATCCATTTGAAGTTTTTCATTTGCAAGGTCTTACATTCACAGTTCTAATTTGTCTACATTGCTGTTCATATAATTTTAATGCCAGATTTTTTCAAGTTTTCAATTGTTTATTTTTAATACCAGTGCACCTTTAAACTTAGAGTAATGGTATATACCATATTACTAATATTATATTAGTGTATTTTAAAAGTAAATTTCTATATGAGTGTCCTTTAAAAGTAATTACAATGTGCTGTTTCTGAGAAAACCAACACTGGCTTCTTGCATAGAACAAAATAAGTTACCAAGTTTAGGCTTGATTTGAAGGAAAATATGAAACCTGGTGTCTATCATTTCTAATGATAGACCAGTCATATTCACCAGCAATGCAGCATGTGCCAAATATCTGCTTCTGCATCACTAGGTAGGTAGTAGAAGGAGAAGGATCTTGTAAGACCCTGGAAAAAAACACTGAAAAGCAAAGGATTTTTTAAATAATTTTTTTGACCTGATGTTAACTCTAACAGTGGCACCAGCTACTTGTGAGAGCTCTTGCTTTGGGGAGATGGTTGGATGCCTCATTCCTTGCCTTATTCTTTTCATATGTGATGCACCACTCCAAATTTTTACTGTAAACTGAGTATCCCAGAAAAGGCCAAGAAACCTCTCTGCATATAGACAAGGCCATTTAACTTAGTGCTAGCCACGTCTCTAAAATCAATTCTTAGGCTGTGAGGAGCCAGGATCGTGTAAAAGATAAGCTTTCTAGGAAGCAGTTAATTCACCAGCACAAGATAATTCATTTGAAGCAACGAAAGAATGATATTAATCAAAATTATGAGCAATTTTCTAGTCAGAGTATTTTTAGAAGAGCAGTCAGCAGAGAGTCAGGAACACTCACTGAAGAGGACAGACTGAGAGAAGAGCAATGTAACACACATGATATTTATTTAAGTTAGGACAATTTTAAGTTACTTTCAGAGTTCAGACAACCAGATTTTCACACATCACCTCACAACACAGCATGTAACCAATGAAGGGGAACTAGCTCCACTAAAGAAAGAATTAGAGATTTTTGGCCCAAACCAAAAATTACTGGTTTTGGGAGATGCTGAATCCTGGCAGCCTGAGAGACAAGGTGGTCATAGCTCCATGGAATCAACTTGTAGCTACACTGAGCACATACTCCTCACAAGCACGGGGAAGAACACACATCACCAACACATGCATCACATGCGTCCATCTATAAACACATGGCCAGCCACACAGACCAACACAAACTCAGCATTCATAAAGACAGACAGCACTGAGGTACTCAAACAGCCCTTTCTGGCTGGTCAAGGTAAAGGTGCATTAGTGGGAAATACAAGTGCAGACTTACACATATACACAGTGTGAATCCCTCCAGAAACTGGACTTTGACTCTCAGGCTGTCCCATAGCTGGCTACACACACACACACACACACAAGTCATTTAGCCATTCCCCAGGCTCCCCAGGCTCCATGGTGTCCTTACTTGGTGGCTTGGACCCCCAGGTCTCTAATTGCAGCACTCCAGGCTGCAGTGGCTCTCTGATTGCTGATCTCACTCCAGCTGCTCTGCTCAGATGCCCTCACAGTCCCCCCATGCACACAGAACAGAGTCCCTCACCCAGGAAAAGAGAAATTAGTTTAATGGGTGTTATACACTGATCAGGGCTTGACATGGCCAGACAAGTGTCCTGACCAGCAACTTGATTACATGCAACCACTCCCTTTTATCCCCTCCCAAACTGCCATGGTCCCTCCCTTTTCCTGCTACTTCTTCCCCTGCTGAGGACACTCAACTAGGTTTTGTACAACCTCATAATGCTTTGCTCCTACCTCCCATAACAAGTCCTGTATTCCTACAGGCAGTGCTCCCTCAGTCTGTAGGATGTTTCAGAGAGGTGGACTGATGTTCACTGTGTCATGGTCGGCCCCTGGGGCTGATAGTTTCCTGTGTCAGCCCTGGGAGGAGCTGGGTCAGGGGACTCTGCTTTCTCTCATCAGGTTATCACATTTTCCTCATCTGTCGTGGTCCCTCTGTACTCCTTTGTGCTTGTGGAAATAAGAGTTGAATCACAAATGTCACAAGGATGGAGCAAGTGATGGTGGTTGGAAAATCCCTTCTGCAGGGGACAGAGGCACCCCTCTGTTTATAAGGGTGCAGGACTGGGATGTTGCAGAGAAACTGCTGAGCCATTGGATTGCTGCCTTTCTCTTGCACATCCACGTGCTCTGCCACTGCAGCTGATCCTGCTCTGAGCAGAAGGTTGGACTAGAGATCTCCCAAGGTCATCTGCCTGATTTTGTGATGCTGTGATCATCTGAGTACAATCACTGCCTGTGAGTGTACTCATACATTACCACATTTGCAAGGAAATTTGATTTAAGTTAAATTTAAATGAGCTCTTTCACTGTAGCTTAATTCAACTTGGATTGAATAATTTTGAATTCACCATGGATAAGAACATAGACAAGGACAGTAGCCCATTCTCAACTGACAACCGTGCTAAGCTGTCAGAAGTTGTCCTGTACCTCAACCTTGCATGTCCTCATAAATTTAAGATGCCTGGCTTGATGTGCATTGGAAGTATTGCAAGACTTCCATTCACTTGATTGGTTATTGAATTATGCTCCACTCAGGTTAAAACTGCAAGATTAAATTTTCAGACATAGTTCTGAAGTACATTTAAAGAAAGACTAGCAAAGCAAACCCACCTATACCAGACTGCAGGAGGTTCACAGATAAATGCAAATAAATTAAATACATACAGTTCTTCATGCTGCAGACCAGTTACTACCCAAGTTTGCAGTCAAACCTTCCTGGTCCTCAGTAAGCAGTTTGGGCAAACTCACCTGAAGTCCAAGCCCAGATCTGTGTGCTCAGAGCAGGCACACGTGTGCCTTTCAGTACCTTATAGGCTGTGGATTTGGTGTCATGTGTGCATGGCTCTTTCTGTTATCAGAATTTTAAAATTACCTTTTATTTCCAAGCTTACAGCATCTCTCTGGCCTCCTGTTAATAGCCTGCAAGATTTTTCCTTATGTTTCAGATATATAGTTTTTTCTCCTCCTACTCTTTTCTATTCCTACTACTTTATTTTCTCTCATAAATCCCCTGGCTGATGAGAAAGTGTGGTGTATCTCTTACATCTAACAACAGTCAGCAGTTGCTCTGTTTTTCCTGCTGTGACAAACATCAAGTCCTTCCTTTTTCTGCCACTGTTTCAATGCCTCAGACAATTGGCTTTGTACGTGTAGTAAAAATGCAAACTTTTCCAGAGGCTGGTAGGTTTATGGGATTTTTATTGGGCCTTTCAGAAGACACAATTCTCCAGAATTCCATAAACTACAACAAAGAAAATGAGGTCTTTGAAGACAGCACGCAAGCAGTCATCATTCCCCTTAGATTCAAAGATAATTACCAAATACTTGGATTACCCAGAGAGTGGAGGGAATATTTCATCTCTTTGAATGTCATTGCATCCTGGGCACCTGTCAGGTATCTTCAGTGTCACATTCATTAAATTCTATATTCTGCCTTTCAAAGCAGAGCCCTGAACAACAGATGGTATAGAACTGCACTCTGGCCAGAGGAGTTTCCAGGTAGGGCAGCTACTGTGCAAGCCCTGTTCAACTCTTGCTCAGTGTTTATGGAAAATATTAGGGCCTCATTCCCCCCATTTTTAGGGATGCTGGCTAGCACATATATTCAGGCAAGAACAAATATTTCATATTAATATTTCATATCAAATATTTCATAAACTGTCTTTTTTGCACTAGTTCAATGCTGACCTGAAGAGGATTAATGCTATCTAGATTGAGAACTTTTTATTAAATATCTTACTTCCCCATAGGGAAAAAAAGAAACCAATAAAGGAGAGAAAGACCCAAGTCACCCAGCCTAAATGTCAGGAGCTTTCTGATCTGCTAGAGGCCTGGAGTGGAGAGCTAGCCTTCTGTTCTTACAGGATCTGTGACTATCTTCTGTAGATTGCAACCATTCTACACCACATCTCTTCTACTCTTCAGGATCTCTGTGTCTTTCTCTGGCAAGTGCATTTCTCTCAAGAGTCACTCTCTCATTTGCTGTGTTTCCAGTGCTAGACCCAGCTGCTCTTTGGACAGTGAGACCAGGCAACTTTTGGAGCAATATATTTGCCTGTGCCTCTTCCAAAAGAATCCATGATACTTGAGTAAATGATGAAAACCAAACTTCTCTCCCACCTTACAGCCAGGCTTTATACATCCATGTGCAAAACTGCCATGTCTGACTCTCCACAGCTATCAGATCCATGTCAATGGTGGGTCAGAGATCTGCTTGTGGAAATTAATAGTCCATGGGATAAAATGGTTATTTGCTGCCCTCTATTTCATCCAGCCAGTTCTCCTGAAAGTTTTCCAGAAAGACTCTGTCTGCTTCTCCCTTCCTGGTTCAAATTCCGAGAGCCCTGAATCAAAATGCTGGTCCCAAGGGATATCTGCAGAACCATAGGGATTTCAGTCCCATGAGGCAAATTCATTTCTTTTCATCATCTGCTGATGGATTAAAGTGTCATTTGCAAGAAAAATCTCCAAGCTGGCAATGGTGAGAGCATCACACAGAATGGTTGCAATCATCCTGAGCAGCTCTGGAGCTGTCATCATCAAATTGGTCCTCCTCATTTTCCAGTACCTGACATAATTTGTGCATAATAAATAGGACCAGGTCCCTAATGATCTCCAGGTGTGATTTAACCTGGATTAAGCCTTTCACACACTATGTTTAGTTCTTGCCAGGTCGTTTCATTTCTAATAAGTACCAGTTTGCACATGCTCAGCTGTGTTGTTGTCCTTTAATGCAGTAACTGACAGATGGTAGCAAAATATTCCTTTTATAATGAAACCTGCCGAAGGAGACTGCTTAGGGCCTCAAAAAATATAATTTGCCAAATAAAGAATGGTCTCCTGGAAAGAAAGCAAATACTGTCATGAAGTATATATTAAATAATTTTCCTCAGGCATCTGGTGATCAGTAGCTTTTTCTTATGTCAGAGAGGTGACCTAACTGGTTTTTTTTGCAATTACTTATTGCCTCATTCACCTTCGTACTCTTAAAAGTCTTGTTTCTGTGCGTGAACATAAGTAGTGCCTCTAAAAAAAGTGTAAATTAACTGCATGAGGATTTGCTGTGAAGGCTTCATAGGTACGAGATTTGTATCTGCAGTATGCTGTCAGATTTTTGAGGTTTTCACTTATGCTATAATTAGCCCTGTTTCTGGGTGAATTTCACACCCATTTTTTTAGACCCAATTATGCCATTTCTCTTAAACCACTATTAATTCCTATCAGCATTGCTACTGAATTCTGATCTACTTTATGTGACTGTGCACACCATGTATTTTCTCATGGCCTGTGCAAACTTCTTTTGACAGCTGAATACATCAGAGTGATCTAATTTATTATCTTCTGTGAGGCAGGTAGCATTGGAGGGCAGAAACCTCTCCTTTTAAAGCCTCCAAGAACCTTTAACTTTCTTCTAAAACCAGTGGCTTGCTGAGTATCTATCTTTGCCACTCATTTCCCCAGGCTTCCCTATAAAAATTTTTTACTCTTCTATCTTCTGTTCCAACATACAGCTAAGGAAGACTTGATGTGACTTCCTTTAGCATCCATTTACACTGTCCTATAAATCATACAAAACATTCTGCACAGGCTCAGATCTAGGCATTAAATGAGAATCCATCTGTTCGTTGCTCCCAATGGGATTATAGTTTCTTTCTCTGCATCACTGCTTGACAAAACTTCTAATCCCACCTGAAACTGAGAGTGTGCTGTGTTTGGGGCCTATTACAGCAAATACACATCTCTCTGCTCCCACCTTCCCCTCTCAGGAGTTACTATTTTTAGACTGCTTTTCTGTCTCGTCAAATGAAGTACTTGGATGAAGTCAAAGTTACATCTTAACCTATACGAGCTCTGGTGGTATATGCCACTCTGCTTTTCTGCTGCAGTATCACAAAATATGTCACCCAGCTCTGTTCTGATCTATAAGCCCCTTGTCATTACTGCCCTCTCGGAGAAAGTCATGTAAACACCTTTTATTTCAGTTTCTTGCCTGCGTTTCCTTTCACTGCTTTTGGATGTCATGGCCAGCAGTAGATCAGAATTTGCATTAGCCTTTGTCTCTGTCAGGAGGGGAATCAGCAGTGCTGGACAATTTAGAGCATGCTGCTGCGGCTATAATGTGCCTTGTACACTACAACACTACAGGAATGTTAGTGGCAAGGTGGTGTAGCTGCCAGAGCACCCAGGAACACCATTATGTTAAGAGGGGATCACCGCCAACTCTTCAGCTGCAGACTCCCTGAACTAAAACACACAACTAAATAGTTACTTGATCTCTAAGTAAAAAGCCAGCAAAGGCTGACATATGCCCAACTAAACACAGACCTGTGGCCAGGAGAAATGCCTCAGCTGGCCATTACAGCTGCAACAAACCCCAGATGACCCAGTGGACCTCAGTCGGTGTGGGCCAGGGCCTGTCAGAGCCCCTTGTTGCTGGGGGCTGAGGATGCACATGTCACTGTCGTGCACGTAGAGTTCCTCAGCTGACACATGGCAGCTTGTTCTTCTTTGTGACACAAAGGAACACTGGAAGCCACGATGCATCTGAGCCATCAGGCACTGCCTATCCAGCAGCTGCCCCTTGGAGCAGGCCTATGAAGAGCACAGACTACGTCTGGGGGGCTTTGGGTTATGTTTTCTGTTGTTCCTTTTCTTTCTCAGTTAAAAAGGAGGAAGCATGTGACTCTTTTTGCCAGTCACACACACTGTGAAGCCTTTAGTCATCCATAAAGAGGCACATTTGACATATTTTGGAATTTATGCCTTTTTTTTAGCGTGGATTATTCACACCTTCAGAAATGCCTCAGAGCAAACCAAGCCCAGGGTCCCTCTTTTACTGCCAAAAAACTTGGAGCAAGGCACCACACCACGGGTACGTCCTAAATGAGCCACATCATTCTACCAAGTAGTACATATTTGCTTGCATTTAAGGCTGCCCAGTCCCACGCAACCTCCAGCAGCTTACCTTGACTCCCTCAAACAGAACAAGAGCACCATTCCTTCACAGTCCCTCCTCACACCACCGTGTCTCCTGCGCCATGCTCTCTGCCTCCGAGGTTTTGCATGGAACTGCTGAGCAGATGCAGCAGCGGGAGTCACTGCTTCACCGAGGAACGAGCTATTGCACATTGGCTACTCCATGGAAACAGCCCATGGACGTGCTTGAATATTGTGCAGTATACTCTGAGGCCAGCTAAATGCCTTGGAAATAGTTTATTTACTTCACATATACCCAGTCACTCAACTGACTGGGTACTTCTGATGGAGCATCTGCTATGTGATCTCTCAGATGAAATTTCGGTGGTTCAGGCCACCTGATTCCAGAAAAAAAGAGCTCTGAGTAGGAGTCTTGACTTGTTTGCCCTTCAGGTTGGTGCTCTTTCAGTCCTTAAAACAAGACAGCTTTATGCAAACCACCTGTTAGGAATGGTCTTCCTGAAACGTGCCGACTCCCAAAACATGCCTGAGAATTGTTTGGGATGGGCCAATGCCAGGCCAGGCCCTGTTTGAAGAGTGTAACAGGGCAGAGGGTTGTGCTCTAGTAGCTAGAAATGTTGTTAGTGACTGCTGAATTTACTCCTATGGCTGTAGCTGAACGTCTCCATCCATGTTCCCTGGAGGCAGTCTTGGTTTACAGCTTTAATAGCTACAAAATGTGAGTTTTCTGACCATCCCCACACTTCATGGCACAGTCTCTCCAGCTGTTATAATGAAGAAGCACTAGTAACAAAGTTATTACTTACTCCACAAGCAAAATTTCTCTTCTTGGCAGCACTTGGCAAAAAGGTAGTTCAAAATGTGTCTTAATATTCTGTAAACAAATTAATGATTTATAATTGTCTTGTCTTTAGATGTGAATTGAAGTAATGATTTTTTTTATAGAGTTGAAAGGAATCAGACAAGTTTAATTGAGGTAAATGAAATCTACATGACCACCTGTTTGTTTTTTTGAACTTTATAGGAAATCAATGTATTGACAGTAGCATTGGTCAACCAGGACAGAGAAAAAAACTCAGAGAAACGAAGCCCAGGTCTAAAATCAGAGAAAGAGGCACTATTAATAGGTAAGATAACCCCAAAGAAGATTTTTGAGAGCAAAATGCCTTCTACAAGGCTTCTGTTTTGCATATATATTTACATAGATCTTTGTGCTAATACAAGTAAAAAAGAAAAAAAAATAGACTCTTTTTTTTTTTTATTTGTGTTCAGAATGGCTTTTAGTAAGAGAAGTCCTAAAATACAAGTGAACTTTGCCTTTCTGAAATATTCTGCAGTTTAATGAAAGGATTTCAGGTATGAAGAAAATTATAGGATTTGCATTTAGACTTGCAGCATGTACGTATAATGACTTTATTTACATCAAGATTTAGCAGCCCAGAGTTGTATAGCTTGTTATATGATTATTAGACAAAGTGGTGAAGGAGAAGGGAATGGAAATAATATTAGTGAACTACCAAGCAAAAAATACATATACTGCATGTCTTAAGCAAGCCAGATTTATGCCTTTGACATTAGGTGAGGGAATTAGCAATATGAATATTTATAAAGAATACCACAAGGACTGTCATACCCTTTACATAGAATAAAAAATTTAAAATAATTTTATAGATAGTGCCTAAAGCTAAAGCTTATAGGCAGTGGGCCAGCTAAGTGGTATCTGGCATTTAGCCACACAGAACTGGCTGTACCCATGCTACCCTTGGAGGGAACATGCACCATTTAGACCCGTGCATATTTTGCATTTGGTTTCAGTGGGGTAGGTTTTCAGGGAGCACGAAGGCCCACATTTCCAAAGTGTACCCTGTGGCATGGCAACAGATATGTTGACCTGAAAGAACAGGTTTCATTTCTTTGGTTTGGTCTTTTCACAAATCAGTGGTATCCTGATAAATGATAGTTCCAAAACTACCTTCGTTTGTTTAGATGCAACTCATTTTCATCACCTAGACACCAGGAAGATTGCTGGTTTATTGCTGAGGCAGAGATTCAGCAATTCACAACTTCAGACCAAAGAGGTCATTTGAAAGTAAAGAATTGTTCAAAGTGCTTAGTACACAAACTCCCTGTGACTAGTGAGATGCAAAACAGTGGAATGTACAGAAATGTATGACTTGATTGAATTCTGCTTGTCATAATTAAATCTGAAACTTTTAATTGCAGGGGACAGCACTTGATCTTTTCAAAGTTCATTCTGTGAGATAGACAGCAAGCATGGGATTTTAAGAACAGAATAACATTTTCTAGGTCACTCACTATTTGACTGTAACAAACAGTGGTAATATCCCAAAGTGGGTCCTGTACATCTGCTCAGAAAAACAGAAGAACCGTAGTTCAGATATTACTTGTCATAGTACCCCCACAACTGACTCACTGTTACAGTTCAAAGATTCCTCAAGATGGATTTCATGTTATCCCTTCCTCTGAGGCATGATCAGGCGTGGCAAGGGAAAAATGGGCCTTGCCTTGATCCATTCACTAAGTTTTTGTGTGTTTTAAAAACCACAATGTTGTCTTAGAGGAAAAGAGCTTAAAAGAAAAAAAAAAATAAAAAGCTATCATGGAACTCCAGTCAATAACTACAAAATACTGACAAATTACTTATTCTTTACATTATATGAAAGAGCTGCTTTGAATGTCCTGAATTGAAAAGCCTCAGGAACCACATAACAGATGCAATGACACCGGTAAAATGTGATTTGAGTACAAATTGGATTTCCAGTCATCTCATTCAAGTGTGATGGTCTTGGCTTTTGCTTCTGGAGCTCTTGCGTGGTTACCTGTAGTCACCCACAGCACAAAGAAGGTCGCTGCTGCTAGGACTTGACATAATAAAAAATGTATTACATGCCACTCCTTATGCAGGACCAGAAGTTTGTAAATGCCCTTTGAAAAGCGGAGGAGGAAAAAAGGTGTCTTTGCAAAGCCAGTCTAAAATGCGTTAAATATTGCTTATCAATTTCAACCGTGGCCAGTACCTGGGGGAAAAATGAAATCCAAGATTATCCTAATTCATTCAGCATCAAGAAAGCAGTATGGCCTGCAGTACACAAGATACAGTGACCCATTTTTGTCATTTGTAAGCATTTTTAATCCTGGTGTTTATGATTTAAGTATAAGAAACTTCCCCTAGGGTGCTTCGGCTAAGAAGCCATTCCAAAGAGAGTTGAAAATATTTGTTCTGATTCTTACAGTTCAGCTCTCCCCAAACAGCAAGTAACACACATGCCATTTTGTATTTTCACTTTTTGCTTAGAAGAGGAGGAATTGGATAGTGCTTTTAATAGCAATACTGATGCCCCAAATCTTGTTTTCTCTGGTCATCATTATTAATGCCACTTGATTTTCATTGCAGAAAAAATCTCTAGACTTAGATCCTGACTAAGCCACTTTTAATTCCCATACCTTTTATAATCATCCTGAGAACAACAAGATAGACAGAACATGCTCTCTCTTAAGAAAAAGTAAATAAGCAAATATGTCATAAAGCATTTGTGTTTTCTTTAGCAGCAGTTAGGGGTAATACGGATTAAGCACTTTTCATAACCAGCATCTGCATAATTACTAGAAAAATTTGAGGGAGTGAGGATTCTGACACAATTGTATGAAACGTTTTCACAACAGAGAATCCAGTGAAGGGGAAAAAAACAATAATTTTACCATTACAATATCCACAATTTCATATTGGTAAATCAAGCATAAAATTAGTAGTTGAAATGCTCCCAGCAAGGCTTTGTTTAGAAATTCTTTCATTCATCAGAATATTATCTTGGTCACTTACTTGCTAACTGCTGTCATTCCTGAAGATGAGCTATTGTATTTAGCATGTTACTATGACTGTATTAAAAATGTGCTGTTTTGTTATGTTTATTGGGTTGTGCAAGGAAAATAAGAATCATAATTCATACTGAAAACCTGCAAGAACAGACTCTTCAGAATTATTTTGCCTATTTTAATGATACAGTGTCTGAGGTAATTTTAATACTTTGTGTCTGTTTTTAATACAGGTATCATATCCACATTTCTTCACGTCCACCCTTTTGGAGCCAATATAGAGTATCTTTGGTCTTATATGCAGCAGTTGGACTCTAGGGTAAAAAAAATTTAATCAAAATCTGTTTTCTCTTTAGAAATATTGTATTATTCTTTACTGCAGGTTAAACTCTTCATGCGTTTCCATTAGAAAGATAATGGGATATGGGGCTTGGGGGTTTGCAGTCTTTATTCATTTGCAAATTACAGTGCACGTGCTTGTGTTGAGGCCTTTGCCTCACACTGCTTAGCTGTCCTTTGTGGCACAGAAGAGCAGAGCTCCAAATGGCAGACTGGCAGCTGACTTTGTGACACGTGATTCTGAAATATAGCTGGGGGGAAGAAAAAGCAGAACAAGAGGCAGGTGTGGCCATGGCCATCAAACTCTGCGGTGTTTGGAGATGACCCTTTTTTCTTTGAAAGGCTGTTAGTTGTGTGTCACACTGAACTGGACCTTCGTGAACACAGGAATGGATCATGTTGCATGTCCTTTGTCTCCATGTGGGAGCAGAGACGACCACATAAAAGAATTGGGTGACCCTGCTAATTTCAGTGAAGCTGTGGCCAAGCCAAAAGTGAGGCCAACACAAAGCAGTGTGCAAAGTGCTTAATGCATCAGTTCATACAGTCCACAGTCAATACCTACATACCTATAGGATAAAATTCTTTGACGTACATTTTAATATCTGCTGTAGAATGAGGTGAAATCAAGCCCCTAAATGGGCCTATTCCTCTGCACTGAATATGAAGCAAGTCATGGGTGAGAAGCTAAAGTGTGAAATGATCAGGTGAATGGTACTCCAAGTGCTAAAGAGGGGCTCTGCAGGATGCCAGGCTGCAAGAGATGCTTAGCAGATGCAGGGATCACCCTGCGGCCAGCCACAGCTCTCTCCCACGTCTGCCAATACTTGGATGATGGTGCTTTCCCAGATCTTCTTGCAACACAGCTCCTTTGATCCTGGTAATGTTTTGCTTCTGAACAATCCCCTCAGCCCATAGCTAAGATCAGCTTCCCATTGCTTTGATGGGCTGCTTCATGCTTCTGAGTGATCCTGGATCCTTCCTCTGTTTCTGTGAAAAAGTGTAGAGCAAAAAGCAGAGGAGATCCTGAACTAGAAGCTCACTGGAATTATAACAGGCTGCATTGATGAGTGAGGAAGGATGATGAATTTGTTAGGCACTGCCTTCAGGCCATGGCAACTCAGGTTTGCTAGTGCTTTACAGCCCACTGCCACCTGCAATGAACAGGGAATAGGGGATGGGAGAGAGGAGAGAAACTGGTGAATTTCAATTCTTTTTTAGATGCCTCATTTTATCAAGACCTAATGAATCCAGAGCTTCACACCTCCAGCCATTCTTCCACTTCTCTGTGCCCCTGCCACATGTGCACTTTGCATTGTCGTGTCCTGCATCACCCAGTCTGTCCAATCTCCTCAGTTATCTTTCAAGTCCTTCCTTAACACAGCATTTGGCTAAGTTTGAACTGCTTTTTCCCCTGGACAACATCTTCAGCTCTGTATCTCTTGAGTGATAACAGCAATCATCTGAAATATGGACTCTCTGGCCTCCAGCCCTGCTGCTCATCGCTTCTGCCCAGTGAGCTCTTCAACATTCTCGCCCTGCACTGCTGTGGTCCCTTCTCATGCATGACTGTGGGCTCTGTCCTTGAGTTTTTGCTCACGTGGGCAATGTGGGCTTCTGTGAGGCTGCCGGGGTGAAGCGCTTGACTTGCAAACAGAGCCCTCAAGGAAGCAGCATTGTCTCCATCTCTGCAGCTACCGCCGGACCTACCTACTGCATGATAAACACAAGCTGCAAAATTTGACCTCGTTGGTTTGTTTTGGAAGCAACTGCTTGTAGAAACAAATTACTTTTTAATAGCGCGATCCAGAGATGCAATCTCCGAGATGAATTTCAATTACTTTCCATGGTTAGCCTGTCATTCCTCGCCTGAACAAGAATGATAAGGTCAGCATACCCGTGTGGGCTGAGGGCTCAGTATAGAGCTTAGATACATTGCACCAAAGTAACCAGACACCCACTGCTGCCATGTGAGTACTTAAAAGATGGATTGGATCACGCTGAGGCTTTAGACTGCCTCCAACACTGAGCTTTAGTGCCACCTTTAACAAATCATTTAGTCTTTCTGCTGCACTAACCTCTACAGAAAAATAAGAGGCAATAGACATTTTCTCACCCCCCTTGGGTGTACTGAGGTATAATTAGCACATTTTATGTTTATATACTGTTTTAAAAAGGAAAGGTGTCACCATGGAAGGTTTCCACTAGTATGAATAAGCAGAAATAATATTATTCCCAGGGAAGCCTTTCAAACCATGGAGATACTTGTGGATAAGAGGCAGCACCCATAGATTTCTTTGCTGTTCCTTTCATGACCACCACTTTAGATGCAGTAGGATAAAATGGCTCATATTCCGTGGCTGTTCATTTTGTGACTTCCCTAATGATTATACCAGGAAGGTTGCCTTTGTGGAAGTGTTTTCTGTAATGAGAGCATCTTGTCTATTAGGAAGGTGAGCAGTCGTTAAGGTTTCGAAATGATAAAAACATCCTGACCAGTGCAGAACTGAGAGCTTTACTGCTTAATTATCTGGGGCTGCTGACCTGGGTTAAGACCGAGGGAAGATGGCTCCATGGATAGCCAGCCTTCATTGACAACAGGGAGCTGATTAAAGTCTTTTTGAAAGAGAAAGACTGATGGAGCTGAGAGAAAATTCAAAATTGCATAGGATGAGAAGAAGAATAAGGTCCCATCTGCTTCCTCCTCCTCACAAGAACACCCATGACTGTAGTTTTTAGATGGACTTCAAGCCACACTGTGGCCACAGCCCCGACATGACAGTTGTCATTGCTTTACAGTGGGAGGCCACCTACAAGAGCAAAATCATTCCTGCAAGGAATCTGCACTTGCTTTGGAGTGTGTCAGGCTAAGGTTAAAAAGAAATAATAATGGTTGGCTGTTTTCATATGGCCTGGATTCATCTTCCCCACACCCCTGTTATATCTGTTCTTAATGTTTCCCCTTTACAAGCTACAGGGCAGCTTTCTCACTTTAATGTTACCTTTGTTTCTTTCTCAGATCTCTGCAAATGAGATAGAAATGCTTTTGATGAGACTGCCACGCATGTTTAAACAAGAATTCACTGGTGTAGGAGCAACACTGGAAAAGAGGTGGAAGTTTTGTGCCTTTGAAGGAATTAAAACTATCTGACTGTGACTAGTAATGAAGCTATGCAGAAGAAGAAGAAGAATTCCTAGAGCATGGCAGGGTTATAAAGTATTAAAGTAAGAAATTTGGGTTTGGGCACATAGTAGTATGTTTTCAAAGTTATCCAAGCCTAATTTTAGTTACATTTGTGACGTTCTCTTGTGAGTGGAAATGTAGTTGTGCACCAGTTCCTAAAATAAAATAAAATTTTTAAAAAAAGTTTCAAAATGTGACAGATTGTTTCCTATGAAAACTGAAGAAAGATACCACAGTCATAATGATTTCAAAATACTACATGTCCTACATCTAAGAAAAGCTCATTGAGCAAACAGTTAAGGAGAAAGATTGCCTGGTTATGGTCGCTACGCTACAGCGATTTGTATGTAATATGTCGTAGAACTCATTAAGTTTTGTTATAGAAAGTTCTTTCTGTTTAGTAAGAGAGTTGAGTAATTTTACAGTGAGGAAAAGCATACCAAAAGAAAACTTGAAGATGTGTCTGAAGTTATTGTATTTTGTAAATTAAGTTATATGCTGTACCAGGGATTTTTGCCTTATTGAAAGAGGCCTGAAAATGTGATTGGAGTCCTCAAGAATGCTTTATCAAGAATATTATTTTTCTAATGTAACTATTCTCCATTACAAGTTCTTTTAACATGGATTGCATATCAATTTTCATAAACGTGTAAATAAGGAGGAAACCAGTGTTACTGTATTGTATTTGGTATGTAACATTCAGGTTTATGCATCAAAATAAATATTCAGTTGCATTACTGTTACAAATTTTATAGCAGATATATTAATTTTTATCAATAAATATGACTTCTACCATATTGTTTGTATAAGCATTTCTTCTCATGTTATTGAATTTTAATCGATCCAGCAAGAGTGTCCTGGAACTTATCTTTCCCCTACCTGAAATATTAATTGCAGATAACTTGGTTAAATGAATTATAAATCAAAAAAAAGAGCTTGCAGTATTAGCTAAGATTAAAATAATTTAAAATATTGGTAGAGGAAGTACCAGCATGGACCTTTGGTTTTTTTTTTTTTCAACAAGCAGATGGGAGAAAAATGAACACATTCAAATTTCCCATTTTCATTGTTGTGTTGGGTGAGAACTGCTGTGGGTAAGAAAGAGCAGCCCCCTCTTTGCCACAGCTCTGTGCAGGCAGAGGAGCCAGTCACGAGAGAGCTGGTCCTGTGAAGTGGGGCACCAGCAGTGGGAAATAAGGAAAACTGAAACAGATGCAGGGAGTATCCAGATACATGTCAGAGTGATGTTTCACTCAGGTCCTTCAATAAACAGCAATTACTGTCAAATGCATTTAGTAGTGAAGGAACTCTGCAACATGGATTTTGGTGATTGGTACTTTAAGACCTATTTCTCTTCTGGCATCTACGTGGAATATAGAAATATTAAATGAAATGCTAGCTAATTGTGTACAAAAGGCGAAAAGAAAGAGGCTTAGCAGGTCTATTGTGGGAAAAAATTATGCTTTCAGGCAGTACACACAAAATTTAAAAAATCAAGTACATCTCAATTATGGTTGCTATAGAGCCTGTGATAAGTTACTCAGGTGAAACTGGTAATTATATGCCAGTTATGTTAATGAAAATTAACTAGTTTAATCCAAGTAACAACTGTTTCCTCTCTTGAGATCATACAATTTCATGAATAATTCTGGCAAAAATGTGTTAAGTCTGACAGCTTGTATTTAGGTACTGTAACATAAATGTCTATGGATGCCACTTAGGCTGGGGAAAGAGACGTGAGAAAACTTTCACCTCAGCATACTCCATGCCATACTTATTCATTATATTCTGTCCTTCATTTCCTTGTGTCCTCCTTTTTTCCCTTTAGATCATTGTCTCTCTCATATAACAACTTCAAATCCAGACAGTCAGAAAATATTTTTTTGACAGAACCTTGTAACCTAATCACTCAATTTGCTTTGCATGTATTTTTCTTCTTTTTTTTCTTCAAGAGTTTTTCATGTCTGTCTACTCCATCAGAGCTTTAGAAGAGTACCTTTTTAGTCCTTGTATAGTACCAGCTAAAAGGGAGCCTCCTTCACTGGTTTTTAGATACTGCCAAAGAAGATCTAAACTTTGAGTATGAACAGCATGTAGGCATCCTGTAATATTGCCACGTATCAGCTGAGAACTTGAAACCCAGGGAGATACTCAATGAGTATCAGGTTGGGCCCAAGAACCAGCTTTAACATTGTGTGCTTTGGGGCAAACTGGGTTAAAATGTTGAGGTCCATCATTTAGGTGCTGAAATGTCCCTGTGATGACTCTTGGGGTGTCCAGCTGGGAGTTCTGCAGTTAATCCAATGAGATTAATAACAAGAAAGCCGCTTTTGATACAGGATTTNACTGAGATGGTGGCCAAACACTGGAATGGGCTTCCAGAGAGGTGATCAATGCCCCAAGGCTGTCAGTGTTTAAGGACATTTGCACAATGCCTTTGATGACATGATTTAACTTTCTGTCAGCCCTGACGTGATCAGGCAATTGAATCAGATGATCCTCATAGGTCCCCACAAGACCTTAAGCCAGTTTCTGCAGCTGAGTCAGGCTGAAGGAAGATGCACAAACACTCAAAGCCAGTTACAGTTAGCAGGATATTCACAACAGTAGTGGAAAAAGGGAGGGGAAAAAAAAAAAAGGCCAAAGAGGTATCACATCAGGCTAACCATGAGCTCAAAAGATGAGACTGAGCAACAGCCTGGCATGAAACTGCAAGTTATGAAAGAAAGTTATAGCAGTGTCCCCTCTTCTCAAATAGGGACTAGTGGAGCAGGAGACTATTTGGTTTCTAACTGCCCAAACATGCTGAGGGCATTTTGCACAGAGTTGTAAGTTAGGTTGGCCTGAACTCCTGTTCTCCCAGGAGAGATTTTCAGACCATCCTCAGCTTTGAACTGTCTTGGACTAATGGCAGGGGTGACTTTCATCAGCTTAGAGGGCCCAGCCTCTTACTGCACTCTATCTGATTCCCACTAGAAGGCTTAAGAGATGCCCTGTGCAAAACCTCTTGGACAAATGTGCATTTAACCCTGCACATTCAAGAGAGAGAAGTGTAACCTCTCTGTTAAACTGCATTTTATTTTCACAAGAGGTGTTTTATGTTTGATCATGTTTGATGAAGGCTGCATTATCCCCATCACTGAAAAGGAAATTCTTAATATCTCCTCGTACACAGTGGAGTCAATTGTTTATTGAAGTGTGTGTGTTTAGGGCAAAACTTGCATTTCAGGGCTGCCAGAGCATCACATTCACTTAAGGAAGAAAATCCTGTATCAAGCTATGCTACATTTAGCTACACATGATGTGCAGCAAATGCTGTGGAACCTAAAGCTAGAAAATTGGTTGTAAGAGCATTATGGGTGGCTTGTTTAAGTAAAAATTCTGGTCTTGCAAGCATTGTTTTGTTCAAAATCAGAATGGCTTTGACAGTCAGTGTTAGTATGACAAAAACCTTCTGGGATGATGTGAGTTGATTTGGGGAAGGAGATTTGGAGAGAGAAGGAGGGAAAGGAGAGGGTTGGCTTTGGATGTTCATTTGGTGCCTCTGGCACCAGTAATTAGCCAGGTCTGATGTAGAACTTATGTCCATTTTTTTCCATTTACCAAATGCATTTCACTGTTCAGCATTAAAAGTGTGAGGCTTTTATCTTTTTCTTTTTTTTTTTTTTTTTTTGGTGAAAGGGTACAACTTGTCCCTTGACTTGTCATTCTGGTTATCCTGCTAAGTTCTGCCACTCTTTTGTCCTAACTTTTCCCTCAAAAAGAAAGTAGAAACAGTATCAAATTCTTTCTGGTTCTGTGTGTGGCTGCTTGGACAGCAAAAAGCAACTATGTATTTACTGATGAATGTTTCAAGAACAAGTAACTCAACTGAAAAAGCAGCCAGATCAGGAAAATATGCTTACAAGCTACGAATACTCTGACTATATAAACCCATTACCTTGAATTTGTAAGCAAAATCAAATAGATACGCTCAAGAGTACCTTTGATGAAGTGTTTTGCCTCACACTGGGTAACACCATGCCTGTTCAGATTTAATGGGCTGACTCCAATGTCAGATGCCATTTCAACAGGGATATTTGTGGGGCAGCAAGAGGAAAATAGTATATATTCCTTTAAATCTAGCAGACAGCATTGCTGCAATCATACCACAGACATATTACAACCATTTGCTCAGACTTCTGGCTGGTAAGTACTTCTTGCCAATTTATGTACTTTTATACACATAACATTGAAGCCTAAAAAAACCATTGCCTTAGACTGTTCGTATCTTAGCCATGCCACTGTTAATTCAGTAGTGATCCCAATAGCATATGGTGGATTAAAATACACCTGCCATAAAAGAACCCAGCCATAATCAAGGTTACCAACTGATGAAAAAGATATTTTTTGCTTGATAGTTTCTCAGAAGAGATTAGTTTTGGGAAAATTGGGTCCCAACTCCCTAACTTCATTTTTTCTGACTTCTTCTAGCCAGTTTTGCTTTTCTCTGCAAGATTAAATAATCCTTTAGTACTGCATATTTTCTCCCTGTGAAGATATTTATATATTGTAGTCTATTTACTTCTCAGTATTCTTTCTCATCAGCTAAACAGATTGAGTTTTTAAGTGTTTTGCTATAAAGCATTTATCTTCTCTTCCTCGAATCATTGCATCCTTTTTTTTTTTTTTTTAATATCCTTTCCAATATTTCAGAACTTGCTTAAAAATGAGTGGAGAAAAACTGTTACTTGAATTAAACTGATCAGTTTACTCATACAGACAGGCAGCCACATCTCTGCTCCAGTTCAACTCTTTGCCTCCTATTCCTGTCAGACTATGAGCTGATGACCAAAGTCAAAGCAGTACCACAAGTCAACCGCTGTTGGGTTGTTTTCTTTACCCTGGCGTAACAGATTCCTCTGCATAGATACATTTCTGTCTGCTAAAGCCTGTCTTTGTTTTCCCCACTGACAGGCTTGTTTGTGCAAGGCCAAAGGTCTCCCCCCACGAGGATGTTTTGAGGCTTAGGTGCCATGCACAGCTCTGTTCTTCGCTATGGGGTAGCTTTGGATAAGTCTCAGATGTTTATAGCCTTTCGTGATTGAAATGGGGTGATCAGATTTGCTGTCAGGGTGTTGGGATGCATCAAGCATTCAGAGGGCAATCGCACAGCCTTTGTCTAGACTAGGGTTTAAATGCGTGTCATTAGCACATATTAGCTGATACATTTTAAAAGTCTGATGCAGCCGAGGCATAATGCCTTTAATGTGAAAAGCTGGCTGAGTTAGGCCCTTGGGCATTGGCGTTGACACTGGTTTGTCTATTTTAGAATTTTAGAATAAGTTAGCTGAGGGCTTGTCTGCAAAGACCAGTTAATTTGGAAGAAGATAGGCTATGAATTTAAAGGGCTGCTCCAGGACACAAGGCCAGAAAAAGATTCATTCTCAAGTAGTTGCTCTGAAATAGCTCAATATAATAGTAATATACACTTAACGAGGTAAGTTTTCTCTCACTTTTTTTTTTTTTAACTTTCCACAGAAAAAACAGTTCCCATATTTGAGTTGTTGTATTTAAAAATTAACCCTCTGGTACATTTCTGTTTTTATCACTGCTCCTTACTGAATCCAGCTGATTAGCCTGGTTGTGTCTGGGGAGGAGGCTGGAAAACTTGTACACTCTGCAGATCTGATTGCTGACGTTAAAAGCTGACTTGCATTTCACAGGGGGAAGACATGGTACGCTTGTGAGAGGAAATGTGAGTGAAGCAACAGAAGACCATAAAATAGGATTAAAAATAGAGACTGGAGGGATTTTGTTAGAACCTGGCGTTCCATCAAAAAAACCCACGCAAATCCCAGGACATCCCAGAAGCCTGTTATAAACTAAGAAGGGGAACAAGAAAGAAGAAGAGATAAAATTTCATAGTAAAAATCATTGTAAACGATGGTGGTATTGAATTTATGAGAGTTTGTGCATTTCCTCAGCTGGTTCTGCCCATGGAGTCAGCTGCCTCAGGTGTTGTGGCTGAGACTCTGTAAAGAGGAACTGTCCAAAATTATTCTGCAGTTGGCTTTATCCCAAAAGTAAGCTCAGATAATACTAACTTCCAAATGCAGAGGAGCCCATCCATGCAAGAAAAATCTTCATCTTTAGCTCTACAATTCACTCTTTGATAGTGATGTTAGCAACAATGTTTTCCTTGTCCTTGAAGGCTAGTGAGAATATATATTACTCATGGAAAGCAAATATTTGCCTGGTAATCAGAACTCATTTCAGGGTGCAATTCCCACCCCTCCACTCTGACTGGCTGTCACCTTGGTTAGATGGAGACAAAAAAAGCTAAAGTCTGTTCAGGGTGGGAAATACACTTTTGTCTTGAGAAGAAGAACAGCCATGGATAAACATCATGCCACCTGTTCAAGGCTTATTTATCTAATAAAGAATTGCAGGGCAGGAGCTGCTTTGCAGGGTGATACTGGAAGCTGCTTTTGCACAATGGAACATACTGACAGAGAAAGAAGCCAGATGGTGTCTCAACAGCCCGAGTTCTCTAAAACACATTTCCCACCCTGAGAAGTTCTTGACTGACATCTCTGGAAACAGGTGTTTTACTTGTCCACGGGGCAGCACAGGGAAGGCATCTAATATTGTCCCAGCAGAGGTCTCAGAAATCACCTGCCATTTCAATTCCATCCCTGTGAAGCCCTTGCTTCATCTGTTCGAACTGCAGAGGAAGGGGACATCTGCAGAATGCACATTTGACCCTGATTTGAGTCCACACAACTTCTGCTAGTTAAAGCTTTAGTTTCAGGGCTGGATTTGAATCTCTGATCTGTAAAATGGATAAACTACTGTCTTAAGGAAATTATCCTTTGACAGAGGAGGGGAAGGCAGGCCTTCTTGAAGCACGAATATACCCTGGTGACCCCGTTCTTCTCCCTCAATCTTCACAGTGAACAAGAAGATTTGGAAGTATGTAGCTGGCAAAGAGGTTCATCCTATTAGAAAAGACAGAGAAGAGCTCATGTTATACTCACACAGAATGTTTTGAGACGGGTTTTTTAAGTCTAAAGAAAACCCTTCACAGTTTATAGCCATGAGATGCTCTTAAAACAAAGGTTAGTGCAGGGAAATGGAGACACAATGAAAAAAATAGTGTTATCTTTTATGAGTATTTTATTAGTCTTCCCCTTTGAAGAGATTTCATGTAGAGGTTGAAATCCCTACTGTTTCAAAGTTTTGCAGTCAAGAGGAGGAACAATGTAGGATTTGCAGCCTTTGTTTGATTTTTGTGGTCTATGCAGTTCAAATGTGCAAAGAAAAGTATGGAAGTGTGTGCCCAGGTGAAATGGAACTGTGCAGTCACACAGAACTGTTGCTTTTCTGCTTTTCTGCTTTTCTGCATTGAGGAGCTTTTTATTTACAGTGATAAATCCTGGGCAGATGGTCAGAAGTTCAGTGACGTACATTGGTCATGCAGTCAGGAAATCTGTATATGTTTAGGATTGAGGACTTAAATTTTTGTCTTTCTTTCAGGAATGATGAGATTTCTGTCATATGCAGCATATTGAGAAAGATGTCAGAGGGTGATCTGGATGGATGTGGGGAAAGAGGCCTAATCAAAGGCCAGCTAGAGATGTGACTGTCACACAGTACATATCCCCACAAGCAGTGAACAGGCTAACTTGGCAACAGGAGACATCACAGCTGTGATTTTACAGCCTCTGCCCAGTTCCATCCACTCTACCTACTGCTGCCAGGTTAACCAATATGATACCGCCTGGGCTGTCTTCTTCTGAACTTCTTTCTACAGGGTTCCTTCTTCTGGAAAGTTAATTTAGAGGTAGTTCAAGCCTTTTTTCAGGCAGTTAACAAGCTTCAACAGGAAACTATGGATGATCTGAAGCAATAGTGAGTGGATCCGAATTGGAGAAAGAACCTGGACAACTTGTTCCTATATTTGCTACAAGCCTTGAAATTACTTTATTTACAATTTCCAAAGGAAAAGGAGCAGCAACAAACATTTCCAGAAATAACCAGAATAAAGTTACGTCTCCCAGACCCATTTGGCCCACACCTGTTTCATGTTCCCCAATCCACACATTCAACCATGTTCAGAAAAAAAGCAAAAGGTGTTCCAGAGATTAAGTCATGTGAGGAATTCAAGGCTTCGGGAAGGTTATAAAAAGGTCCCTTGCAGCCAAGCCCACGATCAATGCTACTGTTCTTCTGTGTAAGTAATCTAAAGTAAGGTTTTCATTAACTCTCTTTATTTGATGCATTGTGAAACAAACCGAATGAGAATGTTTAGGCTGGCAAAAAAAGCAACACGAAATCCCACAAGAACTCAGTGTAACAGCGTTGCATCAAGAGCCAAGTAACAAAGAAAATAGCTCTGGATACACAAAGTCTCGGTTTTGCAGCTTGGTAGGAGATGCACAAGTTTAAATCTATGCATGAGTACCAAGGCTCTTCTCCCAACAGAGGTGTTAAGAAATCACCACTTTGTGCCACAACATAGAGCATAACTCACTGCTAAAAAGTTCTCTCAAACCACTTATATTACATGGCAACATACTGACTTGGGCTAAGACCTTCACTTTTTGAACTACTGGGTGTATGAGAGGTGTCACCAAGCAAACAGAGAGAAAGGGAATTTGAACTACACAGAGAAAGCGAATTTGTGACTAAACCCAATACTAAAGCTACTCAGCAACACTTCAAAACCCAGCCACACAATGCATGTTTTCTACCAAGAATTTGCTTTCAAAAGCCATCAATATCAGGATTTTCACTGTCATGTGGCCATAGAGCCAAAGATGTGAGGGATGTCAGCTACTCAACTAACTTTGCAGAATATCCAGTTACTGGAGGCACTCACCACTTCATACTATGATCCGGAGTGCAGAGACTGTTTTTTCCTTGTCCAGCTGAGCACTTTATCTACTGAACTATTCCAGAGGCAAAATGTCCCACTGTGCCAGTTGCCACCACTTCATGCAAGGTTGTATCCATCCAACCTGTTCTGAGGACACCTACCAGACTGATCCCCTTCCTGCAGCTGTGGGTGCACACCTGGCTTCTCAGCTCTCTGAACTCTGGGGTTTCAGACAGTCCTCAGACCTTTGTGTAGAAGTGACTGAGAGCTATGGTCCTCTGAATTCAAAGTCTGAGAGTCACTCATGTCCTGAGTAATGTAAGGAAACAGAAGAAACACAGGACTTGAAGTGTAGCACATGGGTGGGTAGGACATTCTTCTTGGGATCCTGAGACCTTCCTTAAGGGCTTCTTAATCCAGCCTTTATCCCTTCTCTTTCTGTCTGCAGATTGATATGGGTTTGTGTCAGTGTGTGTCAGGTCTCCAGACCATTCGAGTGGACGATAGCTTTTCATTTCCTCAGTGCATCAGGTCCTCTAGTTTGTTCATGATGCAATTTCTGTTTATTTTAGTGCAAGTCATACAGGTAGAGGTGAATTACAAAGGAAAAATGTCTACCAAGCCACATAATAAAATACATCTAACAATAATCTTATATGTAGGAGGAAATCTAC
Organism: Nicator chloris; assembly: GCA_013400495.1. Taxonomy (NCBI): domain Eukaryota; kingdom Metazoa; phylum Chordata; class Aves; order Passeriformes; family Pycnonotidae; genus Nicator; species Nicator chloris. The sequence goes on along the minus strand of WAAE01002230.1, from coordinate 24,637 downwards.
ATATAAATGACAATCTGTCCAGTTTACAAAGAAGAAAGGAATGAGCAATTGCAACTGAGAACCCATAAAGATTTATATAAATGGGTAGTATTGATTAGCCTTAAAAGATGAAAGGCTGCCTACTCAGAGTAATTTTATCCTGGTGGACCAAAAGCTACCACTTACTTAAATTTTCATTCAAATATGAGAAACAAGAAGTCCAAAGTGTAGTGTCTAACAGGGACCATGGATTACCTGTACCTAGCTTCAGGAACTGACACTACTCCTACGGTCTCTAAATTCAGGAGAGCAACTGTGACTCAAGGCTTGTGCCATATGACTGGAAAAGCAGCTACAAAGTCTCTGTCTGACATCTGGCATGTAGGGGCAGAATCCAGCCTAGAGCCAGCAGGTCCCATGTAAACAGGACTGGACCTTGTTTTCTCAGCCCAGTTATGCTGGTAAACAACAACCAGCTTCCACCTACCACTGTTTTTCAGGCATCATGACAGGAGATGTGAGGCTGGAGTCAGGTGAAGAGGAAGAAGCATGGGGAAAGTGCACTTGGTTCTCACTGCAGGTAGCTGCTGGAAAACCAAGGGTGACAACATCCAGCCACTGATGGCTTTACTCAAAGCACAGAGAGCCGGACAATGGTGGTTGGCAGTGACTCTATCTCATCCCAGTTTAGCTTTCAGACAGATCTAGTGCTCAGTCACATCCACAATCCTGAACTGCCACCTCACTAAGGGGGTGCTGGGTTTATGAACCCATCTTCAGCTGTGGCTCACGGGAAATGCTAGATCTCAGCCTCACAGCAGCCTTCTGATCTCAGTGCAACAATGAAACAGCTGGAAAGTGTTGCCACTTGAGGAGGGTTTTCTGTGGTAGGGACGGTGGTTGCTGTTTCCTGGGGTGTTCCTAAATCTGCAGAACATCTCCTTGGTGTTGCTTGCTACCCTCAAAAGCAATGCCACTTCTTGAAGGTATCAGTCAGCAGAGAACACTGCCACTGCTGACACACACAGGCAGTGACATTCACATCATCTGCAAAAGAAGCAAGTCACACAATGGTTGGGTGCTGCAGACAAAGTAAATAGCTTCCTATAATCTATGTGGTGAATAATAATGCCAAGCATTAGAACATCATCATAAAACAGAGGAGAGGATGGGAAAATACGTTTTTCCCCTCGCTTAAGATTTCTTGAATGACCAGAATCGGGGGAAAATGAAGTTGAGAGGATATGGGTAGGAGAGGAGCTCCCTGAATCAACTTTTTTCTCCTTCTGTATCCCAGCCTTATATACAAAATGCAACATATATGATCTGTGTATAAATGAGCAAAACTTGTAGTGCATACCAAATCTGTAATCCAATCATTTGTATTTGAATGTTTTAGCAAAAACTGACTGTGACTACAAACACTTCACAGACTAATTTTCAGATTCATGAGTTTTTGCTTGGTTTGCCTACATGTTCTCTGAACTGTCTGCCAAAAAAATATTTCCTTTCTTGCACTGAAACGTAGCACTGACATGTGTCAAACTACTTTTTATGTATGGGCTTAAGCACACTTCTTCTTCTTTCTGCTTTTTGTAGATTCATACATATTAGGCACACATCTTTGGGTTTTAATTACAAAATTAATGTAGACAGCAACCAGAAATAAAGCTGACAAATCTAATTTCCCAAGTAACTCAATATCATCTCAGGATCTCTGAGGAAAACAAAAAAATTATGTCCAAGTGGTTACAAGAATGTTTCTAAAGGGGCAGAAAAAAGAATAAAAGCTGGTCAGATTAATAGAGGAACATATCCCTAACATCAAAATACATATTTAGGATATATAGGAGAAAGTGATGGTATTTTAAACATTACATAACTTTTCATACTGCTTCTGGTCCCAGACATTTAGGGGGAAAAAGTATCTATCTATCTATCTATCTATCTATCTATCTATCTATCTATCTATCTATCTATCTATCTATCTATCTATCATCACTATCTATCTATGTTGTAAATGCATCTTAAAAGAAAATAATTTTTAAAATAGTAGTTTAATGATCCTATAGGAGATGTTTGGAATATTTCCTTTTTAAAGTACCAATATAGAGCCAGTTGTAAAACAAACAGCTCTGTAAGGACTCAGTACATCCACATATGAGGGTCAGACCTTAGACTCCAGAGAAGCCGGCATTCTTCTCCGCTGCCATCAACAGAGAAGCCAATTTCTCAGTTAAGCAATGGAAATTGAAAATGTGGGCTGAGAGACCTATAGAATAAATTCATGAAGCCCTTCCCAGGGCCACAGAGAAGCTCAGAACTGTGTGCATGACAGGGTGTTCTCCAAAGTCCTCGGCTCTCTTCTGAAGGACTGAGTTGGAGCTACTCCATGGAATGCCCATTGGTCCAGCTCAGCAACATGCACCGAGCAGCTTCTCCTGCCTAAACCAAACTGCACCAGAAACACAGAGAGCCTTGAGATGAAGGCTGGAGGCTTGCAGGTCTGCATGTTCCCTCCTCCCTGGGAAGGAATCTGGGGACCTGAACCTCAATGTCCAGTGGTCCCTAGTGAAGAAGCAGCCAGGCCACAGGAACTGCATGGCACAGCATCTCGTTTTTCTCACACTGCAATGTCTTTCAGGTTATGTCCAAACACACCCATGTCTACAAGGAGGGAGTCGTAGAGACACAACAGAAGCCTTTGCCTACCTAGCTCAGAGACATGCAGGTTTTGCAAAGGATGAGGCCCTAGTTTAGGCTCCCAAATGTTGGTGTGTGAGCAGAGTGCTTATGTGCCCTTTACAGGCAGTGGAAAAGCAAGACACTAAGTAAGGCTGAGAGAGTGTGCAGTGTTATTCAGCTTCCCAGATGTAGGTGCTGGTTTTAGGGAGAGGTACTTTTATATCCAGCCAGTGGGGTGGCTCCCCAAACTCCATGACTACGTGCATGACAGCAGACACACAGACACCTACAAGTTCACCTGTGTGGGGTATAGCTTAGGCTAACATGGACTGTGTCTGCCTGCCAGAGCCAAGGTGCACATTGAGACCTACAATTCCCACTTAGTTTTCCAGTCTACTAAAAAAAACCTAATTCCATCCATAGGCAAAAACTTGCTTTGAGGAACCCATAGTAGCTTTTGGCCTATGGGTCTTGCTGACTTTTCATTCACTATTTTATTTTATTTTATACAATCTCACTATGATCTGTGCATGAATGTATCTGGACTCTAGCATGCAAAACTTTTTAGAATCTCTTAAAAGGTTTCATTTGGAAGTGGAATTTATGCAAGTGTGTATTAATGATTTGGCATCTTAAAGGGGTTATTTTGAGTGCTATCTTTAACTTCATTACCATTAAATTATTCCTAAAATTATTCCAAAGAGATTGTGGCCTAATGCTTTGAACCAATTTAAAAATTCATATGCATAGTTTGTCATAGTCCACTGTCAAGAGTACATTTAAACAGTGGAAACCAGTTAAGCAGCTTTTGGGAGACCAATAAATGTTTACCTCAGTTATGCAATGTTGACACTTATCTATTTTTTTCTCCATAGAGTGATTTTGCAATCAAAACTTGAACAGGTGGAAATCCATCACAAATATCTAAATCATTTGGTAAAACACCATCCACACAGCCCTTATTTTGCAAGTAATTATTGCCACATGCATGCAGTAAAGCTGAAAAGCTGCTAGAAATCAAGTTCAATTTGAACAGTCAATCCCAGGTGGCTTCCACTCCTAAAGAAGGACGTAATAGAAAACAGCATGTTGAGAGAAACATTCATCTCCAATAATTTGGCTGTGCCCTGTAAGGTCAGCATGCAGACAGCCCAAATCTCAGGATTGTAATCCATTTCCCTCATAGTTGTAATACTAAAGGACAAAATCAAGGAATAATGGGCTTTCTTAATCCTTTATGTGATCCTAGGACTGGCTGTAGGAACTACTGGTGCTGGGAGTTTGTGAGTGTGGAAAATGTGAGGAATGTAGCTATTCCATATAAACTGTTCTAATGAATGTTGTTTATCCTTAGCCAATGCTGCACTGAATCACTGCAATGAAAAGGAAATACAGACAACTGAATGTACACCTAGATTCATCCTTAGGTGAATGTGGTTAGAGCAAAATCTTTTAGCTACTGACCAGGAGATCAATTACTTATTATGATCAATGACCACTGAGAATATACTTGAAATATTTTTGCAAGGTGAAACCCTTGCCTTGTGAGGTGTTTTCTTAATTAGAAGATACTTTGGCTGTGTGAACATGACTTTTGGGGGTTAAGGGATATGTTTGGGACAATTCTGTTACTTACATGAACACTTTATTTTCCTGTCATGCACTTCCACACCTCCTGAGGTTTTGCTAAGTACTTTAAAGTTACTATGGGATAGGGGACAATTGGTATTACCACTATAAAATCTTCCCCTCAGTCCACCACAGCATGAATCAGAAGTATAAATTGCTGTGCCTAAGTGGGTGAAGTAAGAAATAGACTGTTCCCACTGGAAAGATAAGTGACTGGAAATGAGCCCAAAAATTTGTGCTTAGGAATCTCAGAGCTGGAATACTGCTAGAGTGGATTACCAGGGAAACCAGCAATGAGTAGGAACCAGAGCCTAAACATCTGACTCTGTTTTCCTGGCATACATTTCTGAGAGATGCAGTGTGCATAAAGAACTTGGATATACTTCACTGCCCATCTCAAAAAAGAGACATTTTTTACTAAATTGCTGTTGAAAATAATTTCTCGCTGGTTTAACCTTTGATTTCTAGATGTTCTCCTCTCTATATCCAATGACCCTGGGTTACAGCAAACAGCATCTTCTTTTTGCCTACATGAAGGTATGGTGAAAGAGGAGGATGGATCTGTGCAATTAAGCTCCTGCTCCTTATTGTCAGGGGCACAGGACTCTCCACATGTTCTCCTTTGCCCGGAGATGGAGGTGGAATACCCACCCACCCTACATTTCCTCTTTTGATAAACACTGCCAACATTTTTCCAGAACTATAACAGCAGTCCTCCCTTGCCATCTCCCCGTCTCAGTCTTTCCACTTTCTAAAAAAAGAAAGAGTCTTGCTGGTTTTATGTATTTTCCAAATCACTGGTACATCTTCTAAGTTTTACATTTTCACCTGACTTCCAATCCCACATTCAAGGTTTTTTTTTTTCCCTACACTTCCTTGTGGAAATATATTCTAGAAAAATGTCTTAAAAAAAACTAATGACCCCGAGATGGCCAAACTCAAACCTGTATATATGTATACACATGGACACATGCAGCTTCTCTGCAAGGTCTTCTACGAATGCAGAATTTGCCCTAATTCTGAGAAACTCACTCCTCCACACTCACACATACTCTAATGCACTCCTTCTTGTACCAATCCACCCTCTCCCACGCTGACATATATATTCTCTCTCTCCTTCACCACTCTCTTTGCCTCTGAGCTAAATTACTCTACTGTGGAAATTGCCATCAGCAATTTTCACCCTTTGCTGCTCTTTCAAGGAGTTTATGCAGTGGTGCAGTCATGATGCTCAATTAGTTACTTGATATCTTTTGAGCTATTTCCCAACTATTTGCATGCATGTGCTACAGAACAGCAATGTTTCTCTTATCATCTCCAGGTGCTTAAGGCATGGGCTGAGCTGGACGAGGTTGAATCTTTGTGTTGATTTCTCAATCAGAATCAAATGGGTGTTTTTGGCATGACGTTGCTCACATTACAAGGTCTCTGTCCAGGGACAAAGCACCTGCATATTAACTGTATTTTATGGGAAGAAGGTTAGTTCAGAGGCTGAAGCAGTGTCCTAGGAATTGGAGTTAGCTCTCAGACCCTGGTGCAGTCACTAAAGGGATTGATGTCCTGGTCTTTTTGCTCAAGTGTGTAGCACCACCCAGCTGCTTGTTCCCATCCTCACAGCTCAGGGTGAAGACCAGATGAACAGGCTGAACATTCTGAGGCTGTTTCAGAGTACAGTCAGACAGTTTGTCTTAGATACAGATGTACCCTTTGAGGACCCTGCATTATTCCCAGGTCAGAGGTGTGAGAGTGGCTGTGAACCATTTTTCTTACATGCAAGCTTGAAAGGAAGTGAGAAGGTCCCAGATGAATTCATAGCTTGAGCTCTTGACCCCTTTTGAATTTCCCAGGTGGCCATGAGAAAAGTCTTCTAAATTCTTTGTATTTCAGTTTCTCAGTTATAATAAAACAGCACTTTCTACCTCGTGGGGAAATTTTGAGGACAAAACTGTAAAAGACTGTGGGCACTATCACTGTAGAGTACCACAGGATACCAATGCCCAAGAAAATTTTTGCTTTTCATATGTGAGAATAAAAAACCAAGCAAACCAGGTTAAAATGCTAACATTTGGGATTGAGGGGGGAGTGTTATAAAGCTTGCTTATTACTTGTCTACAGAGCCCTATGACACTGTAGAACCTGTTGGTGTTAGAATTGTACCATAATCTACACAGTTTGATAGGCTGAACAAGCCACAGCAGATGATTTTTTTTAACTAGTCCTTTAGATTTATTCTTTGTGAATCACAAAATATGATAAAATGCAGGTATATGAGTGGGCTTAAGGGAGTCTAAACGGAGTGACAAAGTAGATTAATCTTTATCTCACATTAAAAAGGTGGGTCCTTAATATTGATTATTCTCAGGCAATAATCTTGGTGGTTATATCTAAAAAGCTGGGCTGAAGAACTCAGTTGCTGAAGAAAGAATAGCAGGAACTAATTTGTTACCCAAGGGCATGTCAAAGAGGTGGGAATTTAAGGAAATTGTAGCTTCTTGAAAATCTAGATTAATATCTAGGGATGTCCTTGGAAAAATTGTCATTGACAGTACCTGTCCCCGTGAAAATCGCATGCTGCCAAGAACAGCTTTTTGTTCAAGAGAAGTGCTGATTTTGTGGGAAGTGAAGGGAACCTTTACTCAGCTATTCTGATCTTTTAAGTAAATATTTATTTATTTTCTGTATGAAGTTATAAAGTTTCTTGGGAATACAGATAATGTAGCAGGAGGAAAAGTAATTACTGTAACTTTGCCTGTGCTTTCAGAAAATAATCCATCTGATAAGGACCCTATTTACATTTTGTGAATTGCACAGTTCAGCATAGAGGCATCTCAACTAGATGCATGCAGTCCATGCTTATAAAATACTGTGATTGTCCTGCTAACAGAAGTATTTGTCTTGGCCTTTTTGCTTTTCAAAGACCAGATGATTGAGATGTCATTGACATTGTGTGCCTTGCATCCATTTCTCGAGGAATGATGTGGTCAGAGGTGGTCCCTGAGGGTTAGAAATCCTTTGAAACAAGAAAGGAGAGCTACAGCTCATGAGAAAAGTCAGACACCAAACAGCTGCTCCTTCTTTTCACAGATCCAAAGTAGGTCCAAGCCCCCTCTGCATCTCTGGGACAGGGATGCTACAAGCATCCAAACAGCTCTTTTCTGTCATCTTCTGAGAGTTTTACTTCCTAGAAGAGAAAAACATCTGTCCCTTTGATTTTCTGGGGATAAATGAGAAGCCTCTGAAAGAAAACCTCATTAATTCCCTGTGCTACAGATGACATCGAATAAGACATTCTTTAGGAAGTGAAGTGACAGGCTGTGGGGGAGAGGGGAATGAGAACTGACCTAGCAGCCATGCCTGCCAGGTAGCATGAGGACAGTCAGTTCCTACCAAAATGAACGGGGACTGAAGGCACTCAGCACCTTGCATGATTAAGCCCAAACCGAAAGCAGCCTTTCTCATCAAAATTGCACTGCCTTCCTCCTTCCCAAAAGGCACACTAATTTGTAAGAATTTGCTATCCTTGGCAGTTTTTTCCAGCTGAGCTCCTTTGACCTCCCTTCCCATCATTCGATGGGAGAGCGAGATGTGTGCACACCAGCTGAGAGACTCAGGGCACTTCAGAGGCAGCCCAGGTCTACTTCCATTGGACACACCACATCTTCTTTCCTATCATCCCACCTCATTTCAACCTCAGCTGCACGCCCTTTTTCCAAGCAAAGCCTGGGAAAGGCACAGGCAGGTGCATGTCCATCACCACGTGGTGCATCATTCAAGTGTGGGCTCAGGGCTTGCAGAGATGCCTGTGGGATACCCGTGTCACACTCTGCCCAAGCATGGAAATGAGAAAGGCAGGGTGCCACCTGCTTGGAAGGCTCTGAGCGCTCCTCTCTTTCTCCCCTTCTCCTGAACTTTTCCTACCAAGCCTCAACCCAAGTGGAAGCTGAGCTATGTTTTCTTATGTAGGTTTCCAGCAGGAACGGTGTTCATTACATTTTATTATTTTTTGTGCTGGAATTTGCAGCGTCTCAAACGGCGTTCATGTGACAGTAATACATTTTGTTCCGCAGAATACCTTCCCCTGTGTTTTTACACTCTCTATCCTCTGCAGAGGAGCACACAAAATATTTCCAAGGCATCAGGCTTGTTACACAGATTTCTCCTCACCACCTGTGTGCCAAAGCATTTCACAGCAAGGCTTATGAGGCTGCGTGTAGCGAAATGCAAGGAAAGCTGTTGCAGAATGACGCCACAGTGTGAGTGGGAGAGGGAAGGAGGAGTCAGTCATGAGACCAACAACTGAAGGAGAAATAAATTAAGAGTCATAAAGCAAACTGCCATTCAAACCTCCCTTTCCACAGCCAGGCTGTTACTGCGGTTTCTGTTGGCTTCACAAAATGAGAATAATTGAGGAATGGTCCTGAGAATACATTTCAGTTCCTGTCCTGTGGGTCACAGTCATCCTCTTTCATTGTCTAGCTGCAAATATAGAGGAAAATATACTTGGCTCAGTAGCTCCACCTTTTAACATCTACCTCCTTCAAAATGTATGAAGAAACAAGGGTCAGAAAAATTTTATCATGTTAACACCTGTCCAGGGCTTTCCTCCCAGAGAGCACCCCCTTCCTACTGCCTGAAATGCAGCTCGATGTAACTCTGTAAAAAACACTTCTTGTGATTTTAGCTTTTTGTCTTGATTGCACTTGCCTGTAAACAAACACACAACCCAAGCTGTGATTGCTTTGAGTGAAGAAAGTATCAGTGCAAAATATAAAAAAACTAGTCACTGGATAATATATCTATAGATATATTTGTCATTAAGTCATTTCCAAACAAATGGAGCCTGCATTTGTTTAGTGGCCTTTAACCTTCATCTTAGAACAGCTCTTGAGAAACTGAGCAAACAACTTCTTTTGCTAGATTTTACAATGAATCTCTGCTCTGCCATGCTCAGCAAAATGAAAAACACCAGAAGGAAAACTCTGTAATAAAGGATAGATAATCTTCTTCCTCCTTTAGGAAAAGTGTCTTCTCTCTAGCTTCACCCTGCTTACTTTTAACACACACACCTACACACTGCCCTTGCTTCCCAGGCATCCTCCCTACCCATGTCTGGTTCAGTGGACTCACCATCTTCCTTGGCTTATGAACAGCAACATGCTCTGGTCCAAAAGCACTGTAGGTGCCAGCAGTGCTGTGAAAACTGTATCTGTTTAATGCATTATCTATGCCAGATACAACTAGAGTTCAAAATTTACATGGGATACCAGGTTACTAGAGGTGAATATACAAATTCCACATTGTCAAGATGAGGGAGGAAAACCTAGATCATTGAATCCAGTGCTGCTTTTGAATACATTATCTGTCCCTCTGTCTGTGCCACATAGCAGAAATGTTTTAGGAATGTCTTTCCATCCCCATATGTCCATAACTGTAAGGTATTCCTCAGCATTCAAGATCCTTATGCACCCTCTGAAATAGTATCCAGACTTTTATCCATTTCTTTCATACATTAAAATATAAAACCACTTGGATCTTGAAGCAAAACACATGAAATCAGATGCTGTATCCAATCAGCTTTCATGCCACTGCTGAAGCTGTCAGCAAGATGGTAATTTACTCAATTTTGAGTGTGCAAAATGTTCAAAGCTGTTTGTGCTTGCATTGGTGTCAAAGCAGATGGGGCCTCCTTCTTCCTATGAGCTTTATTTAGCTCACCTCATTGCAATACACACCAATGTATTGCATGGATTACAATGTCCTTCCTATCCATCCGATTTACCTGTGAGGGAAGAGCTCTCCTTTTGAGTGTGATATAACCTGACCTTTCCCAACAGCTATTGATTATGTTTTTGTCTTCCTTCAAAATGTTCGCATGTCTGCTGGTGCCTGTGTTCTGTCAGTAAAGTAACAACTGGCCCTGTCGTTAGTTTGGTGATCTGAGAATATCAAAATACTTATTGGCAACAGGAAAGTTGCAATATTTTGCCACCAAGAGTTTTATGATACCTATTTTCAGGGAGTAACTGGATCTCCCACAGCCTTTACCAACACCTGTTCTTTATATGTGTAAAACTCTTTTAACGTGTACTCAAAACTTCACTATCTTTGCAAGATGGTGTATCTAGAAGTCATGCTACACAAGGTAATTAGAAGTTTACAACAGGAATTTCAGCCTGTTTCTAATCCAAGACTGTCTATAGTACTTTGGTGTCTAAAAAGAAAACATCCTTTTAACCTTTGTCTTTAGCTTGTCAAGTAGAGCTAGTATTTGAATTCAGAAAGCCGCCGCCCTTCCCCCTCATGCACTGCTTCTCTGGATTCCTAAACCTTGCAAATAAAAAGCTACAGCTTTCTTCTTCATCTGAACAGTTCTGTAGGAAAGGATAAGGATGTTAAAATTCACAAGATAACCATTTCATATCTGAGCCCTCGAAAAAAATGCAACATGGGGTCTGGAGAGCAGGGAAAAGAAGGCCCTGGAGAATGATATTTCCTAAAGATTCATCTTAGCAGTTGCAATTAACTTCCCCAATACCTTTTGGATAAAAGTTATCAGATAAGAGATCAAGAGAGAGAACATGATTTAGCTCTAGCAAGTCTCGATTTACAATCTGTCTTCCCTGATCTGAGCTCATTTTGTGCAACTCCTGTGTCATGTTCCTCTCTTGCAGAGATGGAAGAAAGAGTTTAAGTCAAAACAGATAAGTATAGAGCCCCCAGAAGCCAAAATGAAATGTCTCTTAATGGCATTTTTATGGCACTCCCAGGATATCACTGTATCCTGCAGGGCTATTATGAGGGGAATTTCATCTCCTTTACTCGAAAAAGCTTTGGTGACATTCCGAAGAAAATGCATAATGCAGCAATTTAAAATAGCTAAAATATTTGGTTCAAGTTTCCTGGATTTCACCCCTGCCTGAGGAAAAAAGTATGCAGGAAGGGAGGTGCAGAAGAAAAAGGAGAGAAATAGAAATAACCCTCTCTCCCTCCCTCCTTTTGCTGTCTTCTCCCACCTCTCCCTGACTGATTCGAAATCAACCTGTGGATCGAGGGGGAGGATGCTGCTGCTGAGGAGAGTTCCCTGCCAGGCTTCTCTGTGGAGGGGTCTGATTTTTGTGAGCATGAACAGGAGACCTGTCCCTGATCATGCTTCCAGGACTGGATTATTAATGGCTGTATTTCCATCCCTTTAATTACTTCCTTTTCTGGTGATGTCTTTTTTAGTCTTACAGCAGCTAATGCACACCCGGTACATACCAAGTAATGAAAATGCACAATCAAGGCACACATGCCTTGCAACTGCTGTTTACACCCAAGGATTTAAAACCAGTAACAAGGGAGGTTAATGTTGTTCTTAGGAGATAACACTCGTTGCTATGGTGAAGATCTGTCACTCACTCTTAGGAAGATGGCACCTGAGCTATGAATGTTTGATGGCATTTTTGCTTTTGAGTTGAGCAGTAATAATTACTGCAAAGCAGATACTAACCCCTCTGATTCTGAGCAGACATCTCAAGTAGGTGCTCTCTATTTGAACAGGCTCCTGTCTGCCTTCTCGGTGGGCTCCACATGCTGGTGTTGATTGGGTTTTTCAACACCTGAAGAAACAATGGAAAACAGCAAGAGCTGGTGTCAGAAGATAAAAATAGTCTCACACAAAAATCCCAAAACTACCAGGAGACTTAATTTTTTTTGTTGTTTAATGGGTGTTACAGTTTGCATCATATTCGGAGGATCCTTCAGTTTTTTAAAATATATAAAATTTCATTAGGCCTGATCTGCTGATCACAGCTTCATGATCTGCACTTCCTGCTAAAATTTATTCAGGCAATAATCCACAAGAAATTGGTTGTTTTCAGCAGTTTATGACTTGTTATTTAACATTTAACAGAATGGCAATTTATTTTGGTAACAACCAATACTGAGAGGTTTATTGCCATTGTAAACCATAATCAACTCTTTGTATCATTACCGGTTCTTCAAGATATAAAAATGGCCAGCTGCATTGGAAAATTGCTTACCAGCAATAAAAATTTGCACTGAAGATTATGTATGAGGTTATTTCACCTTAAAGGTCAAAAGTCTTTAGAAAAACCACTTACTTCAGTGGACATTTGCGCAGACTGGTAAAAACCCCAGAAGAACAATACTGAAGCAATTCCCAGTAATTTTTTCAATTATGAATATAGGAAAGGAATCTGTAGGAGATGGACAATACAGAAGATTGCACTTTCTTTATCACAGCATCAGGCCTGAAACTAAGTCTTGTTGTCTTTATAGATGTTGCAACGGTTTGGCTGAATTGTACTGCGCTCATCAAATAGCTTAATCATCAAGGCTTCCCACTGACCTCCTAATATCAGGCAACTGGGCACAGATTTCATAATTAACATGTTTAGAAAGATTCAAGATACTTCCATTTTGATTGAAATAAGTTACAAATGAGAACATAAGTTTTACAGCGGGGCATCAGTCCTTCATCTTAAACCATTACAGTGGGCCACATCTCAGTGAGTAGTTAACAGTGAGTAATGCGAGTTTACAAATTACTTTCTGCTAGTGCTCTCAAAAATATATTTACAAACAGTCTGCAATTTATTTTTCCTACTTATTTTGCTGATATTTCTTTTTACTTCACAGTTGCTGTTGCAGTTACTGCAGAATACTTGAGCTGAGTTTAAGCACAAGACCTCTTCTATTTCCACTATGTCAGTGGTTATGCACATTTGCAAATGATCACGTGGGAATAAAACCAATTCTTTCTCTTAACACTTGTGCCTAGCTCAAAAGTTCATTCTTCTAATCTGTTTGTGCTACTAAAACCTTCACTAAGTAAAGCCACTCACAGGGAAGAAAAATGGATGAAAAACATCCATTTAAACCTTTGAGCAGGTAAGAGTGAGCTTGGGTTGGGTTTTTTAAATTTATGTTTAGTAGTATCCATTCATCTCCTTAATGTTGATTGGAATTTCTGGTAGAAAGCTTTAATTCATTTTTCCTCCAGTTTTCAAACATTATGAAGCAAGTTAATCCCTACTATAACTCCAGGGAATTTGAGGATATTATGGCAGAGATTACTTTGGCACTGCATTTCTTGTTTAAAGTCCTTACCTGCTCACATACACTTTTCAAACATGAAGAGTGATGGCTGCTGAATTTCATTATTCACATTCAAATGATGTGAAATATAGGAAACACCATGACTTCAGTTCTCTGATAACTTTTTGGGTTCTACTTCCTGTAACTTGGAGCAGGTTATTAGGATTGCCAGATAAATGCAGCAGTTGCTACTCCACTTTGCTGGAAACAGAAGTGTTCTGAACCTCCACGAAGGTGTCCAACAGGCGGCTAAAGAAAAGAAAACTAAACTGAAGAGATCCTCCTTGGAAGCACAGACCACCATATCAATCACCTTAGAAGCAAGAAGATCATTCTTCTTTAAAAGAAAAATCAAAATAACAACAAACACTTACTTTTTACTCATTCACAAGCCTAGAAGTAATAAATGACATGAAAGAAACCGAAACAAAGTCCTCAGGAAAAAAAAACCCACAAACTCATATCCACTGCTTCGTCATGTTCAGCCTGTCTTTCATGCTGTTAAAAATTCTCTTCAGCCCTGGGCACTGGTAGCAAAACTGCAGCAATGAGGATCAGGCAATCTTGCCTGCCAGTCAGAGGCATTAGCAATTTGCTGGTTGCAGAAAAACTAAAAATAAAAGGGGACTATTTCATAAAGCAACAAAAGCAAGGCAGCCTCATTTCTACCAGGCTGCCTCAGTATAGCTATAGGCTACCAGGAATCAGATATGAAGAACATTTATACCTGTTCAATGCTTTTCCACAAGTGCAAGCAGGGATACAAAAGCAGGCACAAAGGCCAGTGGAAAAAACCCTGTACCTTCAGTTTACCTTTACTGGCTGAAATAACTTGCTATCAGAATCATTAGCAACCTCTTCTGGATGGACACAGCAGAGGAAAATGTGAATCAGAGGGTGGCTTTTCCAGGCATGGATGAGTTATTTAATTGAAACAGTGCCTTTGTCTTTTATAAAATCATTTTTGCCTTCACATTTTAATGAAACACTGAGTCACTCAAAAATTCGAAAGCATTTATGTTCATTCTCTTCGCTGCATTTTGGGAAATGGTATCATGTCCCCCAACCCCTCAACTCCAGCCCTTTTGTAGGGTGTAAGCCATCACTTACTATGGCTTTTCTTCTTTGCTCTGGAATCACACAGCATAGCCATTGGTATCAATAGCTTTAGAGTTGTCATGTTTTCAATTCTTCAAATTGGGCCGTAAAAGATATGCTTGCATATTTATTAAAGGCTATTGGTACCACAAGCTTGTAGGAGTAGACTCATTTTCAGGGTCGCAATGTCATTTGCTTATGAGTTCAGCATCCTCACCCAGGGACATCCCAAACCAGGAGCTTACCAAGCACCAAGGACATCTCAGCACTCAGCTTTCTCCTGTCACCCACGGACAGGCTTTTGAAAAAGGACTTTTCACAATATAGAACCAGCTTATGAGTGCTTCCCACCTGCACTCTCAATCCAACAACACCTGGGTGTTTTTTCAACTAAGCTTCAAGCCAACCTGAGTAAAGAGGTCAACTTTCCCATCCACTGGCAGACCAGCAGCTAATGCTGAGGCAGCACAAGCTGATTTATATTCTGTAGCGTCACTTAAACCCTCAAGTGTCAAGCTCAAGTGTCAGACAAATCCCCATGGGGCAAATCTCTGCAGCTCTTGGAGCACTGTTAGTAGGAGAGTTCCATCACTCATTAGAATTCATTTTACATTATGGATTTTTTCCTTCTTCACAGAATTGGAAGGACTAATTAGAAATACTTATCACTGCTGACATTCAAAGCATTATTAGAATGGCAGCCCACTGAAAAATAGGAAAATGTGTTGTATTGTAGGAGATCTTGATAATTCAAGTGTTGTTAGACTCCAATGGGGTCGCTTTAAAAGCTTTTCTCAGCTTCAGGTCCAGCAACCTGGCTTTCATGGCAAACCAGTGAGACTGGAATACAACTGATGCCCTCTGAACCTCTAGGCTGGTTGCTTTTTGGGTTTGTTTTGGGTGGTTTTTTTTTTGTTTGTTTGCTTTTTATGGGGAGGGAAGAGGGAGGAGGAGGGGAAAGCTGTTTAAATGAGCAGAAAAGGCCCAGGCAACCTTCTGCGTTTCAGAACCTAAGCCCTCACCTACTATTAACATCTGCAAAGGTTTTTCATTTGCTTTGGTTATATGGATTCTGTAAGGTGCTATCTCTAGTTTTGTCACATAATTTCAGCTGAACATTTATAGGCAAAAAATTAATCCATTCCGCTGGTGAGGAGAGGAGACAAGTGGAAAAGAGTTGGACTCTTTGATCCTTGTGGGTCCCTTCCAGCTCAGGATAGTTTACGGTTCCCTTCTATGGTTCTGTAGGCCAGCCAAACCTGAAGCACATGGAGGATGCTTGTGTACACCTGGCATGAGCAGGTCTCAAAGTGCCACTGCCAAAGGCAGCTCTTGTCCAGCACCTCTGTGTGCACCTATGCACTCACATCAGGGCAGGCCAGAGACTGTGCACTACAGCTGATGTCATTTCAATTCATTGAAATTACAGCCCCATCACAAGCACTACTGCAAGAAGGAATCATGTGCAAGGCACAGGGGCCTTCTGTGGTTACATGCTTTTAAGTTTGCATAAACAGGTCACACTGCTGCTACCTACACCCACAAAAAATCTGATAGAGATTCTCAGTCATTTAGGAAGACGTGTGGCATTTTCATTCTGTCTTCAGGCTTTGATAGAGCCAAAATAGTCTAGCTTCATACCTTCTAAACCATATCCCTTTGGGGGGTGGGAGGGTATGTGCTGCTGAGGGGAAGAAGAAAACTCTTTCCCATGTATGCATTTAATTCTCAGCAGCTGATAGTCTATTCAGCTTGCTAAACAACTTTACATATGTAACTTCAGTGCTTAGCAGAAGATAGACTCATAAATTTGAGGAAGGGGAAAAAAAAACCAATCCTAAATCACATTTAGAGATTCCTGGCAGATTCCAGGATCAAAATGGAAACAGGAAGAAAGTTTCCAGAAGTTAGGAGAGAAAAAAATTCCTCTGCGTGTTGCTGAAAAAGGTTTGTAATGTCTACAGACATCTTCACTGCAATGTAATCCTTCCTTCCATCCCCCCAAACAGTTTTCAGTTATCTTCTCTGTTCATGATTGCCTTTATATTGTCATTGACATTGTGTTGCATTAAGTCAGTCTCTAATATTAGATGCAATTATGATACGTGACATTGAAATTGCGCTTAAAGAAAGATTCCACTTGAAGCAGTCACCTTAGATCTATGTCTTTGTAAGGCTGTTTATTGCTTTTGTGATTGTGCTATCAAGTGCTCTTTGTATACAAGCACCAAGGTGCTAACAGCGAGATCCGAAACAGATAAAAGGAGCCAAATATTTGGGTAACTTGAATTGTGATGTCTGCAGTCAGACTTGTACTCTAGAAACACCTGCCCAGCTATTTCCTCACCTCAGATTTGGGAAGTGCTGCAGTTACATCTTTTTCTTGCTTTAACCTCTGGTTCCTCAGGACTACGTTGTGCCTCTGCACAGTGCTAGAATTAAGTCTATTAGTGCTAATAGCCCCTATGCCCAGACATCAAGAAACTAGGAAATTGGATTACCCATGGATGCTGCTGGAGACAAAGTGACTCTTGATCTCCCACTGGACATACTGGCACACTATCAGGTCTAGTGGAAATTAAGAGTTTAAAACATTTTGTGGATTTACCTCAGTAGTCTCAGTTATAATTACCTTACCCCAGACTTAGAAAACTGGACCACAACCTGATCTTTTTATCTCAAACATCATATTCCAAAAGTTTCCGTGTCATATTGTGCCATGTGTCACACCGACCTGTGTCTTCTGTCTTGTAAGAATGCCTGTAACAGCAGCTTGTCAGTGGCAACACACAAATGTAACTCACTGGCACTTAACTCCACTAGAAGTAAGATCCAGCTACTCCATGGTTAAAAGCATGACAGCAATAGAATTAACAGCAAAAAAAAATTTAGAAGGAGAAGAAAAAAAATCAACAAAATAAGATGTGACAAGTGCTTATTTACGTAGCCATTTTTCAGGAGCTGAACTGCACTTCAATACATAAATGCATTGTACCTTTAGTAAAACCTTCCTCCTGAATAGCTAATAAGTTATATTTAAGTGCTTTCACCAATGAACTGACTTACTTGAGTTACTGTGAAATCATTTTTATTATCCTTCTGTCCAAAAATGTTGGAGGTAGCTAAAATCATTTTGGTGCACCTCCTGCAAGATCATGAATTATTGAAGACTGGAGCTAGAGTGGTTGCACAAAGAAAAAGACAGCTAGCGAGGGCACTTCCGCTGTTAGTGAGAAGATGGCTTGAAGGGAAGGCAGGAGCCCTGGAAATATCTGCAAGATTGTATCTTAATGATGGCAATGGTGGAAAAGACTGAAGCCAACTCACCAAACATCGAAACATTTAATTGTGTAATAAAAATGTATGGAGATGCCAACCGAGCACATAAGGAAGTTGCAGACGATGCTTTGTGGCACAGCTCCTGGATCCCAGCTTGCTCTGCCAGGTATTTAAGGCCCCTGCTGAAAGGCTACCCATGTGGTCTTGAGAGTGATGTGGACTGGTGGTTAAATAATACATCAGGATCAGAAGAAACATAACAAATCGGAGCTTGCAAAGGACTTTTTTATCTCAATTTTTTATCTCAAATGGGAATCACACTGCTTCTTCCCCAGCTGTGAGTAAAATAAACCTAACTGGGAATCTGGCAGTCCTCTACTTAATTCAAGAAACCTGACCTGCTGTCAGCAACTCAGCACTCAGACCTTTAAGCCTCTCTTAGGTGATCAGTTTGTCCCCTGCAGCGGTTCCTTCCACAGAAATTCCCACTGATGCCAGTGCGGGAAGCACTCAACAATTAAGGGCTGGCCCACTGTTGAACACAGTAAAGAGGTGCTGATGATTTGGGGAGGTATTTCTGTCTGTTAGTGCCACTGGCAGTTTTACAAGGCAGAACGTCTTTGTTCTTGGCCCAGCAGAGACTAGAAGGCTTCCCACCACTCAGTATTAAGAATAAAGGACTGACTGGGCCAGTAGCACCAAGACTGGACCTAGAGTCCCCTGAAGCACTGGCTCCAGGACACCAACACAGAGTGGTGTTAAAATAATTGTGTTTTGTATTGGGCAGCTCTCAATACTATAGGAGAAGAGATTCTAAGTTCAGCTGTACTTCAGACTTTATAAAAAGCAAGCAAACAAAAGCCATGCATAGGACTACTGCAAGATACTTCCCGGAATGTGAATCCTTTGTTATTATAGCTCTGCCATCTCTCCTCCCCACTGGATCTCATTGCATAGAACAATTCAGGTTGGGAGGGACTTCAGGAGGTCCTTGGGCTTACCTGCTGCTCAAAGCATGGCCACATGCAGGGTCAGAAGAGGGCATCTTGAAAAACTCCCAAAGAAGGAGAATGCACAACCTCTCTGGGCAGCCTGTGGCACTGCTGGACTGTGGGGTGAAACAGTACTATTTATGTCCAACCTCTACCTCCCTTTTCAACTTGTGCCTTTTTTCTCAACCTCCCACCATGCATGACTGTGGAGAGCCTGGACCCATGTTCTTTATGACCCTATGAAGCTGAAAGGCTGCTCTGAGGTCCCCCAGCAGCACTTCCTTTTTTCCGGGTGAATAAGGCCTACTCCCTCAGCCCCTCCTCACAGGGCAAGTGCTCCAGTCCTCAAACACTGGGGTGGCCTTTGCTGAACCTGCTGTGGTTGGCCAATGTCTATCCTGTTCAGAGGTCTCCAGACTGGATGCTACAGCACAGTGTTGTTGGCTGACAAGAGCTATTTCTGCTGACTTGGTGACCAAACTCCTCTTCACACAGCTGGGAGGCTGCTGTCCCTCTCTGCTGACAGGACATGCCACCAGCTCTTGCTCTTGCTGTGCCCCAGGTCCCTTTCAGCAGAATGGCTCCTCAGCCTGGCATTCTCCAGTCCCTAGAACTTCAAGGGACACTTCTTTTCCAGGCACCTGGCTCTGCATCCATCCTTGTGGAATTTCATGAAGAGTTCCTGCCACCCTGTTCCTGCAGCTTCTCCAGGTTCCCCCTGAATGTCAGCTCTTCCCTCCAGTGTAAAGAGTGGTTCACATCATTTGGCATCATTGGTGAACTTGATGAGAGAGAGCTCAGTCTCCTTCTCCAGGTCACTGACAAGTTTCTTGAACAGGAAAAGACCCAGGACAAACCAGCGTTTCCACAGGATAAACCAGTTAACCACTTCATCTACTCCCAGTCATAGCAACAACTTATCTATTGACTTCACTAGAATTTTGTTTACGCCTTTTTCATTATATTACAGAATCACAGAATGGTTTGTGTTGAAAGGGACATTAAAGATCCTCCAGTCCAACCCCCCTGCCATGGGCACGGACACCTTCCACTAGACCAGGTTGCTCAGGCCCCAATCCAGCCTGGCCTTGAATACTTCCAGGGATGGGGCATCCACAACTACTCTCAACAACCTGTACCAGTGCCTCACTAACCCCACAGTGAAGAATTTCTTCCTAACATTGTATTAGCCAAATTGTATCCACTGGAATGTTTAAGACCTCTACTATTCTTTGCACTATAAACTGTTCACTCACCTGCCAGATATAAGGAACACCCAGCTTGCCCAGAACAAATCCAACAGTCAGGAGAAATCACTGCATTCAGGACTGTGCTTTATGTAATCTTTACATCATATAGTAATTTTGGATAACTTTGCCACTATTTAAAACTAGATGCAATATTTATTGGATGCAATATTTGCTATATAAAAACAATCCAACTAATTAACGTCTCCTTGTATAAGGTAGTATATAAATAAGGAAATTGCAATAGCACAGTAGAGCTGTTTTAATGTCAGATGAAGCTGTAGAGCAATTACTGTGTTCCATAACTACCTCCTGAAAAATCTTAAGAATGTTAATCTGATGATGTTACCATTGTCAAAACTCTGTTTTTCATTCTAAGTATAGTTTTGCGATTTCCTAATAATAAAGGAAGTAGGCGTATTGCTAACTAGGCTGACAATTCAAGTATTCACGAGTATCCATGGTTCACTAACCATTAACCATCAGCAAGACATCAAATGATTTAGAATTCCCTCCCTCCTACTCAAATGCCCCCAGAGTAAAATACAAAAGCATATTTTAAACGTAGCTTAAGTTTTAATCATTTGCAAACAGAAAATTTTATTTGGGCAACACCCCAAAAAGCTGTAGTTTTTTATTTTTGCCTCATTTAAAAAAAGTTGGGTGTGAGTATCTTGTGCAAATACAGTATGATGACAGAAGAACACTATTTCTTTAAAAGACTTTTAACTACACTGCATGTATCCATACCAGAGCAACACTGAGAATAAACTCAATAAAACACAAAAGTTGGAGACATTTGTGTGTGTTGATTTTTTTTTAAATTGGCTTCAAATTTATGCACATAATTAAATTAAGACCTCTAATTTACTTTCACATTATTTTCGCTGTCTTGATCTGATTTGGAAAATTTAGTAAACAAAAAAAATCAAGAAAAGTATTCTTTTTTAAAAGGGTGCCCCAGTACAGATCCAAAATTCCCCACAGGATCCAAAAAAGCTGTGTATGTGTATAAATACATGCATGCTTAAACATACATGTACATACAACCTGTTGCTTGAGAGCAATTGCTGAAATGACAAAGTTCAGAAGTCCCAAGATTGTGCTGGTGATGATCCAAATTCATTATTATGGCTTTGCAATGTACACACAAAAACTTGCTACTTATGACCCAAGGAAAACATTAGTTTTGTCATAATTCAACTGAAAATTCTGGAAAGTTTAGCTGGTCATTTAGTGCCAGTCTATCGCTGCTTGCCCAAGTCAGACTAGCATATAGAAGCTCATAGAAGAGTCTGAATTAAAGGAAAAACCCTTAAGACCAACTGTGGGAAGTGAGACTCCTAAGAAGTCAGTAATACCTCAGCGGGTGAATTTCCTTAAGTTGTTTAGACGTTGTTTCACAGTTTGAAGCTGACCTGAGCTCAGTACTCAGGCCTGGGAATCTCGCAGGCTTTATGAGCCTTACATTTTGCAGCAAGGCACAGCTGCAGCAGGAAGCAGAACAAGTGCTGTCACCTCCTCAGCCCAGCTTCATCACCAGTCTCACCTGAGCAGCAGGTCAGATACTGTGATTTTCACACCAAGGCTGATGAGGCACCCTACAACCACAGATGTATCAGGCTTCTTAGGGAACTGAAGACACCAGACACCCAATCTGTTGGTTTGAGGATGAGGAAAGTGTTGAACTGAGCAAACACCTTGCAAGAAGAAAGTAATTTTACACCTATACAGAAGCAAAAATCCAAGCACACAAGACAGTAGTTTTTCACCTTTAAAGCTACTTAGAAGATCAGGTAAAGATCAGGCAAAGGTTTTGTGAACTGTGTGGCAATTTTATCCCAGTCCCATCCTAAGCCACGAAAAGTTTTTCCAAGTGGCACTCATGCACAGGCAGATAACCAGATTGCACTGGGTGTTTTTGTAGACCTATTCCTAACTCTGCTGTATGAAGGGTAAAGAATTAAGTATTAGGTAAAACTCCCATGGACTAAGAGCAAAAACCAGGCAGATGAGCAAGCCCTGCTTCATCAAATAAACTGGGAATCACCCACAGCAATGCCATATAAATGCATTCAGTCCTGCTTGACTTCTGAAGCTGTAGAGGATATCTGGGACTGGTTATCATCCAAGTAGAAGAACACCTGGGAATTCCCAAGCTAAGAAGTTACAGATGAACATTTTCTGAACATTAAAGCAGCACATGAAAAATGAGTCTGCTTGTACTACAGATGGACAGAAATTGCACCAGAATAAATCAACCTCTATGCACTTTTCTTATACAAAAAACACCCATCTGACAAGTAAAGAAAAGAGTCTCAAGAGGCTGAATATTTTTCAGATTCAATTACCAGGCTATGTTTTTGAAAATAGTAGCATCCTGTTCTTCCTAGCCCAGTTGAGCATCAATCCAGGTGCTGTTTTGCAAGGCAGTCTCCAAAGACATTCCTCAGCCTGCCATGTTGACTATCAGCAACAACAAATCGAGCAGCACTTCCATGATCTGCCTTTCCCTGTCCTATATTCATCCTTCTAAACATCACTTAGTAGGTAAAGCAAGCTGTGTAAGTAAACAGACAAGAAAAATACGCTATTGCATGTGTGATGCTTTCACAACTGCTCATTAACTTCATTCACTTTACAGCATTTTCCAGAGATAGGACAAGCCAGTTAATCTGCTGAATTTTTTAATTTGTTAATTTATCAAATTTGTTAACTAGTCAATAGTCTGCTCTGAAAGAAAATGGAGAAAGCAGAACTAGAACTCGGTTTTATGTCTTTTTGTTAAGGATAATCTCTTTCATAACTGAAAGGCAGAAAAAAGTGTTTTGTCCAAAATAATCAGATATAAATAATTATATCAGAAAGGAAATTATCAACAATAGAAGCTCACAGAAAAAACAAACCCTCTACTTCTTACAAAGACATGAGAAGTTCATTTTTAAGAAGAGAGCAAGAAGCCATCTTTAATGCATTTGTTTTAACTGATACTTTAGAACAGCTCTCTGCAACTCATTTTACTCAGGAAAAAAAAGTAGCTATATGAAAACAAAAGCTAGTCAGTTCAAAACCATTAAGCAGAATGTTTTTACCACCTACCATTCACATAATTTTTGATTTTGCACAATGATTCATATCACTTACACATTCCACTTCAGAAAATTAGGAACACTTTTCTCCTCCCAAAATGAAAACTCACGGTTCTATTTTTTGCCTATACAGACTGATAAACCAGTGAAAAGAACGACTAACCCTAAATGTGCATTAATTGATGGCTACTCCTTTAACAAGAACCAATTAAAGCTACTGCATAGGAGTAAACTATTTTCATTCAAGTTTCTTGTATTAGAGCACCAGTTAAATCATGTAACTGTAGTATTTGTATAGCATGTGCTATTCCCAGGCAGGTTTCTCCCAGTGGTCTTTTTTGCTTTATCCAGTGAATATGTGCCATACGTCTTCCACTCTCATTGCAACAAAGTCTCTGAAGTACTTAGAATTTTATTTTAGGGTCAACTTAAAATTTTTCATCTCCTTTTAATGAAAGTAAGGGAATTGTGACAAAATATGAGGAACCTGATAAAAAATAATCCGTGCTTTTTCTTCCTTTCAAGGAAAAATCCACATAATCTACACATCCACCACTGAATGAACTACAAATGCATGTTCTGGTGAATGAATAATTAAAGCATCCAACCTCATATTAACTGCTCTTAGCCACTTACCTCTGGCTAAATAACCTAGAAAATGGAGTATCTAAATTTTGTATTTGTAGCACTTCAGTGAGCTGTTTGTTGCACCTCTAATGATAGAGTTTGAATGGACACTAGAAGTTTTTCAGTCTTGCACTGAATGCGCTAGACAGTCTATGCTTAGATTTCATTCAACTGCAGACAACCCACTGGTAGTAATCTGCAGCAGCCAAGTGCCCCAAATAGCACCTATCCTGAGCTGTCAATTAAAACTTGTTCTCTCTAAAGTCTGAGATCCATGACTTCAGGATTGCCCAAAGCCAGCACTAGATTGCTACGATGCTACATCAGGAGGGAGGTATGTATGCTCTGGGATATGAAGCAGAAATGTGAGCACTACTGGAGAACTAACCCAGGAAGTGCTCCTGGAGCCATATGCAAAGCAGGTACTCTCCTGTTTGTTCCCTGAGTCTTACACCAGGCTCACACGACTGGGCTAATCTAGACAAGCAGCAGCCTGGAAAATCCATGTAAACCATGCCACATGGACCTGCCTTCTTCAATCCCACTGTCATGAAAACCCTTGCAGAAAATCTCATGTTTACCCCAACTGCTAAAGATAAAACATACTCTGTGACTTGAAGTAAAAGCATGTCTAAATAATTACTTAACCATTTCAGAGATCCTTTAATATGTAAAAGAAGTAACCAAAGCCAAGAATCCTCCTTCACAGCTCCAAGCCCCATAAACACATGTAGTGGAAGCTGCAGTCTGTAGTCCCATCAGTCATTTTGTCCTGAGTTGCAGCTCTCAAACTGCACCCATGAATGAACCCTACTACTTCACAAATGAACAGATTCAAGCGTAAGGTGGTGCTAAAAACTTGATAATGGGGTCTGTCATATTTCCTGTGACTCAATGCACTGTCACAGATTTT
>WAAE01002228.1:0-27429 GCA_013400495.1 Nicator chloris | reverse complement strand
CTCTGCCTTTGTCCCTCTCTTACCAGAAGGAGCAGGGCAAAAACAAGTGGCTCATTTGGAATTTAATTTCTGGCCTGCGTTAAACTACCACAAAGCTGTTCATTTTCAGAGAGCAGGGCATTCTCTTTTCTCCAGTGGCATATTTTTGGAAGTAATATGTAACAAGGAAGCATAATATCTGATTCTGTGTGTTTCTACAGTAGGACTATATTTTAGTAAATCTTAGACCTTATTAAAGAGGAGTCGTTTTCTGCAATACAAAATTAATATCATAAAAGGGTTCCAATTGTGGTTGTGTTTTTGACAGCTCAAAAAAAAAAAAAACACAAAAAGAAAAGGCAATCAGTTTGAAAAAAAGAACATAAGCTTCACAAAAGCTTAAAAAATTAATATCACCAGCTTGGGCAATCACAATGTCGTGGTGACCTCAGTACAAAAAATCATGCCCAACTGTGACAAAACATTATACAATCACTGGTGTTTAGCACAGAACTGTTTAGATTGTAAGTTAGGATGCCTAGGAAGAAACACCCTATTTTAGAAAACAGTTTATCCATCAAAAACTACAAATGGCAGTTTCAGACTATTTGCAAGAATAACTGTTAAGTGCAGTTCAGGAATAAATTTGTTTGAATAGAAATGAAGTGCTGTGGAGATGCCTTCTGATATCCTTTCTTGTAACATTTACAAAACTCACAGAATTAAACTGAGAAATTGACTCCATCCTCTCTTCCCCAGCACATATTCCTGCCACGAAACACATGGTATTCCTGTGTTGAACTCTCTCTAGTTCATTTTGAATCAAATATTTGTCAAATCCAGGAAGAGAACATGAGGTTTTAATCTCCATTTATCTGAATAAACTAGCATTTTGGTCTATGCTCTGACTTAGACAACAGAAATGTGTGAACTGAGCTGATCTGCTCTTAATCTTGAGTGTCCTCCAATGCCAGCTACAAGGGAGGCTACAACAGCACCACTGCCACTGCAGTATGAGTATCATTGCATTCTATTTAAAACTCACAGAACTAATTTTGTTTCATGAGAAAATTGAGCCATTTGACTTTTCAATAAGGAGGAATTCCTCAGCCTATTAGACATGCACACAGCTGCTGAGGGCAATCCCGAGGACAACCATGACTCAGAGACTTTTTTCTGTTAAAGGGTAGCTGAGCAATTCAGCTGAGAACAGTCTGAATTTTGCAAGAGTTTTTCCTTATGAGTTGTTACTTTTAAGGAAATAAGGTAAGCTCTGAGAATCAACCTCCTGCTACCCTTCTTCCAGGTTCAATCCAGGTAATTTTTATGTGATTGAAAAGCTTATGAGTTTACTGGCCCATGTAGCATCTAGCACAAAAATAAGTTATCCATAATCATACAGTAGATGTTTCTAGGATTCTGAGGCTGCAGTCCATCAGCAATGTCGTTAAGGACTTTTATTTGTTTTAGTGTCAAATTTTAATTCTCTCCTTCTCAAAAAGGTACAAGTTTGCTTCCACTGAAAATTAGCTGTTCTGTGGAGTTACTAAAATCTGAACATTTGTTTAAAAAGACTTAAGTAGCCCCTTTTTGTTGTGCAGTGCCAGAGCCTCATTAGCTAAACATTTGCTAAGGAAGGCTCTAGATAATGAGGTAAGAAAAGACAGTCTCAAAAGAGAATAGCAGGTGGCTTAGCTGGAGAAGGGGACCAAAAGGTGTCCCTGGGACCTCCTCAAATAAGTGGATATTAAAAGGCAATGTTAAAAGGACTTGCACAACAAGGGCTTTTAAGGGTTAGGTAGACAGGAGGGAAGGCGGCCTTGCTAAACATTAGGATTCATGATGCTCTGGAATGAAAGATTAACCTCTTATTGGGAACCAAATTTCAGGAAATGTCAGAAAATGCATCTCTTCGAAGCAGAGTCCCAGAAAAGTGAAAGGAAAAAAGAAACTATCTAAAACCATTAAAAATAATTTTTTAGACAAACCATACAGCCTGCAAGCTTCGGATCAGAGTGTTTTGCTCAAACATGTAAAATATTGATTCTTAACCATAAAAATACTTGACTCTGCTAAATCAAGAAACTGAGCAGGATACAGAACATATCTGTCCCCACAGCAACAGGCTGCCATGCATAAAGTCCCTTGTTCCATGATATCCTGTAAGCAGGTTTTCTGAAGGTTATAACCTGTCTTATGTAGATTTTAAGCTGTGAAGCTCATGGTGATACAAGAGAGATCATTATAAATTTTCAGAAAGATAAACAAAGCATACAGGAAGGAGAGCTTTCCCAAACATTACAGAATTGCTGTATGGCAGGAGACCAAACTTCTCTGCATTGCAGCCAAGTGCCCTACTTTGAAATCATACTGCTCGACAAGAACAGGATCAGCTTTGTTTAAACAGTTTCAGCCTTTTGTCAGGTCACTTACACCCCTCACAAGGCTCCCACGGCTTTACAGATTAGAATAAAAGTTGTGAATGTAAATCAAAATTTTGCTGAGCACATTATTTTTATGTAGGGAGCCATTATTTGTTTCAAAGGTTAAGCACAAAGGAGTTTTGCCATGGATTCACAGTCTTAGCAGACCACTTCCTCTACAGTACATTTCTTGGTACAGAATGACTGCTCCAGGGTTATGTCCAGTCCCTTCACAGCTGCTGTAAGATTTTCCTTGCCTACAAAATTCTTCCAGAAAAGAACTCTCTTATTTACATGTGTATTCAGAAAACAAATGCAAAATGGAACCTAAGAATTCTGCAAAGTGTCACAAGGACCACAGATGTATTTTTCTCTCCATTATTCTGTCTAAACTCATGCCTTTAAGTCTTGAGTATCCTTGCCCCAAACAGCCCCAAGTAAATATGTGGAAAACATGCCAAATCTATTCTTGGTATAGTTCCACAGTCCATTGGAAGCTCCCCCCTGCCTTTAGCACAATGTAGTGCTTAACCACATTCATCTTGATAAAATTCCAATTAAATTCTAATGAATCCTGTTAGAAAGTGTGTTTGGTTGTGGGTGCTGTTTCTTTTGTTCTTTTTTTAATAAAAACACTCTAAATATTCATTACCACCCACACCACCACTCTATTCTCATAGCAAGAAGGAAGAAATTGCTCAGACATTTCCTGTAGGCAGCTATCCACAAGGCTGAAATGTCATTTAACATAAATTAAATTTGTACAGCTAGCCATGCTGTTTTGAACAAGACATACTATGAAAACCAGCAAGCACATAGCAGTGGATTTCACTGGTGTATAGTTAAATCCAATTAAGTTATTGATGGCCGGTATCAATAAAATTACTGATGCTTATTCTGTGAGTTAGTGAAACCTACCTCATGAGACAGAGCACCACTGATTTGCTTTGTCATAGCACTGTCTTGTCTCCCTAATAGGAATCTCAACAGTTTAGTCCTACAGCTTATTAGAAGCTGTAAAAATTGCAGGTAAAATAAGGATGGGAAAGCTGAAATTATGATTCATCTACTCCTTTATTTTCCAAACTGAGGAAACAGCTGGAAGTGGGGAAGGTGGAATTAAACAAACAAACAAACAAAACCACCACCACCACCACCCCAACACAAAAACAAACAAATCAACATTGGCTCTCTGAAGCACACCAGAAAGCAACACCTTTAATCCTAGGGACCCATCATTCTCAAAAGGAGGGGCGGGGGAGGGAAATCCTACTGCACATTTGCAAAGATCAGCTGCCTTTGTTGTGGAAAGCCTTTGACTACAAATGGGCTCCCCAGGACCCTGACCTTAGGAGGCAGAGTCTTTTCAGGGCTCAACCCCTAAAGAGACAGCCGAGGCTTATGTTGCAGTGCCTTGTGAAAAGAGACTGAAATGCAGTCTGTACTGAGATTTGCAGCAGAATTCAGATAACCAGTAACAGGACGCAGGAACAGTCCTGTACAGTTTGTGCCCTTTCTTCAGTTTCACTCACTGTCATTGCAAAGAAACTTTTTAACTTGAAAAACTTTCCTGAACAGAGTAAAAATCTTTCAAATGGCAAGTAAGATGTTCTTCACACTGTCCTCAAGCAGTGTGGGCTGGGACAGCCAAATTGTATTCAAAACTGTTGTCTGGAAATGCTAAAAATAAATTTAAAAAACCAACAACAAACACTCCCAAAGCCATACAGAAAAATATAATGTGCAGTAGAGCTAAGTCAGCCCACTTGAGGGGTATAGGACGTCAACACAGGGAGCCAGGTTTCTTTCCATCTTCGTCTGCATAAAATCAATCTGCTAATTTGAGTGGATTCCCAACCAAGCCAGCATGACAGGTAATGAAGAACCCTCTCATGTCCCTCCAAGCCTTGTAGCATAATATCATGGAGACTACTTGTTTTCTGGCTGGCCTGGATCTCAGTAGAGGTTCAGTGCTCTGAACAACAGCAAAATGTGAGAGAAGCAGCATTCTTTAGCAGAATTGGGTATCTCCAGTAGTGATTTCTTAACATCTATAGGGAGCAGTAGCCCTAGAACCTTAACCTCTCCCACCCCACACTACTACCTTCAAATTACAGAGAGCAAAAGGCAGACAATAATCACCCTGGTAATTAATATCATAAGAGGAATTACAAATTAATAGTGAGTCTTTCAATGCCTAACTACCATTTTTTAAACACAGAATGTGTCAGCTCAGGTGAGGTAGAAGCAACAGCTAATACGGTAGAAAATAGCCACAATCCCAATGGAAAGAAAAATTGGAAAAGTCTATAATACTGCTAATTTTGTAGCTATATATCCACATCCCACTTCAACGAGTTATTAAAATCAGTCAGACCATTCTAAGCCACTGGTTTAAGCCAGGAACATATGTAATTCCAACGCAGAAGGAATTAAGTTTGAGCATATGGAGTTTCAACAACCATTTCGTTTACAAGTTCCAGAGCCTTTACCCCCATGAGGACATTGCTGAGTTAATATTGTGCAAAAGTGATGGATTTAAAGGTTACCTCTCTTTTTACAGATATGTGAAACACACACATAATGTCACGCAAAATCCCGAACAAATGGATGTTTAAAGCCATTCTAATGAAAGAAAATAAGAATAAATGTCAGCCATCAGAAAATATCTATTTTGCCTTTTAAGTGCACTTGATGCTCTGCTTCATCCTCTGCACAATTTCTGAACAAGCCATCAAAAGGCAAGGATTATTTTCTTTAATCACCAGCTCTTGCCTGTTGGCAGCAGTTCCAGTCTACAGGATTTCAGAGAATTTCTTTTATGCAGACATGGATTACTGAGGAATATAGATCTGGCCCTTTCCCTCAGCCCTACTCATTGGTCCTGCTTGATGCTGTGCATGGATGCTTCCGTGCCCAGGTCAAACCACAGCTGTCCCCTCACTCACTTCATTTCATCAAAAATAAAAAGTCATACACTTTTCCTAGAATTGCTAACGCCCCTCCAGTGTGGGGTAACGGGGTAACAGAGCCTTACTTTCTTACACTTAAATCCATCCTGGACACTAGAAGTGATAACCAAGTGATTGCCATGGAGCTCTCACATTTATCCATCTAACAAGTTTGACCTCTGCTATTTGTGTAAAACCTGACGAGCTGCAACAACTCCTGTAGGTATTTACACTGCCTCGGTGTCATCTAGATACGAATCACTTCCTCAAAACCTCCCACTCTTTATGCCACTTGTTAAAATTTTTATAAAAAAAAAAAAAAAAAGAAAAATAAAGAAGGCAAAATAAAAGCACAAAAGGAAACAAAACCTTCATACTTCTATGTTGAGGGTTTTTAGAGACTGCTTTTGGAAATGCAGTTGATGTCCTGGGGATTTTTCTCAAACATCTAATACTTAGTTGTCTACAGGAAGACATATGGTCCTGTTCACCAATTTCTATGAAAAATCCTATTCAGATTTGTACCACATTTCTGTAGTAAAACATCATTTAGGTTTACAGTTAAATTCAAGAAAAAGGAGAACAGAGGCTTGAAGTTGGGCACTTTCTACAAGGAACAGTAGAAGAAATTATAATCAATCTTGTTACAGCAGTTGAAAAAGGCAGACGTTTGCCTTTAAGTGAGAGTTTGTTGTTTGGATTGTTTTGGGTTTTTTTGTTTTAGAGACTGATTTTGGAAAAGTGACACAAGTTCATTTCCTAGGAAGCTTCATATTAGGGTAGCCCTGTCTTCTGCTGCACCCTGCCTGCCAGTTGTCTCTCCTGCCTCAGAAAACCACTGCTCACAAGTACCAGCTCTGATTTGTCCCCCTGGTTGCGGCTACCACCTGTCATTTTGTCATAGCAGTAGCTGGCACTGGGATGAGTCGTGTTCTCTCTGCAAGGGTTGTGGAAAGACAGACAGTGCTGCAGCTGCTCTTGCTGCCATCTGAAGGCCACAGTTCCTTTATAGGTGACACAACCAGCAAACCAAGCACAGCCTTTCTCAAGGCAGTGAAAGGCCCTTGGATCATTTTCTTCAACCAGGACTTCTCCAGGCTGTAGTAACCTTTACAAGTGTTCAGGTGGTTCCACATTGCTCTGAAGACTGGTGTCTGCAATTTATTGTTATGAGCCATACCATGTGCAAATATTTCTGGAGATGCTAATAATAACAGTAATCATAAATAACCAAAGATCCATTAAGCCCACTACAATTAATACCAGCATTTTCCACATCAGCTTTACTGGGAAAAGACTGTTTGCCGTAAAATCCAGCTTTTAACCTTTAAAGTTTGCCATCTACTTAAAGCTATAACAAAGCAAGGATTTTCAAGCTAGGATAAATCATGCCCTGTGATGTTCACATATTTTTGCAAGCTGTCTGTATTTTAAGCTGACTCTTGTGGGTTACTTTATTAGCATGGGTCCATACCTTAGAAATGTATAAATAAACTTCACTGATCCCTATGAAAGCTTAAAATGTCAATGCTTAGTTGAAGATGTTTACAGACATTATATAATGAATAAATTCAGATATGTAACACAATCTCATTCACCCTTTCTCCACAATTTTTGAAAAAGCTCAGGCATATCTGATCTATTTAAGAGCCGCACAAAAGTTTATTTCTATTGTTTTCAGAAAATAATTCCTACCTCCCCCATAGCACTCTCCAAAAGTTATTTTTGTAGTAATTTCCAACATTCACTGCATTCATAAAAAAAAATTAAAAGTCCTATAGTCCAAATTCTTCCACATTCAGGGAAAAGAGGCATACTATAATTTAGTTTTCCTTACTCCAAGGACCTTTCCACACAGCACTTACCCCAACGACATTTTGATTTTTTTTCCCCTGAGGGCCATTTCTACAGCTCATTTGACCTTACATTTTGTTTTCTGCAGCTCCTCTGTGCTTTTTTTCATTTTAAAAAATAAATCCTTACAGGTCTCTTTCTGGCGGGGGTTTCAGTGCCCTATGTTTGACAATGTATTTAGAACAAAGTAATTCAAACTGCTAAAAGTATTTAACCTCTTCATGAACAGTCATGACACCACCCTTGGGAAGGGTTTACCCAGTCCACAGAGAACTGAGGAAGCTGCTCCTACTGGAAGCTGTTCCTACTGGAAGCAGCTGCTGTAAAATTTGAAGAGATTTGTTTCAGGCAGTTCCATTTAGGACACTACCAACCTTTTCCACGTGGCTTTTGATGGATTATCATGATTTGGCAGTCTACAACTAGTAACCACTCAATACCCAATTTTGAGACGAGACTGAGAATCTGAAACAAATTTGAAACATTAAAAAAAACCCCAACCAACAAAGCACAGAGTGGAAGGGTTGACAGGTAACTTACAACTGAGATGCTTTCCCGTAAAGAATGAGTCAACAGTTTCAGTAAGCACATAGCTTTTCTTTCTCCAAAGTTATTTTTGTTCATTCTCTGAAATGGAAAAATGTTGGCTCTGCTATGGCTTCCATAGATCTGAAAACTTTTTCACCTCCTTGTGAAATGTGACTATATAAATCAGATCTCCAATTTGCCACCGGCATGTATGAATTTTTGTTGTTGTTTGGCAAAAATCACAAGAAAACTGGCATTTTTTTCTGAAAAGCATCAGTTAGGCTTTGGGCAGCAGAGGTGTTAGTTTATTTTCAAGTCTTTCTAAACACAATAAAAGTTGTTTTGAAAAGTCATGTTGTATTTTCAGAAAGAGATAAAACACACGGTGCAGCTGAAGGCTCTGAAAAACAAATAACCCATGATTCCACGGCTTCTGCAGGAAGGTAGCATGCGACCATCTCCCAGAGGCAGATAATCTCCAGAGACTGATGGTCCTACTGAATCTGCAAGGGCTGAGGAAATCAGGCCACAAAGCTCAGCTCAACCTGCTCAAGGCCACCAGCATGCACCAGCACCAGCAAGGAGCTGTGCAAACCGGACCAGGTGGAGATAGAGCCACCGGGATATTTGTGTGCCTGCTGGAAACAAGGTCTCTGGAATCTGGCAGCCTCTGGGCATCCAGCTTGGGTTAGCCCACATAGGGTACTAGAGAGAAGATGTGAGTGAGTTAACCTACTAATTATTGTCTAATGAACAAAGACTTTCTTAATAATGCTGGTGTTCTGGGACTTGCATGCCCATACAAATGGGAAAAAGAAATTCACATAACATACAGTAATAATATATTGATATCTTTATAAGGAAAAACTTTGACCAGATATTTGCCACTGGTGCTTTTATAAATGCCTTTATAGGTGTATCTGGAGACTTCTATTTCAGTGTAGCACATCTATTTAGTCTCCAAAAATACTCCCTTAAGTAATTATTATTGCTAATACATTGCATCCCGAAACCTCACTGCTTTCAAGTCCATTTCACTGTCCATTTCAGAAGCACACAGGGCCAGCACTTTTCATTTTCTCCCTGTTCCCTTTAAGCCAGCAATGACTTTATGCTTCTACAGCAAAACACCCATTAAAATTAAAGGAACAAGCCCTACTTGAATTCTCTGATTTGAGAATAATTACTGAATGCTTCCACATCTTACTTTTATACACATTGACATAATTCTAATTTGTTTCATATCTGCTGTCAGCACATATGTTGCTTCAATAAATTCACATTGCATACAAGCTCCACGTCACACGTGAATGTAAGCAAAGACTGCCTCACTTAGCACTTCCAATCTAACTCAACAGAAAATACATCAGGCAACCTGCTTTCCATAGCACCATGCTGACTGGCATTAGCTGTGCTAACATTACTGTCTGATTGCATCCCAAATCAGCCTCAATCATCTTGTCTAGCGGCGGTGTCCAGGCAACCAGCCCAGTTACTGAGGTTATTTTGTCTATTTTGTTTAAGTGCTGATGAGATCTTCCCATTTCCTGGAACTTCTCCAGACTTGCAAGACTTTTATATAAAAGAAAATCGCAACCAATATTAATTTTTGTAACAATTCTTAGTAGAATTTCTCTGTGAACATTTAGAAGAGTTTTAATAACAGCAAATGAAAAGTTCTCACAGCCCTGTGAAGATCTCAGTTTGATATTCATCAACATGTATCTACCCTTACCCCTGAATAGTAAAAACATGACTATTGTATATGTAACAAACTGGTAAATATGGTTGTGGTAGTTTGTTGTGTTACTATCTGCATCTGTATTTTGTTCCTTGCAGTTGCAGTCCTCATAGCAGGAGTTAAACAAACTCCAAAAACCAGAAGCAGCATCCAGAGCTCAGCTGTCACAGTTCACAGCACATTGTCTTAGCCACCGACCTGCAGTCAACATCCATTTACACCGAAGTGCAACAGTGGAGTCACAACTTCACAAGTTTCTCCTCTTACGCTGGAAAGGGCATGGGAATCGCTGGAGGAACCCAACTACTACAGATGCTTACTCTGTGAGACCTTTGATTTGCAAGAGGCCTAATAAAGAAATGGTGTTTTGAAACCACTAGCTGCTAAATGTGGCCAAATAGCTTTTTGAATCCCTTTTGCTCCCTGGAAGTTGTTCTGTAAGTTATTACCTGTTTAGATTTGGATATTTTGTTTATTTAAGTTTGTCTTATTGAAAATGTTGTCAGTAAATGATTTTTTTTTTCCTATTATAAGATTTAAAGTCTGTGTTTTGACTTTAATAGAGCATCAAAATATTATTACAAAAGAATCTGGGAATTTTAAATTTTTTTCTCTATGCCATATTGATCTGAGAAATTAAAACAGGCAAGTCAAAATGTCAAACTCTTAAAGGAACCTAAATAATTTCATTAATACTACAGGTGAATTTAGAATCCAAAACCCAAACACCATTCCTCTGCCTTAAAAAAGAGGATCACTAAGCAAATGCAAATTGCTTGCACATGCTTTAGTTACAGCTGCTTTTTTTTTTCTTTTGTACAAAATTTGTGGCATGCTGCTGAAAACCCTGGCAAAAAATTACATTTGTTTCTGTTTGTACAAGTTATTTCTCGGTGACAGATTACATGAAAGAAAAAGAAAAATTATAAACTAGAGACAGACAATCTCAGCCTCACTCTAATATTTTGTGATTTCTAGCACCTGTATTCTCTTGGATGAGCAGTTAGTCTTCCAGCTGGATTTGATAATCTTGATCTTAAAGGTCTTTTCTAACTGAAGTGGACTGATCCTGGCTGGATGCCAGACCCACCAAAGCCTCTATCACTCTCCTCCACAGCAGGATGGGACAGAAAATAAAAGATTCATGATTCAAGGACCAGAAAAGATCACCCACCAAATACCATAATGAGCAAAACAGACTCGAATTTGGAATATTAACTGAATTGTTACTGACAACATCAGAGCAGGGTAATGAGAAGTAAAATAAACCCTTAAAAATACCTTTTCCCCCACCCCTTCCCAGTTCTACCTCCTCCCCTCCAGCAGTGCAGGGAGATGGGGAATAGGGGTTATGGTCAATCCATTCCATGTTGTTTTTCCCACTGCTCAGGGAGAATAGTCTTTACCCTGCTTCAGCATGGGGTCCCCCCCATAGGAGATATTTCTCAATGAAATTCTCCAATGTGAGTCCATCTCATCAGCAACAGTTTTCCACAAACTGCTCCAACATGGATCACTTTTCCATGGGGTGCAGTCGTTTAGGCACAGCCTCCTCCAGCTTGGGGCCCCCAAGGGGTCACAAGTGTTTCCAGGAAACCTGCTCCAGTGTGGGCTCCTCTCTCCACAGGTCTGCAGATCCCTGCCAGGACCCTGCTCCAGCATGGGCTTCTTTCCCATGGGGTCACAGCCTCCTCTCAGGCATCCACCTGCTCTAGCATGGGCTCCTCCGTGGGCTGCAGGTGGATCTCTGTGCTCCCACTGACCTCCACGGGCTACAGGGGCACAGCTGCACCACAGCCTGCAGAGAAACCTCAGCTCCAGTGCCTGGAGCACCTTCTGCCCCTTCTCCTCCACTGACCTTTGTCTGCAGAGTTGTTCCAAGAAGAAAGCTTCTGGCAGCTTCTCACAGAAGCCATCCCTGTAGCTTCTCCAGGTACAAAAGCTTGGCCATGCAAAACCAATACACCAACCATTCCCACCTTTGAAATATCAGGTAGATTTTCTTTCTTGAGGCGGAATTTTAAAACACTGACCTTTATTTTTAGGACTGTTTCAATACTTGTATTGTCAGTATTCCCCTTTTACTACAGGAAGATGAATAGTTCAGCAAGTTGGACTCTGAGCTGTAGTTCAGAAGATCCCAGGATGAACTCCCCAAGTTATCACCCATTATTCAATGAGACCGTGCACAAGGCACTAAGGGAATAAAGGGCTACAAAGATGTAGACAACAGGTGCAGATGTCTGCACCTCTGACTCCAGGTTAAATACCTCAAGAAATGTTAAAAGTTCAGTAAATATCAATTCAGAAGTTCAGAAATATCCAAAATCTATCTAGTGAAAAAAAAATAAAAAAAAGGAGCACAGCTCATAATTCTATTAAAGCAGTGAGTTAATCAACACTGCTTCCCATCCATACAATCTCCTCTATTTTAGAGGAGTAATGCCTTTTGTTATCTTTTTATTGAGCAAACTTTGGTTCGATTTCTCAGAGTTCTATTTCTAAGAGACTTAAGTATATGTAAGTGCTGGGGGGGTGGGGGAAAGTAGTCACAGTGTTCTCTTCACATCACCATTCATGCAGGAAATATTTTTGAAACATAAGGGTCAGCCCCTAGGCATTGAAAAAGACAGTCAGGAGGTTTAGGAGCTATTGTGCATAAGTAACATCCATAGAACCTGGAAGGAGGATACAGAGATTATTCCTTGATGGGCAAGGTGCAGCAGATTGCTTTGCATGAAGCAGTGGCTGCCTGCCTTTGCTGTGCACCTATGTGCAATGAAACGGGAATAATCACTTTCATTCTGTTCTCTTCTGCCTCACGGGGCACAAAGGAAGAACTGTCAAATCACACAGAATTGTGACATCATTTTCCCTCTGAAGCATCAAAAACCCCATAGTAATAGCAAAAACCTTGAGAACAGAATTAAACAAAATAAAATTTTAAAAAAGGACTCGTAATCTTTTTTCTTCTGAGAGAGAAAAACTATATACAAAGGACATAGCTACAAGAGTTCATTTTAGGAAGCTTGTTGCAAGAACACATGCAGGATTTCAGACAGATTATTTGGAATCAATTTCATTCTTTCCACTCCCCTCCTTTAGGGGAAGAAGGCACAAAAAAATAACGCTTCTGTAGTTTTCTTATCTAGAGAAGGCTATTCATACTTTTTTTTCCTTTAGATAGAAAGAGGGAAAAATATTACATAAATGTGGACTGACATTAAGTAAAACATTTACCCTCAATGAGAAATATCTGGTGTTACAGAACAAAATTAAAATAATGAAGGAACATTTCAGGAACATGTCAGCTGGATTTCTGCAACCTCATCTACAGGATGCTCTGCAATCACCTTATTCATGTGTTTACTGATTTTTCATCATTACTAGCTAAAAAAGTCTGAGCACCTTCTGTTCATTTTACATTTATTCATAACAGATTGACTGTTTTCCTGATATGAATGTTTTCAGCAGTTTATAAAAAGCCAGGGCAGCCGTTCAGTTAAAGAATTATAATCCCTTTTCTTAAACTGAATAACCAATACTTAAATCTCCTAAACATATGGGGACCAGACACTGAGCCCAGAGGTACTAAATAACGAGTTGTCACGAGTTGTCCTCTGTCTCCCAGGATCACGCTGAAAATCATGAACTGTCATCATTCTGTACCTCTAAAGTCCTCATCCAGGACACCACTGAGGACAGCAGCACTGTCTGGTTTGGCACCAGTCAAGACACAATCAGCATTTGCACCACTTTTATCATGCTTTTGGTTTTAGTCAGATTTAAGCATTAGCCGTGCTCTCTTATTTTTGACACCTTCCTTAAATTGTTCAGCTTAATACAGTCTACAACCTGTTTATAACCAACACCGCTGGAGGCAGAACCAAATTCTTGACCTGGACAGCACTGAAATGCAGAGGATTTGTAACTCAGCAGTAATGAAGGCCTGTAGTTTGTAGCGCCACTTCGGGTGTGAGGTTGCAGAGAATTGGCAGCTGAGAGTTTCAGAAACATTGACAGTAAACAAACAAAACTGCTCAGGAGAATGAACAGAAATAAGTTTTGATTAAGTCTGTTTTGACATTTGTTAAGCCAACTTATTGGGTCCCAGTGGGAAAGCAGGAACAAGGAAATATGTACACTTGAACCTGGAGTTCCAGGCCTTTTCCTCGGTTCTATATCCCAGGTCAAGGGTTAATTGCCTGATTTTGAGACCATCCAACTCAGAATATTCTGTGATCCTATGTGTGAATTTGAAACATTTCACAGTATATTTTACAAAAACACCATTAGTCTTAGGAAAATAGCTCTACAACACAGTATCCATATAGCATATTTAGTAGCCTTTTCAAGTTTCACTTTAAGGCCCTAAGAGTTTGAAAGGCTTTTACTTAAAGAAAAAATAAAAGTCAGAAGTAAAACTTCCATTTACCTCTAGCTTGAACAAAAGCAAATAAACCACATAGGCACCACAAGAATTAACAAAAAGACCATCACATACCTCTTTTCATTCCATTTAACCTGAAAGCTTTGCAGCATTAGCCAGGATCCCACCACAAAAAGGCAAAATCCTCAGACCAAGGGAAAGCAGAAGCCTCGTTCTGCCATACCACAGAGAGGGGGAATTCTCCACCCTTTTCCCTCCATGAACAAGAGCAGGAGATAAAACCAACACCAGCTGAACAAGACCCCAGCCACCTACTTAAGGAGAACAATGGGTTGTGGGGAGAGAAAATGTTATTTTTCTCGTTTTCATCTTCTCACCTGAGTGTTATTTACATTTCATACAAGCAGCCATTACTCTTCCCATGTCAAAGACATTACTTTATTCCTTTTCAGGTTGAAGGCAGGCTATTCAAACTAAAACATCATGCCAGTGCAATTAAACCCACATACCTGGCATAAAGAATAAACCAGATTGCAGGGGAATATGAGGGCTTAGTGAAGACTCAGTAAGACTGGCGTAAAACAGAAGAAGTGTGCCATAGTTTCTATGAACTAGGCTGAAAATTACTGATTTCTCTTTGCTGTTAATTTTTGTTCTAAAATTCTGTATTTATGAAATTCGAGTAACTAGAATGTGAACCCACAACACCTTTGTATATTTGAAGTAGAAAACTTCTCTATTTACTTTAAAGATTTTTTCACCTCTTAGACACGCATCAAGCCTAGACATGTAGATCAATAAACCTATTTTTCTTCAGTCTTTAAAGCAATGACATAAGTACAGAAAATACAGCTTTGTTTATCATTTAAAATTAAAAAGATATATAAGGATGACATTTGTCTTTTCTTTAAGAATACAGAACTCATACTAACACAGACTTCCTTACAGTTTCAACTTATCTAGGGATTTAGTGAATGAGTAATTTGAGTACAAAAACATCTTGTATTTGAATTAAGGCATGTTGTTCTGAAGAACAGTGAAAGTAAATAAGGTGAATACCATAAAAACAGAGGTAACAGCATTAAGTATTGCAGCTAGACCATAAGTTTATTTACTATGGATTTCTAAAAGAAAATTTAAAAATTTGATTGGAAAATAACAAATAAAAAAGCATTGCAGCAGCTACATGTAAAACACGAGTATTAGAGAAATTAAAATAGAAATAGCTTCTTATTAGTCTCATCATTCACAATATTTACACCTGTGAATTAATATTAATCTTAGTCCACTGCATCTGTTGATACTGCTTGACATGCCTGGGTAGTCAAAACCCAAAGGAAGTGACATGCAGAGATCTCAACAGCAAATGTTGCTTAAAAGCATTTCAGTGGAGATGAAACAAACAAACAAAGAAATCCAGCAGCTTTCACTGAGTTTCTAAGGTTTCTCTATGTTTTGGATTTTTTTCTTTGGGGAAACTAACCACAAATTATTTTGAAAAATAATCATTTTCTTCCTCATTTTCTTGGGCACAGATGCCTGACATTCACTTTCTATTGCCTTTCAAAACACATACAAAATATATAAGTATTAGACAAAGCAGACACATTTTTCACAAACGTAGTTCAATGAGGGTCTCATATGTCCTACAGTTCACCCTCAAGACAGAGAGGCATTGGTCACTCTAGTAATATCTACTAAAGCATGAGCTCAGCTACTTAATTACTTCATTATAAGTAACCAGTTCAAGCACAAAATTTCAACATATTTTATTCATCTTCATCACGTTTTGTCCAAAAGCCACAGTAACTAGGGAAGAGAGGCTTTAGAATACTTTCTGAGGACCATATAAAGGGCTCTGATGTAAGACAGGCTCAAGGAAGGAAGAAGAAAAGTCCTTAGTAAGTTGGTACATTTGTGCTTCCAGGGGAGAAGGCAAAGTGAAAGTACAAGAGTAGCGTGGGAGGGAAGACTTGTAAAGATCTCATCCTGAGACCATAGCAGGAGTTTTGGGATAGATGTCAGGAACTAAGAGTCTACAGAAAAAGGGAAGGACTAAAATTTAGCGTCAGTTTGGGAGTCTAAGATTATGGTCAAAGATGACAGCCTTGGCAGCAAATACTTAACAGCAAAAATTAGTGAAAGGCATGAGTTTGCTAGTTCCAAGAGAATAGTTTCCATTTAACCTAATCAGTTATACTTAGGAAGGCATCTGAATTTTTAGCAACCCTAAGAATATAGAGGGCAGGTAAATAACCCTTAATTAAATAACTTCACTTCCATGTACAAGCCCACACTTTGAACAAAGGATGAAACGTGGCTCAAGTGACTTGTACAGTGGTCTGACCATGAGCCATTTGTCCACAGACTAATACACAGTGTCAGCCTGTCAGCAACTTGTGTGTCACTATCATCACTTTCTGCAGCACTGCCGGCGGCAAGAGCTCCTGCTAACACGGAGACTTCTTTGCAAGGGCCACAATGTTTTGCTGGCAATGTTTTGCTTTGTTGGATGGCTGCAGAGGATATGCTTTTGCAAGCAAAGCATGATTCCCATTCAACCCTAAGGGTAGATTCGAACTCAGTCCAAACTTACAGCTGTATTTGCTCTTTCAGCTGAAATTTTAGAATTTTCATCAACCTTTAAGAGAAAAAATTAAAATATCAGGCAACCTGACAACATCAGGACTAGGACTTGATTTTTCCCTACATTAATCAGGAAATGTAGTACACAAGTAGGGAATTGAGATGTTGGTTCAATTCCTCTGTCATTAGATGACAGTGTCATAATCAATTTTGCTATTGTTTTCTACTCACTTCTTTAAAAGCAGAAGTTAAAATCAGGATTTCTTTAATAAAATTAGAGTATGAATCACTGGAAGATTATGGATAAAGTAATATTAAGACATATTGCTTTGCTTGTAATGTCTCCTGCCTGTGAGTGACCACATATCTTGTTACTCTGTGAGGAATTTTAATGGCCTTTAGTTTTAGAAAACACTGTTAGCCTATCATTTCAAATACCAGACCTCTTAAAAGTAATTCAAGTGGTCCTAGGCCAGAAAAAAAAAAAGGAATTGAAAGCAGGTTAAATCTCCAGTACCTAAAAAACCTCCATTTTTAAAAAAAAATCCTGTTAAACTCAGATGGATTTTCTTCCCCCGTCTCTCTATAACCTTACAGAAAGATATCTTTTGGCTTAGAGTCTGGGTGTTTGCTGGAAAAAGGAGTGTGAGATGAGGATTTAAGAGAAAAAAAATTATACACTCTCAAGATTTGTTTAATACAGGAACAATTTCATTGATTTTCAGCTCAATTTGTTTTGGTTTCATTTTGCTTTCTACAGAGAAAGACTGATAGGTTTTAATACAGTTCCATTTCAAGAGCTGGAGACGTGACATTCCTCAGATCTGATCCCATACTCTGCAACAGTTCCTGGG
The DNA here is from genome assembly GCA_013400495.1 of Nicator chloris. Classification (NCBI taxonomy): domain Eukaryota; kingdom Metazoa; phylum Chordata; class Aves; order Passeriformes; family Pycnonotidae; genus Nicator; species Nicator chloris. The sequence continues at coordinate 10,123 of WAAE01002228.1, read as the reverse complement.
GCCAGGTGTTTAGAGTGAACCTATTACTGTGTGAATTGGAGTATATTTTACCATGAAGTAACCTTAGCATTGAGAAAACATGAGAATCAAAAAGAAAATACATTACCAATGTGTGTTGAAGCAACAGAGTGAATGATTCACTACCGAAAACACCATGTTTAGCATTACGCAGTCAAATGCTTAGTTCAACATATGTTTGTTACCAGTCACATCACTAATAAAATAGAAATAGCAATTTTTTAAAAGTACTTTTTCCATCACTTTAGTCCAAGAGTATTTTACGTTATCAATGCTTAACAAATATCAACAACAAAAACAAACAAAAAACACAAAAAAAACCCCAAAACCAAAACAAAAAAAAAGAAGAAACCACTTTTTTTTTTGTCTTTTGATTGATCAAACCCTGTAGATTAACACTGGAGACATAAGTATTTCCCTAATGCATGCACTCACTAATGAATCTTTTTTCCATACTTCTTAGGTTATTGTAAATTGTTATTGCAATACTACCATAAAACCTGCAGTTTCTTTTGAGGAATCTTTTCCGGAGTTTTCCTTTTTCCCATTTTAATTGCCATTCACCGTGGCTGCTATATATGTCAAATCAAAATCTTACCATTAAAGGAATAATAACTTTTCACACAACTTATACATTTCATAGATATTAAAGTATGTAGCTACAGATTTTTATATAACTTGCATTGTTGCTTGCATCAGTGACATAATGTGATGTTTCCTGAAGATCTCTGAGCTATGAAGAAAGTCTGCTGCATAAAGCAGCTATGCTAACCCTAACAGACTAAAATATTCTGGACATTTGTGTTTAAGACTTACTGGACTTGACTGAAAATCTTCTACCTGCTTAAATCCGTATGTTAAAATCCAGTCATATATATACTACAAAAACCACCATGATTGCTTACACAGATGTACGATAAGGTATTCATTTACACATCACAATTCTCCAGTATTACTGAATTGCATTTCTCCCACGGAAGGTTACACAGACCAGAGTGAACACGCAACATTAAACATCCCCAAATTACTGTTCCCACTTAGAATTCAACGCGGAGGAAGGGGCGACATTTACTCTGGGCTTCGACACAAGAGGGAAACACCGTCTGACGGTGTTGGCTTTGGAAAAGGCAGCGTTGGGCGATTCCTGCTGCCGTTCAGCAGCCGCGCGTCCCCGCGGGAGCGGCGCTCCCCGGCCGCGGCTCCGCAAATCCTGGAGCGCCGCCTGCCGCTGGCTCGGCTGCTACCGCCGTCATCGAGTTTAAACTGCTAAATGGCACCTCGCAAGGCAAGGGTTTCCTCCCGCTCTTGCCACTGCCATCGAGGAATAGGTAAATAGATTTAAATCGCATGAATTATTAAGAGCACATGCTGAGTCAGCATCGTGCTAAAGGACAAGGTATTTTTTTTTAATAACGTCGTTGGTCAAACTCACAAATAATTTTAAGGGAAAGTACTCTCTTCCACATGATAATGTAATGTACATGGAAATGGAAGGCACAAATGGACTAGGGACTGAGTAAATCAAGTGCAGAAACATCATAGAAACATGGTTTGACTTGGAAGAGACCCTAAAGACTTTCCAGTTCCAACCCCCCCGCCATGGGCAGGGACAGTTTCCACTAGACCAGGTTGTTCCAAATCTCATCCAGCCTGGCCTCAAACACTCTCAGGGATAGGGAATCCACAGCTTCCCTGGGCAACCTGTCCCAGTGCCTCAACATCCTCACAGTAAAGAATTTCCTCCCAATGTCTGATATAAACCTTCCCTCCTTCAGTTTATAGCCACCACCCCTTGTCCCTTCATTCCTTGCACTTGGAAAAAGTCCCTCTCCTGCTCTTGTAGGCCCCCTTTAATTATGGGAAGGCTGCTCTAAAGTCTTCCTGGAGCCTTGTCTTCTCCAAGAACAGCCCCAAACATCCATTAAGCTCATGTGCTTAATTTAAAGAGACACTAAATCTCCTCTTAGTCCCCGAATAGTGAGAAAAGTATTTGAGAAACTCAACTGCCATGTAAATGCCCATCTTTCCTTCTGTTTAATGTGAAGGAATCTTTAGGAAAGTTGGTGATCCAACACATTGTCTGCAGTTAAAGAGAAAGACTAGGGAGAGGGATCTTGTGCTTAACATCACCAATGATCCTATCTCACAAATACATATCTCAATTACCATAATATTTATGTTTAAAATGAAATATACTCTTAAATGCTGGGTAAAACCATTTTGTATGACTCACTGTTCCAGAATATCATTACTAACTTGGAATCCCGGAATTAAAGATGTGAATGACATCTAGAAAGTCAAACAAACGGGTTGCTTGTCAGAAATGCAGTGGTTGCAGCTCTCAATTCTGACAGGAAAATGGATTTGAAGCAATACAACAAATCCTCCCACTTGTATGAAACACTACAAAATATTTAGGCAAGTATATTTTCTACATCATCCCAACAGCAGTCACTCAATAAAGTGATAATTATCGATATTCCTACAGTTTCCAAGGAAATTAAAGAGAATAATAAAATGCTGTACTTCTATTGCATGACTAACAACCTAGGGAAGAATGGTGATTTATTCTTATATTTATACAGTCATTCATAATAAAGAATCAGGCACACACTGTACTGGCACACTGCTGTCATACAGTCCAACACACGACATTCCTCTCAATGCTTCAAAACATCTTTTAATACTGTAGAACAACTACCACTCTACAGACAGCTACAATATGTTTTTCCCTCAAACCCCTTGCTATATTTCAAGAAAAGTTCAATGTCTTCTCAGGAATTTCCCTTTAGGGAATCACAGCTTTCTTCCATGTAGGCTCTTTGGTAGAAATGGATGTCTTTTCATACTTTTGTTCTTATCAAAGAAAACCAAGCAAACTCCTTTTGATGCACATCTTTCTTGAAAAGAAAAATGTGCCTTTTCATACATTACTAATTTCCAATTTCCCAATATTCTCCTATTTTTTTTTACTTATTGTGGTTTTTTTTACTTGTTCAGTGGAACAAAGTTAAAAAGGAGACACTCTTTTCCCCTACATTCTTTTTTTGATTGGTTGGTTTGGTTTTGCATTTAAGAAGGAAATAACCCACAAAAACAGTGTGACAGCATACAAAACATTAATTTCTTTTCCTTTCATTCCAAACAGTGCCAGTTTTCCCCACCAATTCTGTTAACTATTAACCAGAGGGAGAATTGGACATGACACTTGACATCTTTCAAGCTCCAGGGCCAGAAAATCTTCAATTCATGTAAAGCTTTGAACTGAGTTTTCCAGTATATCAATCTGCTTCCCTAATTCTCCAGTGCAGCAGCAGTGGAAAGGGAAGCACTCATCTCTCATCTGAACCATGCCTAGTTTTACAAACAAATGTTTGTTATGCAGAATTTTATTGAGTAATCTCTCAGTTCTTTTTGTTCTCAAATAACAAGACCAGTAATCATGACACTGGAACATTGTTAGCACATCTCTGACCACCTGCAAACACTATTAGACTGTGTGTTCCAGCTATATCAATCTCACAAGCCCGAAGTAAATTGTCTGAACAGAAAAGCTGACAAACACAATAAATGCTGGGAAATGAAGCAAAAAATGAGTCAGTAACAAAGTACCAGCACTTTCTGTGACAACATACTCAGGCTACTGATCCTGTCTCCAGCAACACAAAATAACAAAACAACAACACACCCAACCCAAACAAACACAATTTTAAGAACAATAGCTATTATTAGAACAATAAATACATGGCATGATATCTAAGCTTTTCAATCTTATCTCTGTTACTGGCATTAGGTTTCATGTCAAAGCGACTCGAGAGGTGAACTATGTACTCTCTTAAGCAAGGATGTATTAAACATTGATGATGGTGGTTAATAAGGGTTTACTGGTGGTTTAACAAGGCTTGAGTTGGCCACTTGTGTGATTAAATTAGAAAAGAAAACCAGGTCTGTGACAGACAATTACATGCCTGCATGTACACAAGAGACAGTTGCCTACTGTCTTCAGGAGATGGCTGCACAGCTACAAATGCATTCAGGACTTCTCAAAAAAAAACAGTAATATGAGTCTTTGTTTCCCCACCTGCAGAATAAGGACAAAAGCAGACTTGGAAAAAAAAACTAAACCAAAACAAACCAAACAAAACCCCTTCCAATCCTACATCCCTATTCATCATGTTACTATTTTAACTGCAATTTAAGCCCAGTTCAAATGAGGCAATTAATCACCAGCTTGCTTTTTCCCCTCAGAAATTCTTTGTAATGCTTTCCATTCTAAAGTTGGTGCAAATAAGGACTTCAAAAGACATTCTCATTGAAAGATCAGAAGTCTGGAATCATTAACATTTGTCTTTCAGCAGGACTGTCCTTTGAGCGAAACATTGTACGAGTGATATTTTGTTATTGACATATATACTGGAATATGGAGTCAGACCAATAAATGCAGAGATCCCACTAGTCTACATTCCCACTGCACCTGGACAACAATAGAGTATTTATTAAAGCAAAGCCATTTCGTTTTAGGCTTCATCTTCCATCCTACACCTCCAAAGCATTTGATGAAAGAAAACATGTAGACTGTCCAATTGTATAAAGTGAACCAAATTCTATTCTCCAAGCAACACACAACATGGAATCAAATCCACTTGACTCAATACATAAGAGCAAAACAGGTCATGGGGAACTGTGTTTACAGTGAGCATACAACAATACATTACATGGTTGTTGCCCTCAGCAATGACTTCTGACTCAGTGCAAAATCATTGTACACCTTTCAAACTGCCACTACTTCCAAGTTTGAAATACAGTAGTTTTTCCTAATAATGTTACTGACCAAAATCAACTGACAGCACAGTGAAAGCTCCTATCTGCCACTTTTAAATCCATGTTCAAGGTACCTCAGAAAATGTGCTGCAGAATCAGAAACATCTCAGAAAAGGATAACCTGTCAACCACTTCAGAATAATTTCTGTGCAGGCAACAGGTAAGCAAGCAGTCCCCGGTTGAGACTTAGGAAAGATGTGATAAAGGTCTATAAATGTATGTATGTATCAGTGACAGCATTTAGAAAGTGATTTGTTTGTTGTTTCTTCAAATAGTCTAAACATCTTACATCATATTAAACTTAGAAAAGGAGGTTTAAAATAAGTTAAGGAGCTAGGTTTTCTGTTCAATGGATTGCTAAACCTATGGAAATCCATGACAAAAGATGTTGTAGAAGCTACAGCATCCCAAAGTTTCAAGGGCGCATTGGGTAAGTTCATGAAGAGAAACATGTTTAAGATCATTGAATGTTAAGAATGCTTCTCAGAAAAGTTCTTCCTTCCTTTCAACCACTTGAGGCTCACGTAGTTGGAGCACTGTGAGCCTGCTTGGAACAAGCATTGAAACATTTGCCTTGGTGTGCTACTTCTCCATAAACATGTTTTTGACCACTGTCAGTTGGCACACTGGGCCAGATAGAACCCCTGGGCTGCCCTGTGCAGATACTGATTACAGTCTCATGTTATATTAATTGCTCACAAGCAAAAAGCTCTACATTTTGTCATGCACTGGGGAACACACTTTTAGTAAAGCAGTCATATAGTATTGTGTATGTCTGTCTTTAAAATCTGTTGAAAACTACTGCAAAAAAGAAAATCACCCTGTGATTAACTGGTACCATTTGAAAACCTTTAGCTCTTACCCTTGTTCCGCCCCAGATTCAAAGAAATACTTGACAGTTTCTAGAACCTGAAGAAAATGTCAAGCCTTATAGAAAAGCTGTTTCTAGAAGTACATGTTCTTAAGCTCCTCTGTCTACTTTTGATCTGATTCTGTGGTAGAACCTTATCTAGCAAATATACACCACACACGGGATTATTTTTTTTAGGATACAGAATTTATGATCCTTATCTCTAGAGGAAGAGAGCCATCTCAAAAGCCACGACTAAAACCTGTCAGTGATACTCAGGTCCTCTTTTCTTTCAGATTAAGTCTTAGTTTTGCCATTTTCTTCTACATCTAGGCCCTGAAATGAGGAGCGAGCTTTGAAAACGCACAGAATACAGCAGATTTACTCTTTAGTTTTATTACAGAATTAAACACTTCATCTCTTAGGGTATAATCTCAGAACACAGCTGCACAAACCTGTGTCCCCAGGAATATAAATTTCCACATTTGCAAGTAAGAATGTGGACCCAGGACGCACAAGTTCTCTATATCCTCCAGGCCTCAGAGAAGCCACACACATCTGGCAGAAATCAGGAAGCATTTTTCTTAGGAAAACAGAGCATAGTGGTGACTATTTTAATTACCTTTCCCCTTGCAGATTAATTCTGACCACAGATTCAAAAATCTTTCCTACAGGTTTGCATAATCTATACTTGCACCTTCAAAATTAGTACAGTATTAAAGAGTAGTAAAGAAATATAAATCCTATCGGAACTACTCAACCATGGTGGCATTTAGTGTTTCTCTGGCATGCCTAAACCTGTACCTAGCTGCTAGAAAAGCACTCTGGCCATCCAGCAAGGTGAAGCCATGCACGCAGACGGTGCTTCATGACAGACTGTCAAATGTAAATAACTGCTGTCCAAAGAAATGCATCCTAATGGCAAACATCAACTAATTAGGCTGTGTAAGTCATCCCAAAAACATCATACCTGCTCCTATCTGTTGGCAACACAAAGACTTTAATCATCTTTCTAGGCACTTTTCCCCAGTACCTTTTCTGCTTAGACATCCATTTGAAGTACTCTTCTTAGTATAAAAGATTATTAAAGTTCTATTTAGCACACAAATAATTATATGCAGCTGTTTAACTACCAAATCAAATAAACAAACAAACTGGCCATTCATTCCAGGAATGAGTACAAGGACCAGGAAATTGACTTCATCAGATAAATCACTGAAAACCAGTAGTTCTTGATGTACAGAACAAAAATATTAATCTTTTAAAGACAGATGCAATAATGTTATCTAGTAATAATAACAAGGAAAGGCCTACATTTATTTGTATATACATTTCTATGGAAGACAGTGGGCTGGATCTTCCAGCATCTCAAACAAAAGTCATTGCACAGATTTTTTTTTTTTCATTAGAGAACAGAAATAATAACAGTAACAATACCAGAATACTTGAGTCCAGCATCTGCTTTCCTTAGTGCAAGTCACTGCCAAATAAGTCATACTAGCTGTGTACATTGATACTCACATTCTAAAGAAAAAGAGCCAGAAATACAGAATGAATAAAAAGTAATTTTGCACATTCAAATCTTCAATCTTGTCTTTTATAGGTGTCTTTAGATATTGAAAGTCAGTTTCCCTGTCCTGGCTTTTGGGGAGTAGCAAACACTGGCCTCTATCTTTGTTTACAGGAAGAGTTCCTTGCTCTGCTCCTGGAAACCAGTACATCTGCTCTAAAATCAACTTTGTTCATTTGACAGAACCATCATTATGAAATACATTATTCTTTGGAATACTCATCACAGTGAAACAGAGATTAATGGAGAAATAATGCACAAGTATCTGAATGTTATGTGTCTTTTCTCCAGTGTCTATTTTTACGAAAATTTCATTAAGAAAATTTGACACAAAATGTCTAGAACTCACCGATTTTTTAACAAAATATTTACCTTTGCTACAATTTGCTGTTTATTAGTTTTGTCCACCATCTCAGTCAATATGTGATTTTTTAATATAACTGTTAACAGAATAAATTGCCTCAAGCACTAAATGTATACATTTACTCGTAGAACACTTGGCTTTTGAGTTGTTTTCACATCTCTTCCCAAAAACTTTACCATGGATACAGCCCCTGGGTTAGTGCAAGGCAGTGTGCTGTCCTGGTTACACCAGCTCCATACCTACAATCATAGTGAAATACAGAAGAAAGCAAATCTTATATTTTCTGTCATTTGGAATATATCGAGGGAACCACAAAAATTACAGAACACAATTTGCAGCTTTAAAGCCGAAAAACATGTAATTGAATTCACATATTGGGAAGTCAAACAGACATGAAACACAAAAAACCTGTACCAAGACTCTGTGTACACAAATCATTTAACAAAAGGAAGCAAAAGAATTGGGGAACTCCTGAGAAGTCCCTGTCTGTGTCAGTGATTAAATCTTTCACGGGCTTCCTACCGAGTATCCTGAAGAAAAACAAGCACCTACAAGCAGAATTTACAGCTCTTTTCAGTAATTTATCTTTTAAAGCTTCAGAGCGGTAATTTCAAACCCAAACCTGAAAGAAAATCTTTAGTCTGTGGTTACAAATATACTCACAAAAAACTAAACCCTGATTTATCAGTCTTCTTTATTCACAACATATTTAGCAGACTGACCAATGTTAATTCCATTTCATTGACAAAGGAAAAGATTCTACTGAAAGTAGAGGATTGAAAGTATCTTTATGGTACATAAAAAAAAATAGGGTTCACAGAATTTCAAGCTGCTGAACAAACACAACATATTTCATATATATACACATGCATATACATATATACACACACATAACAGATTCAGTAAATTTTTCACTTTCCCCTGAAGTGAGCTTGAATATTTCATCTAAAATCTTCTATTGAAGAGGAAAAATATTTTCTAAAGTAATTCTCTCCAACTTTTGAAAGTTCACAGCAACAAAGGTAAAGGATTCTTCCCTCCCATGTAATATGAGCAGAAAAGAAGCTTTAGAGGATTTCACTGAAGGCGGTAAAATTCTAACATAATAAATTAAATTGTAATTAGCTGTACATTTATCTTTCTGTCATGATTCCACTTGGGACAATCAGTCTCCTTCCTGCACGCTTCTGAGTGCATGCAGAGAGTTCCAGAAGGATGGGGAGGCAAGGCAACAACAGTGCAGAACATTCATTCACAGCAGGAAAGAAGTTGCCTTCCACAAGCAGCATTTCCACCAGCTGCTCCTTGGAGATACCAGAAAGCAAATTCTTTCTATTTGATGTAAGACAGCTACTGTTAATGCTACAAAAATAACATACCAAAGGGTCTGGCTTGCTGATTTCGTGTAACAAGCTAGTTACATGTAAGTGACCAGCTCCTACAACATAGGCAAAAGAGGAATCTTAACAAACACGAGAGGAGAAGGTTATAGGAACATTTTAAACTGGGATTACATTTGTGTTTCTAGTATTCAACGTAACAGAACCTTTACTTTCATTGTAAAACTCAGTAACGCTTTTGGCTGGCAACATTCTCCAAATCTTATTAAGGTATTTAAAGCACCAATAGGTGACAAAGTAACATCCTTCTCGAAATCCTGTATGTGAAGGTTACATTGGGCAAGGATCTTTCTTCTGAATTTGGATGTCTAGACATAATATGTATCATTGTTAATAGTGAACAATTTCCATCTGTTTTATGCCAAAGTTCAGCACTGTAGTAGAAGAGCGAACGTCCCAGCTCATAGTTGCAGGTTTTAACATTATTTGCTTTCCATTGTTTATTCTTATTGGGCTTTATATATATTCATTGAGATTTGCATAATAATCTTTAAGTGTTTTCCATTAATGACTCTCCCTCTTCCCAAGAAACCACATTGGTCACAGATTAAAAGCTGGCTCTCTGAAAGCCTTCACAAACTCTTCACTCGGCCTTTTATATAATGTTTATTACATAAACACCTCTCCATATCCATTCTTTTTTCTTCATTGTGAAAGCTGAATACTATTAAGTAATAGTCATAAGCTTGCATAAAGAATAGGAACCCTCTGCCACACAACTGGACATTGATTTCTGGTACTTCTTAACCCATAGGTTTTTATGGAGTCTATTTCATGACAACACTTTAGACCCCACATCTATTGCTACGTACCTTCCTTACTGTTTTACTGTAAATCACTTTCTTACGTGAACTTTCAAACATCTCAAATACTTTGCCACAACCAGATCTCTGTTGACAAGAATTATGGAACATGAGAAGAAAGGGAAAATGCCATTATATGATAATAATCTTTGAGAGGCCTTGAATACCTGAAACATTTATCTTTAGTGCTTTCAAAAGTGTCTTTCCATTTACAGGAGAAAAAAAATGCAAAATGGAATATAAGATAAATATTTGTATTACATTTACAAGCATGGATACTAGTTCCCACCAACTGCA
>WAAE01002226.1:0-17218 GCA_013400495.1 Nicator chloris | reverse complement strand
CGGCCGCCACCTCCGCGGCCCGGAGCGCCTCCTCGGGGGCGCCGCGACCCAGCGCCGCCGCCAGCCCCGCCGGCGGCACCGGGACCGACGGCAACGGGAGCAGCACCGGGGCCGGCAGCCTGCCGCCCCTGGGCAGCTTCAGGCCCGGCCGGGAAGATGTCATGGTAGGAGACGACCCCTACAACCCCTACAAGTACACGGACGATAATCCCTACTACAACTACTACGACACCTACGAGAGGCCCCGGCAGGGCAGCAGGTACAGACCCGGCTATGGCACCGGCTACTTCCAGTACGGTAAGAGCCCTCCTTTCCGCCCGTCCCGTCCCTCCCCTGCCGGCGGCCCCGGCCCCGCCGCACGATCCGCTCGCTCCGCGCCCGCCGGTCCCGGCGGGATGAGCTGCGGGGGTCACCGGCCCTGCCTGGCCCTCGCTCGGGGCAAAACCTGACCGGGCAGGCGGTCTCGGTTCTCCTGGCTCTCGGGCTGCGGGCAGCCCAGTCCCCCTGTCTGGGAGAGGGGCGAGCTGTAGATAAGCCCACCGGGGGGTCCGGGCGTCGTGCTTGCGATGGGGTGTTTGGGACACGCCTGAGCAAAGGGGAATGCGAGGTTAACGGAGAGCAGGGGTCCGTAGCAAAATGACGGCTCCTAAAGACTGGGATGATAGCCAAATATTTGCAAACGTGTCCTGGGTTGATCTTGCTGTTATGTGGTTGGTTTGATGAACTGCAGGTCTCCCTGACTTAGTCCCGGATCCCTATTACATCCAGGCGTCCACATATGTCCAGAGGATGTCCATGTATAACTTGAGATGTGCTGCCGAGGAGAACTGCTTGGCAAGGTAGGCATAGTCCCAAGATTTTGCCTGTTTGCTGTGGGTTGCTGTGCTCCTGTTTCCACCTGTGAACACGGTGAAGAGTAGAGAAGGGTGAGGCTGGAGGGCTCAAGGAAACACAGCCCTCTGTAACCTTCTTCCAAATTTGTGGCAGATGGTAGAGCATGCACATCGGAAAGCAAACCTGCCATATTAGTGAGACAACGTGAAGATCTCCTGAAGAACCTACATGCTGTGAAAAGTTGTATTATGTGTTTCTGTTGCCAGGCTCACTTGAACATTTCTGAATTTTGTGAAATGGAGGCACCTAGAAAACCACTTCAATCTGTTGATTTTCATTTCCCTCCTCTACTCCCACAAGATCATTAAAGAAAAAAAAAAAAAGAATTAAAAACCAAACAACAAAACCCCTATTCTTAACCAGCAAAACCCCTATTCTTAGCCAGCACAACTTGCTATTAAATTATAATAAGGTAATTGTTTCTGGGCCTATGCCTTTTAATGTCTCCTAAAACTGAAATCCCTCTGAAAAGTGTTTCAGAGTCTCTTAAGGGGTTGAAATAACAACGTTGTTATGAAGTTAGGTCTTGTCCAGTTGGCAAAGAGGGATTTTTCCTGTTTTGTTTGGAACGAAACCAACATGGCTGTTTTTAACCATTTTAACTTGTTTGATACCTTATCATGCAAAACAGATTTATTTGTTTACCAGCATCATTAATTTATGTCAGACTGTTTCAGGGTTATGCTTGCTCTTCACTTGCAGAAAAAAGAAAACACGTCATAATAAGCAGTATTTTTTTTTGCTAGGTTCACAGTGAGGACTCATTGAAGTGTTCTTGCTGGCTATTAGTTGATTAAAATATTCCAGTATTTTAAAAAGTGTAGATAATAGCTATGTAGAATAGGAAAACGCAGCCTGATTCATATACATATTAGGGTTTTTTACAATGGAATCAAACATCTATTGTGTGATTTTGCATACACAGGCAGTTATTTTGATTAACAGCAACTAATAAAATTATGTTTTTTGGTACCAGAGTAATTTTACAGCTCAGCAGTGATCTTCTTCATAGGCAGAGTCAGTCAGTGGTCAAACTTCCGTTTATAAAATTAAAACCAGATCTGAATCTTACTCAGGTCTTGGTCTGACACCAGGCATTTCCACACCGTATGGAATTCCGTGTGTGACTCTCCAATGCACGAGGCTTATGGGGCCTGAAAAGATCTCTGCTATCAGTTACTTCTGAGACAATATAAAGCATTTTTTCAGAGTATTTCTTGCATATATTTACAGCTTTTTCCTTTGTTTTCTTTGATTTGCATCATTGCAGTTCAGCTTATCGAGCAGATGTTAGAGACTATGACAATCGGGTGCTCCTGAGATTCCCCCAAAGAGTGAAAAATCAAGGCACATCGGATTTTCTGCCCAGCAGACCCCGTTATTCATGGGAGTGGCACAGCTGTCACCAGTGAGTGAACTGTTCAGTATGGCATCTTTTAATTATGCTTTTCACTAACAGATTGTCACTTATAAGGGGACATTTTCTAGAACTCAAGTGAACCAGAGAGAAACCATGGGGCAACTTTAGCCTTTTACTATCTGATTAATTTTATGATGTGGTAGTTATTCTTCGCATGTATTGAGAATTACTGTTTATACAGACACATGAAACGAAGATGGATACAAAGCTTGTCCATATGTATGAAACTCTTACAATGTGTGGATTAAATATACATACAAGTCTGAAATGAGATTTGACAGTGGCACTTTCTCCTTTTATTTTACATATAGTCCACTTACATTTAAGTGTCATCAGTAAATAAAAGTCCCAACCATATTAAAATAAATAGAAAACCTAAAATGTACATTTATTAGCATATTCCCTATAATAACACATCATTTTAAACAGTGACCCATACTTCTTGAGCTGAATTTAATGAGCTAGTTCTTCACAAGGAATGGTCTGATCAATTTGGAAAAGGAAAGCTACTGAGTTGACTGATCCCATTATCAATAATATTCTATATGTGTATGATGATATTTTGACATATCAGCACTGCTCTAGAAATAGTATACTTGCTGGAAACACAGTAAGGGAAATGTAGTAGAACATTTTCAACATTTTGGGAGCTGGTAACACTGCAAACTTGTACCTTTTCAGAAAACTCATATGCAGGAGTTTGCAGGTTTGTTCCAATTTTTGCTATGTCTCAGCAGGAACAGTTATAAAATACTAGAACTAATTACTCAGAATATTTACTTTCACCTTACTTAAAATACAACTCTGCTGCTACAGGCACATAAATGATAACTTAGTCTTTTTTAAAAATTGTTTGAAATGTGGGCTTAATCTGAAGATCTCTGAGCCAATGGAATATTTCTCTCTAGGTTCAGAGGCTTTAGGCATTGAATAAAAAAACGGTATCATTAGAACAAATTATTTCAAAAAAGACTCATATGATCAGTTTATAAACCTTGCAAGCACCAAAAAGCTAAAACTAAATCAAACCTAACAACAAATACCTTCACAAATGCTTTAGTTAACCTCTACCCCTGAAAAAAATCTTCATCAATAACAAAATTCCCCCAACCCTCATGCTTACAAACTTGATAAATGGATTAAATGGGTAGAGAGCAGTTGAAGTTTTCCATTTGTAGAAAAAACACTTTCTTACTGTGCCACAATAGTCCAGCTATCACTGTCCAGATGCAAAGTGTCTCTGATGTTGATTCAGTTCTTGGACAGAAAATACATTGCCACAAAAAAATGCATCTCTCGTGATCATTTCCATAAGAGTGAAGCAAACTCATTTGGAAGTGAACTCAAACTGCCAATTACTTTGGCTAGCCATCAGACCTCAGTGTTAGTCATCATCATCTGTGGACTCAGTGTTCTGGATGTGCTTGCTTGTGAGGCTCCTGTGCTTCTGTGTTTTACCAATACATTTGAATTTTGTTTAATTAGGCCCTTTTCGTACACCTCTTGAGCTGAAAGCATTCAAAAGTGACTGTAGCCAAATGCTGTAAAGACACACTGCAGGTAGAAAATACAAGCTTATTTTCCCACACATTTGGAAAAAGTGAAATTACAACAATATGAGGTGTTAGAACTCCACAATAAGAGCTAGAAGTCACTTTGTGTGAAAGCAAGAAAAATGCATCACTTTGCCCAAATCAAAAGCATACACACTTCTGGAATAGAGACAGCATTAAGTGCAGCCTGTAAAAATAGTTGATATTGAATGAAATCTGCATTGCCAGTACACAGAGGCTGATTTCTTCATGCAGATTTTGTCTTCACGGATGTTACAAATGTGTTACATTGCGTGAGGGCCATGGAAATGGGAAACTAAATTGTTGGGGTTTCGCTAGCAAGTAGCAAACTTCCATGGACTTTATAGTATGGAAGGTAAGCATTCCTAGCAGAACTCTGGTTAAGGGCACTTATGTTAAATTCAAATATGAAATACTTAATACTTCCTATTGTTACTGGAAAAGAGTTGAAAGAGAAAATTTTGGAAAAACAGTGCTGCTATGGAATGTTTCCCATAACAAATTAAAACCATTATTTGTTTATTGACGATGACATGTAGTACTTGAAAACTAGAGTACTGAAAATAATTGAGTGGTCAGTAGGAGGAAAGTATACTAACACAGAAGTTTTGGGTAGTAGATAAAATTTGTCCAAATTTAACAGGATGTAGATCAAATAGGAATATGTGAAAATGTTATTGATAGGATCTGATCCATCTCTAATAATGTATCTATGGTTTAACAGACATTATCACAGCATGGATGAATTCAGCCACTATGATTTGTTGGATGCGAGCTCACATAGAAAAGTTGCTGAAGGACACAAAGCAAGTTTCTGCCTTGAAGACACTTCCTGTGATTATGGGTATTACAGGCGATATGCATGTACGGCACACACACAGGTAGGAGCTGCTTTGGAGACAACCAAGTGTCTTTCCCCTTCCTAGTTTGTATTTGGATAACTTTTCGGCCAATCACCTGATGCCCGGAATTAGCTGTCGCTGTAACTAGCTTCTGGAATTCCCCATTATAGAGACCGGAATGCTAACCTGGAGACTGATAATTTATCCATGTGCTGCGAACTGTGGGTTTCTTATTAAAGGGCAGTGACCCTCCCTAGTGTAGCATCACTAATAACTGAACTATACTAAAACACACCACAAGTTCTTGTGGCAGTAGGGCTGGTCAGGCTTGCTAAGGGGCACTCAAGACAGCTCGTAAAGAAGCTGTTTCTAACACTCATCCACCCAAACTGATGTCCTTGGCTGGTGCCAGAGTTCATAGCTGGTATTTTCTCCCTTGTGGAATTTGAAGCTGTAAGGTGCTGGATTCCACTAACACCTGCAGCTGCTGGCTGGCAGTCTGGCACAGAAATCTCAGAGTACTGTTCTGTACAGCAGGAGGCTGTTGAAGAGAATGGCAGCTGTGTGGATGTTATGATGGGCCACGTACAAATGTAAAGACAGGTTCCAGGGCTTACTAGAGGAACATGGAAAATGGAACATTTTGATAGACAAATGTTCTGTTTTCCATGACAAATGGAACATTGTGATAGACAAATCCATGCAAGACTCCTACCTTGAATATTGCAGCACCACCTCTCAGAATTGCTAAAGAAAAGATTAAAAAATCCTAACCAGCCAACCTCAGCAGAACAAGGCTGATCAGCAGTGTAGTATGGCTATGAGATTTCATAGACTGTTCCATTTGGAAAACCAGAAGTAAGACCAAAACTTGGCTGGTTGTGGATTGAAAGAGGAAATGATTGACACTTACTGACAATTGTTGATGGTTCTGACAATATATGAACTTAAGACCTGTCAGCCAACAGCTTTACAACAGAGAGGACTGCTCCTTGGACACATGAATTAAGTATTCATTTCTTTGCCTTTGAATGTTACAGAGATCAAAAATCTCCATGGGCTAAAGAAGAATGTAGACAAAGTAATGGATATTATTAAACACAAAAGTCTGATGGTACCCCATGCCTTAAATACAGTTAAATGCCTGGTGGAAGGAATTTTCCTGACATTACACATCCCACTCCTTATGTTCTTTTCTAGTTAAGGATCTGCCGCTGACCACTGTCAGAGACGTGACACTGAGCTTTGATGGATCTGTGGTTTAACTCAGTGTGGCCATACGTACACATAAACTTGTATCCCTTACTGTGCAGCTTTTAATCTAGAAGGTAGTTATTCTGTCACAGAGAAATGACAGCTATGTTTCACTGGCTGACGTGTCCACATTTGCATTTTAACTATAATGAATGATCTGCAATACATAGAGGCTTTGAAGAGCCTTTGAAGAAGTTTTAAAAATCCTTTCCTACTTCTGTAGACGATGACATCTAACTAAGCAACATACATATTTTACTGCTGGAGTATTTGTGTCACTAGAATCACGGCTGTGTCAGCATTTCCACTGGAAGCCCATATTTCAGGGGTTTGTAATTGGACTGTAAAACTTTCCTCCAGCCTCAGACTTGGCACAAACGTGCGAGAGTCTGAGCTGATCACCAGCTGGGTCAAGAGGGAATTCCTGCAGGACTTGGGTTTTCTGCAATCTGTATGTTGCCAGAACAGATCTGCTCTGCCTAGAGCAATCTGTATTGGCCACAGCTAAAAACATTAGATTTGAACCACTTCAAATGTAAGTGGGGATTCTTACTAATGTTCCTAAAAACAAAGAATTTTTCAGAAACATGCATTGGGAATAAAGGCTACACTTTCAGTTCCCTCAGGTTCTTGTGTCACTATTTGCCTGAAGAGACACCATTTCCATGCAAAGCTCAATGTGAAAATGGCCCTTAACCCTACTATTCAAAGATGGCACTTGGGCAGAATATATCCATAGCAAAAAGTTGCATCATTCCTAAGGGTAGGGAGAGGTTCCAACATGGTGATCAAGTCTGTCTGTACTCCTGACCTCAGAAGATATTCACTCAACATTTACAGACACTTACCTCCAGTCTTTGGTCAATTTTTATTGTGTTCTGATCTTAGGTAAAGAACAGGAAATAGTAACATCAACAGTTTTTACATAAAAAGAGTACTGTAGCAAGTGATTATAAGAAAATACAGATACCTCACAGATGAACAACTGTAAATATTATAGGTGGTTTTTATCCAGTAGTAAGAAAGCACAGTCTATAAAATGGTACATTAGACTTAGGTGTTCTAGTTTAGACACACAAATAAAATGCCAACTAAAAATAAGACTAATTTTCTAAGTTAAATTTCTAAGTGAACTGTGATAGTTAAGTGAACTTCAGTCGGAGTCTCCCTAATGTCTAGAATGTCACTGTTTCTAAAGATTAATGTCTTTTTACATCCATCTTAACTTCATTCTTAAGGGTCTGAGCCCTGGCTGCTACGACACTTACAATGCTGACATAGATTGCCAGTGGATTGATATTACTGATGTAAAACCTGGAAATTACATTCTGAAGGTAAGTGTATCGGGAATGGGGAGGTTTGGGGTTTGGGGGGAGTTTTGTTTTTTTTTTCTATTTAAACAAGCGAATCATTTGCATACATCCTTTGGCATGTAAGTTAGCAACTGAAACGTGGCAGTATACAGCACTGTGGTTTCTCCCCTCCAGGTGAGTGTAAATCCCAGCTACCTGGTGCCTGAATCCGATTATTCCAACAACATAGTCCGCTGCGACATCCGCTACACGGGCCACCACGCCTATGCCTCTGGCTGCACAATTTCACCGTAAGTGCATCCCCACTGGTGGTTTTTCTGTCACTGTGCCCCACCATTAGTACTTTGTTTTGTGGGCTTTGGGAATTTTAAAACCTCTGGGAATTTTGCTCTTGCACTTGTGCCATTGGAATACATAACGCTTTTCAAAACTGCTGCTCCTGTCTGGTCTGCTAGGTAATGACCTCTGGCTCACACACCTTCTTTGTACTTGCACTAGGATGTTCCTAGGATCATTCAGTACCCTTTTACAGCACCCACACACAACTGAGCAGCTACAGTGCTCTTTAAGACATTCTGCAAAATCCCACACCTGTATGTTACTTTGCTGCTGCTGCTGCTGCTTACACAGCAGCCACCCTGCCTGAAACAGTTCTTTCACACACTCTCCATTTACAGTTTTGCTCTTTAAAATTTAAACAATGCCAAAATTATGCTTTTTTCACATATTTTCCTTCAAAAAGGCAAATTCATTTAATAAATGTCCTCATGGTAGATCTACTGTATCTTAGTATCTCTGAAACACGCACAGAGAAAGGAGTCTTCTGTAACACAGAGGTAAGCAATTCTCAGAGCACTGTGTAAGTTGCTCATATGAAATATTTATCAAGAGACTTCATTTGGATTCTGTAAGGAGTGAGTATTAACATTGTATAGAAGTTCATATGAAACAAATTCCAGAGCAGTAAATGAAAAGTAAAACAGATGACCAGTGTAGTCTTCTATAACAGTATCAGTGAAACAAATAGACTGAATTAATGTGACTTGCTTAATTAGCCTGTCAATTATTAATTCCTCACTTTGTATTAGGCAATCAGTAGCTAAATGAGGCAAACTTATGTTTCACGCTTTTAACTTCTAGTCTCCCCATCTTACCTCTGAAAATGTTACTGAGTACATAGAGTAATAGAATAGTTAAGGTTGGAAAAGATCTTTTAGATCATGAAGTCCAGACATCAACCTCAGACCACCACCATGCTCACCATTAAACCATGTTCTCAAGTGCCATATTCATACAGCTCCTGAACACTTTCAGGGACGGCAACCCCACCACTTCCCTGGGTATTCTGCTGTAGTGCTTTACAACCCTTTAAGTGAAAAAGTTGCCCCTGATATCCCATCTAAACCACCCCTTGAGGCCATTTCTTCTTATCTTGTCTCCCTGGTTATGTGGGAGAAGAGACCAACCTACACCTCACCACAGCCTCCTCTCAGGGAGTTGTAGAGAGTGATGAGATCCCCCCTCAGCGTCCTCTTCTCCAGGCTAACACCCCATACACATATGTCTGCATGTACACCATACTTTATGTCTTGCTCAGGTACATCTTCATGCAGGGCTAGGAAACAAAATGTCCTGTGCTTTCAAGCTGACAGGTGGGTATTTAGCGGTTCCTCTTTCTGTGCGTGCCTGCTCACCTGCATAAAATTATTTCTCTTTCAACAGATACTGAGAAAGATGCAAGAAATGGATGAGATGGTGCCAGATGTTGTGAACTGAAGTATCATTATACAAACTTCACTAGGATGCAAACACTATAGAAACAAAACTACAGAACATACACCGATACACCCACACATCTTACGTGACTTTGAAGCACTTCTGCTGCTTCTCAACCAAAACTTAACTGGATTTAACGAATCTAAATTGGCATTACTTGTATTGCTGTTGAAATGTGTGAAACTGGTGCTTCATGTAGAGATATTTTAAATTTTGATAATCTAACTCATCCATAAAAACATGGGACCATTTCTTAGCTCCTTCAAATTTGGAGTTTACGTGATAACAGACTTCAGTGGGAATATTACTGGTGAATAAGTTGAACATATTTTAAAAGGTAGAAAAAAATGTGTGCAAAATGAATTAAATAAAACTCAAGAGAAAGTACTAATGTCAGCTATCTCAGAAAATACCATATTGAAAAACAGATTTAAAAGTAATGATACAGTACCATTAAAAATTCTTGCTAGGACACATTGATATGAAAGAGAGAAGTATGTTCAGTTTTCAAGGAGTATTAACATATAGCAGAGAAATACATATATATTATATCTATCAGTTATACCCCTGCAAGATAAGTTATGTTTACATTTTTAATGCATTAGAAGTTTTTCCATTTTTTTAAGTGAAAACAGATGAGGGTTTGAAATACACCTTTCATCTGTGAAAACTAATTTAAAAGCCTACCCACCTTCATATGTTCAAGAAATTTTTCAAGGTGGGACTTTAAAAAAACTTCTGCAGACTTAATGTGGATAAAAAATACCTGTCAAGAAATGGGCTCTCGGAGATGAAGAAGAGTCACTAATGTGGTCATCTGTGAAAAACATCCTACTTGAACAGGTTAACCATCAAAATAATACAGGCAATTAACTCAGGTGGCACCACAAACAGAAGTAGGTCAGAATCTCTTACAAAGTATTTTTAGTGTGAAGAAAACCTACTACCTGCTTCCCCCTTAAGTACTGTAGTTGACTTTAAAACGTATTATCTCAGTATTCAAAATAACAAAGTTGAAAATATACTATATAGAGAGGAAGAGCATAAGTCAGTGTATTTAACATCCTATTTTAGGCTGTTCAGGAACCAAATGCAACATTGTTAAGGGGAAAAACTTCCAGCCCAAATTAATGTTTTTGCTGAACTGCTTAACTGGTGCTGGGTATACTACTCCTCCTCCCATCCCCAAATTATTTTGCTTTTGCAGTGCACCCTGCTGTAAGCTACAGTAGCTGTGATTTTTGTTTTAAACTGTGAAATGACATATCACAAGGGGATCTGGCATTTTTTTTCAGAAGATTTCTGATCATGTAAAATGAAGAATCTACTTTTGGAACAATGGGACCTAGAAATATTGATTGGTATTCATTAAATTTCATCAGCAGTTCAAAATACCTAATGAAAAATTGGAAGCTCAATAAATTAAAAAAAAATAGGAAAAAATGTGCTATTCAATATAGTTAAAAATGAAAAATCTGAGGAGTATGGAGAGGTTTTATTATCACTATTGAGAATACTTCAGGCAGTACTTGGAAATATTTTATGCATTAGAACCCTATGGATTTAATTTGGAAGTCTGACGAATTACCATCACATCCTTCAAGGGTCAGCTGTTCTTTAGTATATTTATTTATTTCCACCTTAATCATAACTTGGTTACAAATTTGCACAATTAGAACTTAAAAAGAACCTGAGAAGCAGCAACCTGGCGATCACTACCCACCAGTGGGAGAGGGTGCGGAATAATGTAATTTATACCTGCAGGTCCCTTTCTGATTGCTGCAAGATCCATTTTAGCAGTCCATAACCAGCATGGGCAATGAACAGAAGCAAAATTTGGAAACTTGATTTATGAGAAAACTATTTGTTACATATGTCTGCAAAAACGAGGGCCTGTTTAAAGTCTAGGCTTCCGAAATCTCAGCCCAAAGAGTATTTAAGAGGTGTTAAGGGATGCAAGCGCATTCACCTTTCTACAGACTTAGGTCAAAATTGGGGTCAAAGTCCTGAGAGCAGCTTGGGCAATGGACACAAAAGCTACTGAATGGAAGCCAGGTTGTGGGCACGGGCTGCTTCCTGGAAGGGGTGGTGTGCTCGTACCTCATCGTGCCTGATGCTGAGTGTGGGATATGAGAGCACTAACTGGAGACAGAGCAGCCGCAGGAAGGGGGGTACCCCTCGCTCATGACACACTCACCTGCTCACACGTCTGTGCCCAAACTACTTGCAGAACTCCACTGAAGTCAGCAAGGAGCCAGAGGGCCTTGAGCATCTGTGTAGGTGGAACAAGTAGGAATGGCCTCGTTTGGAAAGGTGTTGAATGCTGTAACTTTGAATATTGGGGATATTGGAGCTACGAAAATGTAGCTTTTTTTTCCGTAGCAAAATATTGTTATTTGTTTTGAAATGTGTGTTAAGCAACATGACATTGATGTACAATAGCATAAAAATTGCCTAAGACATGAACAGAAAAACAAGGGATTTTAGGATTAAAAAAAATGAAGGAATGTGACTTTAACCCTGTCTAACTATATTAAATCACAACACAGTAGAAGAGTGTATTATATAGCATGTGTAGAAGTAGTTCTAAATAGGAGAGTGCCAACCAATATTTTCGGTATCTTGGCTCTGCTGATTTGACACCTTACTTTTTGCGTACTGGAATATGTTTTTGGGATTATGTGCATTTTTGTTCAAAAACATTTTTTAAAACTGTTTTGGTAAAAGCTTTTATTTTTACAGCAAATTATATTTGGATTCCATTTTTCCAGACA
The DNA here is from genome assembly GCA_013400495.1 of Nicator chloris. Classification (NCBI taxonomy): domain Eukaryota; kingdom Metazoa; phylum Chordata; class Aves; order Passeriformes; family Pycnonotidae; genus Nicator; species Nicator chloris. The sequence goes on along the minus strand of WAAE01002226.1, from coordinate 5,371 downwards.
TCAGGCTTATTCTCTTGTCTTTGAAGAGCATATTGACATTGGTCTCAGTGGGAGCAAAACCAGATTTAAATTTTGTGAGATTTCTACTATGAATTTGCTGTCTTGTAGTCTCAAATTTCTTCTGAAAAGCCAAAATGTATAAATATGTGTGAAACAATAACCTCCCACATTTCAAATCTTTACTTAAGAATTGCACATAAGGAACATAATGTATGTCAGGCTCATTAGAGGAAGGGTTTGATATATATTTTTTTTAATCCTGAAATACATTTGATATTTGCATATTTCTAGACAAAAAAGTGTAACAAAAATGACGGACTGGTCACCAATGGAACCAAAATATTGTGTAGATTATGTTTTCGTGTTAGGAAAACTCTGTTTGTTTTTTCTCTACTCTGGAATGAATGCACATATCAAATGTACCTTCCTATTGTCATTCATGTATTGTTTGCAGTGTGCTCATTCAAAACCAGCAGGGTGGTTTTCATAAATGAGACGTTGAAAGGTGGTTTATCCTGTGTCTCACATTTATGCCAAAAAGGCATTTTAATTTTCTCCAAATGCTAAAAGGTGCTGAAAGATTTTAACTTGAATTAAAACCAAAGAGTATGTAATTGGGAGGTTTTTATTATGCAACTAAATGCTACAGATACAATGAAATGCCACTTGTTTTTGCAACTTTCTTGAAGACTTTTCATTATTTCCTTCACTTTTCTTGAAAGAGTCTTAATTTCAGTAACTTTGCATCTTTATCTGAAGAGCTCTAATTTATAATATTCAGGCACTAGCTTTGTATTCTTCATTGCACTTTCATATTCTTGTGTTACATGCCCGTATTATGGTTGCAAGTTTATGTGAAAATGACTTGAATAAAATGTTTCAAGCGTTCTACTTGTCGAAGTATTACACTTTCTGCACAGGGCAGATCCATCTCTCAGTGAGAAGACTTCAGTTAAGGTTGTTGTATCTACATTATAATGAAGAAAATTCTGTCTTGCTAATGTGGTCTCAGAAAAAATGTCACACAAGAAGGTAGAAAGAGGAAATAAAAAATTTAAAGGCAAATTACCACTCATACTACACAAAGGATTAACATGTATCAAGGCTTAACAGGAGGAGGCATATGGTTCATCTGGACACACCATTTCCTTACCATATCTGTCCCAGTAAAAACAGGAACTTAAAAAGCACTTTCAGAATTTCTGCTTGAAAAACTATGCTTTCACAGAAAGAACATTTAAGCAGTACATGGTAGGAAGTCTATGTACTCTAGAAAATTGACTAACAGATTAATCATGCAGTTACTCCAAACACATTTTATCCTGTTATTTACATCCTCTGAGGACAAGCCAGTGTCCTGCTGCCTCTTGAATCTGTATGCTAAACTGATGAAACAGTCTTGAGTTGTGAAGCATCTCTTGTCTCTTCACTGAGGGACTACTACAGAGGAGCATGGTTAAAAAGCTTGGAGACTCGTTCTAATAAAAAGTCAAACACTTAAATATCAACTAATTGGCACTCTTGGCTTCATGTAAATGGAGACAAAACCAATCTAGTATCATTTAAAATTCATACAATAAATGTAGAATTATTTCACATATAATCCACTTTGTGTAATGTTTCTCTATTTAAAAAGTATTTCCTGTCCTATTACTTATTAGAGCTAAAAGCTTTAAACAGAGAATTCCTCCAAGTGCTATTCCTAGAGCACAGAATCTGGAGTGGATCAGAATCTGTGCAAATACAAAAATGCAGTAAAAATTGCATATGATAATTGCAGAAAGTATATTCAATTTTATTGAAAATAAAGCATCTCCCAGTTCCCACGTACCTTCTACCCCTATTCTGCTACCTCCTTTTTACATTAGATCTCCTGCCTAATACTCCTAAGTATCACAAAATGATCTACCACCAGCCTACATTCACAAAGCAGTTCAACACTTTCACTCAAGAAAGTATTGCTGTAACTGAATTTTCATTCGTCTTTTTTTCCTGATGTAATAATTTCATAAAAACGGATTAGAGATATTTATACCTGTTTGGAAGTCCACAAAATGGTCCCAATCAATAATATGCCCATTTGCTATTAAAAAAAAAAAATCACATTTAAACTAGTGATGACTGTCTTAAAAGACACTGAAAAATCTGACATTGTTTTGTTGGTAAGCCTGAAGTGAAATAATTGTGCACCTGAAGCAGCCTAGTAGTATCTCACAGTATGGTATGTACAGGGCTAAAGACATTTCTTCTATGGTATGGTACTGAACTGAAAAGCATGGTTCTCAACATTTTAAAATTTAATCATCACAGAAAGAAATAACTTCCCATGTCACTATAATAATAAATTGCTAGTACTTTGTGAGAGGTCTCTGTCTAAACAGTGCTACAGACATGAGTTAAAATTACATACATGCTGAACATGTAATGTTGTTATAATGAAAACGTTCTAAACTTTATCAACAACCTCCAGGCAAGTTCACTGGGTTTATCAGTTCACAAATAAATTGCCCAGTTACACATAAAAGATATTATCAAGTCTTTACCATCACTACTCGTTTGTATAATGTATTAAGGCTGTGATCCAGGTGGGTCACTAAGCACCAGCAGAAAGTAGCAGTAACCCATTAAAATATGAAGTGATGCCCGAATCCTAATCTCTCTTCTCTCATTCATGTTGTGTATGTTATTTTTTTTTCTTTTCTTTAAAGTAAGAGCTCAGAAGTATTTTTGAAGGAAAAAAGGGGTGTTTTGATAAAGTCAGGCTTCCTTCAGGGAGAACTGCGGCCACAAATAACATCTGTAATAATGCAGTAAGAAACTCGCTCAAATAGCAAGATAAACCAATGCTCCTAGATCTTTTAAGCCCATGCAAAAAAGCACTTTAGAACATTGGCTCCTTAGATTCTTCAGGTTTTTTTCAAACTATTTGCAATCTTTAGGTTTTTGATCCTTAAATAGGATACTCATCTGCTAAAAGAAAGGTAAGCTGTCCATGAAAAACTGTTACAGCTGATGACATCTACCAAAAGACATTTCTCTTGCCTTACACTGGAAGCAGAGAAGTCACATATGAAAGCTTTGTTTGGTGTGACATTCATCTAGGATTTATTTACTTATTTTATTTAAAGCTTTAAGGATTAATATTTGCATCTGAAAATCTTGAAGTTTGCAGAAAGCAGGCAAATGCAAGGCTTTTTCTGTGAAATAAAACCCTACAAAACCACAGTTAACACATTTCTGTGCTTCATTTTGAAGCTTTTGGCCTTAAATACTGTTCCATATGGTACAGTGAAAATAACAGCAACAAAACCACTTTGAAATGGAAGGTTGTTTGGATTTCTCTTTCCTCTGGGAGGCAATGCCATTAAAGACAGTATTACATATACTGACATTTGTTCAGTATATAGAAAAGAAAGCCTAGCTAAGTGGGGCAAACCATGCCTAAATATTAATACAGACCAGACCAGCTTGAAGGTTTAGTCTTCAAGTACTTAACACAAGATGGGACATGTATAATGTAGCATTACCTGTGCTTAGTCCAGGACAGGGATCCTCATTCTGCTGGCAACATTTTCTAATGCAGCCCAGGAGTGTGCTGGCTTTGGCTGAGACACAGAAAGACTGGGTTTTTCAGACTGCAATATGTAGTAAGGCCATCTACACCTTAAGGGATGACATGTCCTACAAGTTTGCAGGGATTTAAGAGCAGACAAACCTGAAGAAAGGAAATTGATAAAGGATTATTAAACACCATAAGCTACAATATCACAAGATGTTGTTGAGCTGTAAAACTGGAAGCTTGAAGAGATGGATGTCGCATGATGTATCACTGTGTGCTCCCTCTATCGTTAAAGCATCCCTTTCTGACTACTTTCAAGGAAACTGAGTTAGATGGGCCTTTGGGGTGATGCAGGGCTTTCCTTAGGCATCTTAAATGCTACATGAATAGTACAGTCCAGTCATTTACCAACTTTATGAATTAATTTGCTTATGAAAGGTAACTATATTTAAATAACACTATTAAAGTTAATTACATGTTCAGAATTTCTTTCAATTAGGTAATAGGAAAAGTACCAGAAGAAGTATTCAATGAACTTTTTTTGTCATACCCCAATCAGATGAACTCCCAGTGTCAGACTGGCACTTAAAAGTCAAATGTTTCTTAGTATACAAAGTTTTTCACATTCTTTCAGAAAGTGCAAGACACACATGTTGAACAATCCAGACATATCTACTAGAAAAAAGTATTAAAGACACCTTTTCATTTCTTAAAATTGGCAGTATAATCAGAGGACAGAGATCACAATTTAAAATTGCATAATGTTTTATTCTATCCAGAAATTTACATGTTATGCTTACAACTGATTGACTTTTCCAGCTACCTGATACACTGATGAATTTATGAAGTCTCTTCAAGTTTAAGAATCTTTTACTTTGTATCAGTTGAGATGTGACAATGTAGAACCTTTCTTTTGACAACCAAATTCTCATATATAGTACATTTTTTTTACATATGAAAAACCCCTTCCAAATTCCCCCTCCAAAGAATCTGTACTATTCCTGCAAGGCAAAAATTATGTTCCTAAAAACCCTTTATTCACATTAGGGTATATTTCACAAATGGTGGCACTACATAATGGGACTTATGAACCAACACCAAATGGCCATTACGTTAATCAACAGACAGAACATAAAATGAATAAAATAATCCTGATATCCTAGGATGGTAAATAATTGTTGCAATTTTTGTAGGTTGCAAAGGATATGGATAATATAACAAAGATGTTCAAACAGCAGTTGCAAAAAACTTTTTTTTGAACCCCCATTTACATACAGTCTAGTCATCAAATTTAATCTTTTTCCCCTGGAATGCTGTAATTTGAGACATTTGCTCTCTGCGTCTCCTGCTTGCTTCCCATGAAGGATGAAGAGGCTGCTCCAAACTTGCTTTCTTATTGTTGCATTTAATGTCCCCTGAAGCTTTTGCAAATGGTTTCTTCTTGAGCTTCATTTCATTTTTAAGAAAACCTGTGGAAGTACAAATCAAAACATTAGCTACATCATGAACCTTCGTAAAAGTATGCAAACTATCTTGGGATTGCAGATATTTTTTAAAATTTCATAATGAGCCATGGGGAACAGAGTCATCTGAATATTCACAGCAAGATTTCTTCATCTTGCAGGCTGGTAAATTGCCACTTGGTAGACTGCAGATAGTTATGATTTATTAATACCGACTACACTCAAAATTTGTGTAGACAAACATTCAGCACAGTCTAAACTTTTTTCTTCACAACAAACCTTCACAATGACTGTTACACAATGTAACTCAATATGACTGGAATGATATCCTCAATCCAGTGAACTCCAA